>CM052651.1:91612935-91646244 GCA_028533165.1 Leontopithecus rosalia | reverse complement strand
CTCAAGGACCTAGAAATAGAAATTCCATTTGACCCAGCAATCCCATTACTGGGTATATATCCAAAGGACTATAAATCATTCTACTATAAGGACACATGCACACGAATGTTCATTGCAGCACTGTTTACAATAGCAAAGACCTGGAACCAACCCAAATACCCATCGATGATAGACTGGACTGGGAAAATGTGGCACATATGCACCATGGAATATTATGCAGCAATCAAAAATGATAATTTCGTGTCCTTTGTAGGGACCTGGATGAATCTGGAGAACATCATTCTCAGCTAATTGAAACAAGAACAGAAAATGAAACACTGTATATTCTCATTCATAGTCGGGTGATGAACAATGAGAACACATGGACACAAAGAAGGGAGTACTACACACTGGGGTCTATTGGGGGAAATAGGGGAGGGACAGCGGGGGGGGTAAGTGGGGGAGGGATAGCATGGGGAGAAATGCCAAATATGGGTGAAGGGTAAGAAGGCAGCAAAACACACTCCCACATGTGTACCTATGCAACTATCTTACATGTTCTCCACATGTACCCCGAAACCTAAAACGCAATAAAAAGAAAAAAAGGAGTCCAGATATAAGAAAACAAAATATGTATCTACCACTGCACCTTGGAAAGTGGCACTCAACACTGGCAAAGCTTGACCTGTCACCTAAACACGAACTCATGGGGTGATTAACAAAGTCATCTTTACATTTCTATTCTTGTGTTTTTTGAAACAAATGACTAATGCACTCACATATAAAAATTTTATGTCTGACATTATAGACTGATGCTGGTTATAAGTATAGAAAATTTTCAAGGATGGGGTGCTTAGTTAAAAAACAAAAAAAATGAGCTTGGTGTGGTGGCTCATACCTGTAGTCCCAGCAATTTGGGAGGCCAAAGCTAGCGGATCTAAGGACAGGAGATTGAGATCATCCTGGTCAGCATGGTGAAACCCTGTCTCTACTAAAAATACAAAAATTACCTGGGCATGCTGTCATGCCTGTAATCTCAGCTACTCAGGAGACTGAAGCAGGAGAATCACACGAACCTGAGAGGCAGAGGTTGCAGTGAGCCTAGATTGCACCACTGCACTCCAGCCTGAAGTCAGAGCAAGATTGCCTCTCAAAAAAAAAAAGATAAGAAAAGAAAAGAAAAAATGCCCACATAATTAACTTGTCAAATGCTGCCTCGCAGATAAATGTAAAAGACTCTTGCACAATGCAGTGTTTATATATTATTTTCTAAGAAAGTGAAGTATAAAGTTTCTTACTTTTCTTAGTATTCCATTCCCAGGTTTTAAAAAACTGCCTGAATTTACAATATTGAAAAGACATCGATAGCAACTGGTTAACAATGTTCAATACTAAATAATTGATGCTAACAAGTGTAAAGTGTGGTATTTATTCATTTTATTAGCAACTGGGAAAACATTGAAAATTATATTTTATTTTAAAAAATACAATATGAACCCCATTACTATTTGTGTGTGTGCCATGCATCTGTGTGTGGGGGCATGTGGGTGATTAGGACACTTAAAATCTGCTATTTTATCAAATTTCAAGTAGACAATGCAGTATTATTAACTGTAGTTACTATCCTGTATATTTGATCCCCAGAACTTATTCATCTGATAACTGACCAATATCTCCCTATCTCCCAAATCCTAGCCACCAGGAACCACTTTTTCACTTTCTGCTTCTAGGAGTGAAACGTTTTCAGATTTCATATGTGAGTGAGATCATGCAGCATCTGTCTTCCTAGTTCTGGTTTATTGCACATACCTTAATGTCCGTGTAGTCACAAGGACAAGATTTTTTTTTGTGTGTGCTACTGAACAATATTCAATTGCGTCTATAATCTATCTAGCTGTGTATCTCTCTCTCTATTAAAAATCTATTCATCTATTGATGGTAGAAATTTACTTTACTTGTATTTATATTATTTTTGCATTGTAATAATATCAAGAGTTTGTACAGTTTCTGGAATCACACATAAATACTAATCTAGTTGGAATCAAGTTTTGTCCACTTGAAATAATTTGTTTTAAACACCAATGAAGCATCATAATGTTTTGAATACTTTACACATGTAAACATCGGTTGCACAGATACCTAGGTAATAATAATTGCTAGTTAAACAGAAAATATATTATTGATGATGTGATTAAATTTTTCTCATTTAAAAAATGTAAAGAGAATATTTAAATGGGTAAGTTAATACATACCACTGATTCAAAATTGAGGGAAGGTATATTTAGTAGATCAACATTGAGTCAAAGTGTATTTAGTAGGTATCAGTAAAAGTAATACAAATACATTGCACAAGTGGCAAAACCACAGTACCACACTACTCCTGTGGACATTTTAATTATGGCACACCCTATTAAGAGTTGTATTTATGGTTACCATGTACTTTTTATATAGGGAGTAGACTCACTAAGACCAAGAGAAGGCCATTCTAATTATATACAGTATTCAAAACTGTATCACTCTAATAATTTATCTAATAATTTAGAGTGATAATAGAAAAAATATCCATTTATAATAAATTACAGTAAGTTGTCTTAGGTTCATTTAGATTTTAAAAATTATTCGATATTAATGTAATATGTAGTGATATGGAATGATAAGAATGGAATTTACATTCATATGTAGACACTCTGACACTATCCAAATTCTCCTGTCCTGAAGGAAAAATCTAAGTCTTATTTTCAATTTGTTGTAGCATTTATTTATTCTTGGCTCAAAGGCCATTACAGAATAATTTGCATCTTTAGTCAATTTAATAGTATAATACGTTTGCATAAATGAATAATAAAGATTTCATCATTATGTGCCCCACAAAATCATAAGAAGTTACTAAAATTGATGAGATGAGAATATTGAGGAAAGCCACGATAGATGACAGATAGGACTGCATTATTAATATTATATAATTATTCTGTTAATAAATGTTTTATGATAAACATTGTATATATCTCGAATTTATAAACAGAAATTATTGAATATGCATACTAATCTCAACATGTCTATCTGTTGCTCATTTTTTCACATAATTTCAATAGTGGCATAGAAATTTAAAATATGAATTTTAAGTGGTGATATATTTTCCCACATTGTACTTTGGCACCCAGTTTTATATTTGTGGGGCATTTTTCAAATTGTTTTTAATGTCCATTGAAACAGTTTGTTCATAGATACTATGCATCAGTTTTTCTTTCACTACAGAGTTAAATGATTGTAGAGTTTACAATTTATTTTTCATTTGAGCTAGGATTTTTTGAATGGATTTTTTTCAGACTTAGAAAATATTATGCATGACATTATCTTAGAGAATGCTTTGCTTGGGTTCTCTATTTCTTGTGAATACTTTTGATTATTATTGAGTGAAATGACACTACAAATTAATCATTTATATGCCATAAGAAATAATTCTCATGTGTGTTTTACAAACACATGTTAATATTTTTCTAAATCATTACAAAAATTTGTAACAAAAATAAGTTATATGTATATATATATATATATATATACCCACACACACTCATACACATGTACACATGCAATATAGTGAAGATAACCAGTGTTATGTACATCCTTATTCAAAAATAAATTTGAAAATAATGAATATGTTACTTTCAACTTTATACATTAAATCAATTATAATCCCTAAGGAACTTTCAATTATTGTTCTTCAGATTGAGTTTTGTACTATGAGAGAGGTACCTACACACATTTTTTTAGTTTACCAAGGGGAAAAACTGCTCATTTTGTGCTTTCTGAAAATGCAAACTAAATTATGTTACAGGAGATATAAAATTGTGTCATCTACATGTAAATTGGTTTTGGAACCTGAGGAAGGGATGTATTTTGTGTATATTATGTTAAGATCCTATCATAGTATGTAATGGATTAGATTTTATCAAGAATAATA
Source organism: Leontopithecus rosalia (assembly GCA_028533165.1). NCBI lineage: Eukaryota > Metazoa > Chordata > Mammalia > Primates > Cebidae > Leontopithecus > Leontopithecus rosalia. Next base: position 91,642,304 of record CM052651.1, on the reverse strand, counting down.
TAAACAACTTTTTTTTTACAGGAACTAAATTGAACTGAACTACACAATTAATTACTAAGACTCATTAATTCCTTCACAATACAGTTATAAAAACAGTAAAAGTGTAATGTTTTCTGAACATTAAAGTATACATTTTTGCCTAATGAAGCTTTTAACCCTCTAGCTACTAAATAAATTATGGTTTAAAAAATCAATTATACCTTTAAACCCTTTCAAACTTGAAATAGCTAATGAAACAAGATTGTTTTCACTGCTCTTTTACCTAATCAGAAAGGGCATTGCCACTGATAATTGCTTGGAAAGGTCTCAATTTTAGAAGTTTTTAAAATACTGAGTGTAATAACTTCTTCAGACATGAGAGCAACTCACTAATTTCCTAATGCTTGAAAATATATTTCAGCTGGAGGATATCTAGTACATCAAATAAACGATCCAATATAGCTTCTCCTTGGATTATGAAGATAACTTATTCTACAAGTATTTGTGATCTAGCTAATATTCAGGGGTGACTATAGTTTAAATTTAATCCCCTAAAGCCTCATGTTGAAATTAGATCCCAATGTTGGAGGTAGCAGCCTAATGGGAGATGTTTGAGCCATGGGAGTAGACTACTCATGATTAGATTAATGTCCTACAGGGCCTGGGATGTGACTGAGCTCTTGCTCTGTTAGTTCATGAGATCTAGTTGTTAAAAAGAGCCTGGAAGCTCCCTTTTCTCTCTTACTTCCTCTCTCACCATGTGATCTGTGCCCATGATGGCTCTTCTTTGCCTTCCACAGGAGTGGAAGCAGCCTGAGACTCCCACCAGATACAGATGGCCAATCTTGTACTTTTCTAGACATCAGAATTGTGAGCCAAGTAAACCTCTCCTTTTCATAAATTATATAGCCCATGTATTTCTTTAAAACAACATAAAACATTCTAAGACAGAAAACTGGTACCAAGCAATGAGACACTGTGATAAAGAAATTTGAAAATGTGCAAGTGGCTTTGGAAGTAACAGGCAGAGACTGGAAGAGTTCGAAAGATTTTTGTATTTTGAGAGGGAGTCTTGCTCTGTTGCCCAGCTGGATTTCAGCTCACTGCAAACTCCACCTCTCAGATTCAAGTGATTCTCCCACCTCAGCCTCCCAAGTAGCTGAGACTACAGATGCATGCCACCACACTGGGCTAATTTTTGTATTTTTAGTAGATACGGGGTTTCCCATGTTGGCCAAGATGGTCTGGAACTCCTAACCTCAAGTGATCCACTCGCCTCAGCCTCCCAAAGAGCTGGGATTACAGGTGTGAGCCACCATGCCTCACTGTGACCCCAAAGATTGGATCTATGAATCACCATGTAAAGCAGTGATCCCCAACCTTTTTGGCACCAGGGATCAGTTTTATAGTTTTTTTCACAGGGGATTGAGTGGACGGTTTGCTGATGAAACTGTTCCACCTCAGATTATGAGGCATTAGTTTGATTCTCATAAAGAGCAGACAACCGAGATCCCCCATGTGCACATTTCACAATAGGGTTTGTGCTTCTCTGAAAACTTAATGTCCTTTCTGATCTGACAGGGGGTAGGCTCAGAAGGTAAAGCTTGCTCTGCTCCTGCTCACTTCATGCTGTGTGGCCTGGTTCCTAATAGGATAGGGACTGGTACTGGTCCTCAGCCTGGGGATTGGGCCCCTCTGATGTAGAGGAAAATTGCCCTCTTATAGCTGCAATCTTGTTATTTTGAGTGGTAAACGAAGTTTTACTGTAATGCCACTGAAATTTGAAGGCTCATTTAACACTGTGGCTTTATAATTTAAAATAATACCTCTTCACATGTGAAATAAGCTGTAATATATAATATAATAAATATATATTAATATATAGCATATATTATATATAAGCTATTATATATTAAACATTATATCTAAATATAATAGATTCCATTAGCTTTAATTATTTTAATTTTTAACATTCATATTTATTTTTTATGAAAGATAAAATTTCTATAAATTCTTAATGATTAATCTTTATTTCCTTGGTTTCCTTTGCATCATGCCTTAAAGTATATAATGAAAAAGTAAACACTAGAAATAAACATCCTTCCTTCCTCCCTCCCTCCCTGTCATCCTTCTTTCCCTCCTTTCTTCCTTCCTTCCCACCTTCCTTTCTTTCCTTCCTTCCTTTTTTCTGCCCTTCTCTCTCTCTCTCTTTTTCTCTCTCTCTCTTTCTTTTTCTTTCCTTCTTCCTTTTCTGTCTGATATAGCAAGTATATATATTACACATCTATGAATGGGTTTGACAGTTGAATGTTTCCATCTTAATTTGGGAAGTATCTACTGATATTTTAGCTTCTATAGACCTTTAAACTCACAGTTTCATTTCTTTGCTGTGTTCTGCCTACTGATTAGCCTGTCTAAGACAGTTGTTTTTTACACTGCAATGTTTTCTATTATTTACTTTCAATTCTTTGAGTTTCCATCTCTATTCTTGAAACATGCCTAATTTTTTCAGTTATAAGCATCAATATTTTCACCATAGTTATTTTTGATTTCTTATCCGATAACTCTAAAATATGAGTCTTATCTGAATCTTATTGTCATTGTCATGGGATTCTTGAGAGGATGCTTTTCCAGTTGGAAATTTCTGTGGTCAGTGATGCCTTTGCCCTAGTTTTGCTCAGGCCCACTAGGCTCATTTCACCCACTCAGCCTAGCAGGCTACACTTAGCTCACACTACCAGCTTAAATTTCACACCTGCCAAAGGTGAGCCAGGCACAAAGCATTGAGAGGTGTGGGGACAAGCATGGGGTCTAGTTACTGTGTACAGCTAGGCACGCTGGCTGTGGTGGGGTGGGCAGCTCCAGGTGCTGGCACAGGCACCAGCTCCTTGCTGGGTGCTGCTGGACCAGAAGTACTGCCAAGCAGCTTCTATAGCTGGCCCTGGGGAATTTGGTGGCACCCAGAAGCTTGGAGATGCCAGGAACTGCATAGTCCCAAAGACAATGTCACAGTCCTGGCTCAGGAAGCATCTAGATCTGGGCTTTTCAAAGGGTGGCAGCTTTTCTGTCCTTTTCTCTTTCTTTTTCTTGTTACCCACACATGGCAAGCAAGGGCCACATTTCAGTCCCGTTTTTGTTACCATCTTTTTTTATCCCTGCCATTTGGTGGTTCCTGAGTTCTTGTCCTGTGCCCAGGAAGAAAGAGGTAGGTGGGCAAGTGGAGGGTAAGCAAGGTCAAGTGAACCTTTATTGAGTGATAAAACAGTTCAGAGGGGACCCGCAGTGGATAGCTCCTCTCTGCAAACAGGATGTCCTGATGAGTGTTCAGCTGTCAGCAGAGAGGAGACCCTCTCTGGTGGGTAGCTCCTCTCCAAAGCTGGTTGACCAGTTGTCTGCTCACATTTGGCTGAGTCTGGGGCTCTTATGGGCCTCAAAGGGGAGGAAGTGAAAGCTGATTGGTTGACAGGTGACCATAGGCAGGCTGGAAAGAGTACTGCAAGTTCCCACTCCAGTCTGGGGGACTGGAAGTCCAGGCCCTAGGCTTCAGGATCTCACCATCTTAAAGGTGAGGCTTCACCAAGGACCCACCCTCTTCTGCTCAGGAGCCTGTCTGCCTCCTGCAGCTGTTCATGGCACCCAGGATGTCATGCCAAGGGTGCCTGCAAGCCAGTTTAAAGCTGCCCTCAGCACCCCTTTGGCCTCTCTGCCAAGCTTGTCTGCAACCAAAATCTGGAGGGGGCCTAAGTGCAAGGGGGCCAGTGTGTCAGCACTGCCCTGAGTGTGCACATACATGGTTGGGCTGCAACAGTACCTTGGCTGCTCAGTTTCAACCTTGCTACAAGATCAGAGTGGGCACTGGGAGCATGAGGAAGCCAGGCAGCAGGAGCAGAAACCTTCAAGCCTGTGGGGGACAGGGGTGGGTCTTCTGGACCCACAAGAGTGCAGAAATAGCCATTCTACAGCCCTGACTTCAGCAGCTGCACCCAGGAGGGTGGAGCTCCTGCCTGCTCCCAGACCACAAGAGCACAGGGATGCCTGAGTTCACAGATGCAACGTGGGCTACTGCAGTTGCATGGAGGAAGGCAAGGCTCCTGCCTTCTCCCAGCTCCTACCAGCTCCATGGAGCATGCAGCCCAGCCATGCTTCCCCTGCTGCAGCTGGCATGTTGGCAGCAGTGGTGCCAGGTAGACTTCCACAGCCATCATAATGTTTCCTTTGTCTCTTAAGATGATGCTTTTTTTAGCATTAATTATGACTCCTTTGGTGAAAGCCAGATATGATGTATTAGGTAATAAAAATTGAGATAAACAGGGCTTTAGTTTGAGATTTCATGCTAATCGAATTGAACTTTGGGCAGACTTGAATCTTTGCTTTAGCTGTAGGAGCCAGAGTCTTCAAATCCCCCCTTAGCCCTTATTTTGTCTCCACTTTTGCCTTTAGGTTTCACTTAAAATTTCTCCTTACATGGTCTGTGCCTTGATGTTCTTTCTGCTATAATCCATTATTATTTAACTGGAACCCTATTGGTAAGTAAGTAAATTGTTGGGGAGGAAAAGCATTCTATAATCTTATGATTAAATCTCTATCAGGGTCCCTAGCCTGTGTCTATAGACCTTCACAAATGTTTGTTACCTTTCTTTTCCTAAATCTTAGATGGGACAAGACAGCTCTGGGGCTTGGAATGGGATAAACAATCTTCACAACATGAGATAAAGGCCTTCTGGCTTGCTGTGGTGGATCATGCCTATAATATTAGCACTTTGGTAGGCTAAGGCAGGCAGATCACCTGAAGTCAGGAGTTTGAGACTAGTCTAGTCAACATGGTGAAACACAGTATCTACTTATACAAAAAAGTAGCCAGGCATGTTGGTGCGTGACTGTAATCCCACTACCCTAGAAACTGAGGCAGGATAATCACTTGAATTCAGAAGGGGAGGTTGCAGTGAGCCGAGATGGTATCAGTGCACTCCAGCCTGGGAAACAGAGTGAGACTCCATTTCAGAAAAAAAAAAAAAAAGATGAAAAAGAAGAAAAAAGACCTGCTAAACTCTTTTCTCTTGGGGAATAGGCTTGTGTTTTGAAGAAGGATCTGATTATATTTTAAAATGCTTACTCTTCCCTTTTCTCTACCAGCACCATTAGGCAATCTCTTGAAATTCATTAAAAGAACTTGGTGAGGTTTCTAGAAGTAAAACATTAAAGTGTCTGAGTCTCTTTAAGTTTGAAGCTCTAACTAGTATGGCAAATCATCAAAATTACCATTTAAGCTTTTCAACCAGTTGATGGCTCCAGCAGCTTCTGGTTAAACTAAGCATAACTTGGTTATGACTTCTGGATTTGACTGTGTTTCCAGATTTTAGAGTGACATTTTGTCCTGTGACTTCAGTTTTGTAATAAGTTTAAGAAAAGTCATTGATTTCAATTTTTCAGTTCACTCAGCTTTTACTTTTCTCTTCTTTTCTTTTTTTTTAAGTCTGTCATCCAGACTGAAGTGCAATGATGCAATCTCAGCTCACTGCGGCCTCTGCTCATTGGGTTCCAGTTATCTCCTACCTCAGCCTCCTAGGTAGCTGAGATTACAGGTGATCACCACCATGCCTGGCTAATTTTTGTATTTTGAGTGGAAATGGGGTTTTACCATGTTGGCCAGGCTGTCTCAGACTCCTGACCTCAGTCAATCCTCCTGCCTGGGCCTCCCAAAGTGCTTGAATTATAGGCAAGAGCCACCACGCTCAGCCAGCTTTTTCTTTGTGTAAGTATAAGAATCACTGTATCCAAGATCTTTATATGTGAGAGCTGAAAGAAGTCCTCATATCTAGTTTTTTGTACACATTCATTTAATCACCTATTTTATACTTTACCAGCAGTTTCAAGTAACCTGTGTTTGAATAATCCATTTTTATCATTCTATGAGACAACTTCTTTCTCTTTAGTTTCCAATTTGGGAAATGCCTATTGGCATAAGTGAAATGTGTACTTTGGAAGAAATATATGCAGATGAGATTAATTGATAGAAAATTTTCTATTTCAAATCTTTAAACATATTATTGGAGATTACTTAATTTATAAGGTAAGATTAAGTAAAAGTCCAAGTTAACACCTACTTATAACCTCTTAGGGGTACTGGTAGATGTTTTGCGTAATCCAATTTCCGGCTATATGGCAGGTCTTATACTTGGAAACTTTAGCCAGAGCCACGTTTAAGCAAGTCCTCACCTTTTGACATTGAATGTAGTTTCTTCTTCTCAAAGTGCTTGGATTACAGGCATGAACCACCATGTTTAGCCAACTAATATTTTCTGCATAGACAACCTCAATGTAAATTCAGAGTGAAAATAAATGAATCCACTAAATAATCAACAAAAACTAGCAAAACAAAAACAGTTGCAGTCTCAGAAGAAAATGGAAATTCTAAGGTAAAATTTCTAAAATTAGTTATCAGGATTCATAAAATATATATGTTTATATATATTTTATGTAAACATATAGGTGCTTATGCATGCACAGTAGGCACTTTGAGAGGGTGAGGCAGGAGGAGTAGTTGAGACCAGGAGTTCTGAGACCAGCCTGGACAACATACGAGACCTTCATCTCAACAAAAAACTTAAAAATGAGCCAGGCATGGTGGCATTCACCTGTAGCCTCAGCTACTCAGGAGGCTGAGGCAGGAGTATCAGTTGAGATTGAGAATCCAAAGTTGCAGTGAGCTATGATTGTGCCATTGCACACAGCCTGGGTGACAGAGCAAGACCTAGTCTCTAAAACAAAAAAATGATGGATTTTTGTTTGATTTTGACGGAAAGTCTCTGTAAGGCATAAGTGATACTAGTCTACAAGGTCTGTCCAAGGTTTTGTTTCTAGAGAAGGAGTTTGTCTACACTAACATTGGCAACACCTAGGAATTTACTACATACTGAAGTAGAGTAGATCTGAGTCAGCTTTCCTTGACTTTACAAGCACTCAGCTAGATTACTTCAGTATCTAAAATGAATTTAAAGGTAAAACTTGCATTTTTACATGTGTTAAAATATATGTAAAAATATTTAGCTTTTATATTTATTGCATTTGCAGTTCTAAAAAGCACTTTATGAATCTCCTTCTGATGTGCCCCGATCTCAACTTCTTTGCATGAACCAAATTACTTGGACAAAATCAAATTATTTCCAAGACAATTAAGAAGTCAAGACATGGCCACTTGTGGTAGCTCATACCTGTAATCCCAATACTTTGGGAGACCAAGGTGGGAGGATCACTCAAGCCCAGGAGTTCAAGACCAGCCTGTGCAATATGGCAAAATCCCACCTCTACAAAACGTACCAAAACTTTGCCGGGCATGGTGGTGTACACCTACTGTAGTCCCAGCTACTCAGGAGGCTGAGGTAAGAGAATTGCCTGAGCCTGAGGGGTGGAGTTTGCAGTAAGTCGTGATCTTGCCACTGAACTATAATCTGGGCAACAAAGTAATACCCTGTCTAAAATACCAACAATCCAAATATAAAATTCTGTTTTCTCAAAAAAAAAAAAAAAGACAAAAGTGAGTCATCTTTAAATAGGCTTCTAGTAATGGTAAGTATATTTATATAGGAAAAACAGAAAACAAAACAACTCTGCCAACCAAATCAAAAGTAAATCCTGTATTCTATTGGTAAATTTGTTTTTCTTTGATGTACAAATTATTAATACTGACACCACTTTACATGTAAATGAGGTTAAGTGAATTTAAAAAAAAAATTAGATAATAGGTCCAGGTTTTTGCTGTTAGAAAAAGAAGTTACAAATAAGCCAGAAAAAGTTGCCTCATATTAACTTTGTTGTTCATAGAGCCAAAAATATCAATATGAAAAATAAATTTAAAACGTATTTATTTTATGTTCTAAACATAGTATACATTATTTAAAATAAAATTAAAAGTATATATATATATATATATATATATATATATATTCAGATCAACTGCTACAGATAAGTATATATTGGTACATATGGTCAGATCTTGGTTTCCAAATACCATTTTCTATTAAAAGAAGCCAGACATCTTTGGAGAGATGGGTGATTTTAGTACTGGGGAAGAGATTGTATGAGACAATTCTAGAGAATCTTATAGTCCCTTCCCAAAAATATCATATCAAAAACACACTGGAGTAACCTAAACTTTAAAGCCTTTCTGATGATGAAAACTGGGATAATTTGAACCACATAATTAGCAATATTACTATTGGATTGTAACACAAATAATAAAATAAATATCATGAGTCTATACTGATAGAAATAAATGGAAAAATAAATGGGAGAAAAGAGACAATTGTTATTTCATAAAATTTCCAAATAACATTATAGATACTTCTTCTACGATGCTTCTCCTCCTCTTGAAGACATGCTTGATTTCGTGACTTCCTTTCAAAGAATAGGTAGGCTGTGGAAAACTTTTTATTTAAAGGGAAGATACTAAATATTTTAAACTTTGCATGCCAGAGACCAGTGAGGCAAATACCCAACTCTGTTGTTGTAAAAATGTTTCAAAGCAGCTATAGATAAAGCATAAGTTAATAGATATGGAAATGTTTCAGTAAGAACTTTATTTACAAAAATGAATGGTAGGCCAGATTTGGCCTGTGGCTTATAGTTTTTTACCCTTTTGAATCAAGCATGGAAAAAGGACAAAATAGTAACTTCAACGTGGACAAACCTGTCAAACAGTATTTTAACCAAGTGATTAAATGAACATCAACAGTGACAACACATGTAAATATTATGTGGCTCCTGATCAGATGAAATGAAATGAACACTCACCTTTATGGTATTCTTCCCCAAAACCTATAACCCTTGGGTAATTGTGAGAAAACATCAGACAAATCCAAATTGAAGCACACTTTACAAAAATCTGCTTTTAATCATTCAGCACTCTCAAGGTCATGGATAACAAAGAAAGACACAAAGATACCCCTTAAATCTCCTATTGAAATAGCTCTTTATATTTCAGTGTGAATGTATTTATATCTAATTATGAGGACTAGAACTTGTAGTGGAAAGTTCTTAAACAGAGAGTTGAATTTATCCAATAAGCTAAAACCATGAGGTCTTAAAAAGATTAAAATTGAAAAAGGTAGAACAGGATGTACTTTCCCAACACTTGGGCTAGGAGAGATTCCCAAATAGCCTCAGGTTAATGTGCAAAACTTACTGTGATTAATTTTGGGGCACTCTTTATGTCTCGTAATTAATACTTGAAGATTTCATGGTGATGAATAAAGTAATAGAAAATGTATGATTCATAAATTGACTATAAACAATCATCTTGGTTGTATCCCTATTACCTGGATGCATAATTGACAAAATTTTGTTGCAAATGGAAGGCTTTGCCTTTTCCATATTCATATGGAATGTCAGCTGTCAGTAAGTGGACAAGTTACTTACAGTAAAGATTAAGCCATGTAGGATGGCAATGAGAGAGAGATCATTGCTCTTTTAGGAAATTGTTAAGACAAGAGCAATAATTTTCATTAACTCCCTTTTTAATATTTCTTTCAGACTGGTGATCTAGTCTGATTACTCACAGAGACTAACAATATGAATAATTATTTGTAGAGACTAATTACAAACTTTCAGAGATTAAACAATATGGTTCTTGAGAGTCCCTCAGCCATGTTTGATACAATAAAGACTACACGGGAATTGAGGAAGGCCAAAGATGATTGGGAGAACGTATACACTGACTAATGCTTTATTTTCAATTTTTACCTTAGAATCCAGTAAGGGAAAATTTACATTTTCTAGAAATGATATTTCATATTTAAGGATTTCCAATAGGCATATTGAATTTGCCTGCATACCATCTTAACGTAGTACAGTGAGGCTTGGAATTTCTAAATTTTAAAAGCAAGGTAATGGACTAACATGCTGATTTGACAATTCCCTAGAGGATGAACTGAGAAATTTAAGAATGTAGTAGTCACTCTCATGGCCAATAAAGAGTGGTTCCACATTCAATTAAATTTTAGGTACAACCCCCACCCTGATACGTTTGGTAACAATGTGGGTAGAAGTAACTGGAAACACCCCTTGAACTATGAGGAATAAATTTCTTCCAGTGTCACTAAACAGGAAACCCAGGGACTGGTGGGACTGTTTGGGTTTGGACAAAATCACATTGTCCATTTAGAAATACTGCTGGTCCTTATTTACATACTCACCTGAAAGAAATGTGAATTTGAGTGGGACTTTGAACAGAAATTCATTAGGCATTAAATGTTTCACAAAGGTTTATGGCTCAATCTTTCCCACTGAGATCTTACGACCTGGCTGCTCAGATGATTTTAAAAGTGACTGCAACAAGAAAGCACATCAGGAGCTTGTGGTAGAACTGAATAATGCAACTCAGCAGAGACCACTGGGATTTTAAATTCAAAAGCTGCCTGATATGGTCATTCATTATAGTCCTTTGGAAGATAATTGCTAGCTTTTCACTGGACATTTGTAGAAATGACCCCACCATAGAAAGGCATGAAATAATCCTTTAATAGGTAATACCTCGTGTGTTTTGGGAAACATAATAGAAATGTGCAAATACAGAAGGAGCTGCTTAGCACAGCTCATTGATAAAATGGATATGTTATATTCAAGATAATTAAACATAAAGAAGATCATGGTGAATTCACCACATACATGAACAGATTGCCTGAAGGGCCATGACTTCAACCCTCTAGGAATCTCCCTGCTCATTGTTCTATTTCTAAATTCTGTAATCATCTCCCAGCCATGACAAAACAAGCTACTTGATTCTCTGATGGGAGTCCCCATGGAGGTTTACTTTGCTTTTTTGAAATTGACTTTGCTCTATCCAGCAGATCATAAATCTCTGAAAGAAGAAAATGAAGTCAAATTTGCACAATGAGCAAAGCAGTGAACTATATATTTAGAGATGAGGAGGTATTACATTTGTATTCTCAGAATAGTTTGGATATTTGTATAATCTTGCCCCTGAGACAGCAATATTGTGGAAAGGTGGAGTAGTCAGGAAAATGGGCCCAGGATAACCTGAAAATAAAATATTCATGTAGGGTACTGTTGTTATAGAATTTAGAGGAAGGTGAATTGCCCTGAAATCATAAAGGTAGACCTTGAAAATAGACTGCTGAGGATGTGCTGCAATTCCTAGAATATTTCATCTAGGCTTTGCTTACCAAATGATAGAAGCAACCAGAAATAATATAACTAAAGTTTTGAAACTGTAAATTGTCTAGCATCTTGGCCTACTTTAATATACTTTATCTGATACATACTTCACTGCATAATTTTATCCTGTTTACCACTTTACCATTTTACTCCCACTAATCTACAAAAAAATCAACACAGAAAAATGATATTACATGGACATATCATATTCTTTATCAGTCCAAGAACAAAAGTTACATTTAAAAATAGTATGGATAATTAAAATACCTGCTGTTTAAATAAGTGGTGAAAAAATGTTGGAGAGGTTTAGTTAGTTGATGAAAAACTATATCCTCATACTAAATGAGACAGGAGATGCAGTGTATTGGGAGCTTCAGTGAAATTTTTTTTCAATGGAACAGTTGAAATAAAGTATGAAGGATGTTGCAGTACATAACTTCATGTATTACCCATCTGATAATTTTTTCTCTTGATTTTGTTTCATTGAAACTGTGGTTGCGCCTGTGTTTGTAAAGAGAACTACCAACATACAATTGGCAGTGTGTATTTATTTCTAAAGGAATTTCATTACAGCTGTAAAGTCACTCCATCAGCTGGGTGTGGTGGCTCATGCCTATAATCCCAGCACTTTGGGAGGCCAAGGTGGGTGGATCATCTTAGGTCAGGAGTTTGAGACCCGACTGGCCAAAATGGTGAAACTCTGTCTCTGCTAAAAATTGAAAAATTAGCTGGGAGTGGTGGCAGGCACCTGTAATCCTAACTACTCAGGAGGCTGAGGCAGAATCGATTGAACCTGGGAAGCAGAAGTAGCAGTGAGCCAAGATTGTGTCACTGCGCTCCAGCCTGGAGACAGAGCAAGATTCTGTCTCAAAAAATAATAATAATGATAAAATAAAAAAATAAAGTAACTATATCTAATCGTAGTAGGGTTAACTAATTATAGTACCTTTACCAAATAAAAGAGGGAGTTCCGTAACTCTATTAACCTCTTAAATTCTGCTACACTTTCCTGGGAACTGATATTACTGCATATACTAATGTACTAACAGTACAACCTAGCCAAGCCAAACCAACAACAAAAAGAAAAAACATCAGGAATGGGAGTGGGAAATATGAGTTAAACAGGTAATACAAGAAAAATGGAAGAAATTATGAAAATAATGAAAGGGCTCACAGATGGGTTATCACCCCAGGGAAGGAGGCAACAGTGTAATTCCCAAAAGTATGTGTCACAGCAAAAAAATAATACTCATATTTATCACTTTCAGAACTAATGCTAACAGATGGCTAATGCTGGAGGAGCAACCTCACTTCTCTTACATATGGAAAGGAGCTGGTTGGTAGCTCTGCTTTAAAAATCCACTGGGATAATATGAAAGAAAGATGAGATTCAACATCCAATTATTGAACTGACCAATAGTTGATTCAAGCTACCATGTGACTCATGACTTATAAATGTTATTACTATTTTAATTTTTTTTAAGGTATTCTAAGAGAACTACCACCACTGAATTGCATAGGTAGGGGGTTGCTTTGTAGCTGAGCATTTTTTCACTGTGGCTGTAAATTATGAGGATACCTGCCAAGGCAGATACCTGGGTATAATGGGAAGAAGAATGCTGTTGTACTTGCCCAGTATGTCAGAGCTTTATTTACTTCTTCAAATATACACACTGTGAATGTGGCAAAATATTTATTAAATTTACAGAACTTACATGAGCCCCCAGGAGTGATACAGAGGCTGCACAGCTTTGTCTGTTGAAGCTTTGCAGGGTCACCTCATGGCACAATCATACTGAGCTGTACTGAAGGCTAGAATATCTCTTATTGACCATTACATGGCATACACAAAAGTTTTTTGTGCACATGATATACTCAAACTGTCCTCAAACCAAGAATATATAATGTTAACAGAACATAGCTGGTCCCATTGTGCTAAAATTTTAAAGCTAGTCTCAGATGATCATGTCCAGAAAAAAAATTACATTCCTAGAGACTAGTCATTATAGTAATTAAAGATAGATACTTGCTTAATCAAATAGGGACACTCCCTAGTAAGGAGGTAACTTTTTCATTAAGCAAACAAATATTTATCACATGCCTACTATGTACTTGGCATTGCACAGATGTTGGGGTGGCAAAGCCATTGTTACAGAAGCTGTGATGTCCCTCCCATATCCACAGGCCAATCACCAAGCTTGTGACATTCATTGGGTTTTTCCAGGATATTGGCTACTATTGGAAGTCAGCTTGGGACACTAATAAAGAAATTGAAAAGGCTTGGGTGTGTCACCAAGTTGATAGAACAACATGGATGACAACAATGCCCAAAGAAAGGGTGCTGCACCTTTACAGAGAAGGGACTATTGGATGTTTTGACTATTTTAGAATTTAATGTAGTAACAGAGTTGATCTGAAGCTAAAATGAGACGGTGCTTTGTCTCGGAGAATGCCTGGATATCTGGATGTCTGCCTGCACTCTCAGGCAAGATAAGTGCAGTAGGATTTATGATGTAGTGTTAAAATCTGAAACTTCCCCATCGACCTTCAATGTTAACTTCTCTGCTGATGACTTACAATGGGCTAGCAGTTTGGCCACCCCTGTCTTACTTAAAAAGCCACTGAGATCTTTTTCTGGCTGTTGACCCGAAGTCAAGATTTCTGCGACAGCTTTTGGTAGTTCAAGCCAGAGGTCACACATTAGTGCAATCTATGTGCGCAAAGGTTGAACCCAAAGGGAGCTTGTACTATGGGATATCTCTTAGCTCTCACTTCAGACACTTGACTGAACTCTCTCTCTTTGCATTATATCCTTCACCTTTAAATGAAAACCTTATGTGAGTGTACTTTGTGACGTATGAGACCTTTCAAATATTCACACTGAGGAAAAACAATACAAATGTTCCTATGATCAATGCTAGAAGTCTAGACTACAAGAGCACGTTTATGGGGAGATGTCACTGGACAACGAACACATTATTGTTCCCTAATGACAAGGGCACAATAGATAAAATGGAATATATTTTTCTTGTGATTGAAATAAAATAAACAAAGTATCAACAGAGCCTGTTCTTGTCAGGTAAAGAGTGTTTTCTAATGGTACTTGGAAGCTGATGCCACTGAAAATCTGTGTCATGATGCCTATGGCACAATTACATCAATCATATGGCTTGGCTCTGTGTCCCTACCCAAATCCCAGTGTTAGAGGAGCCTGGTGAGAGGTGTTTGACTCATGGAAACATACTTTCCCCTTGCTGTTTTTGTGATAGTGAATCTGGTTGTTGTGAAATAGTGAATGAGCTGTCATGAGATCTGGTTGTTGTGAAAATGTGTGTCACTTCTCCTACCACCCTGTCACCCATGTGGAGGTACGCTTGCTTTTCCTTCCCATCCCACAATGATTGTATCTTTCCTAAGCCTTACCCAGAAGCAGAAACTTGTACAGCCTGCAGAGCGATGAGCTAATTAAACCTCTTTTCATTATAATTTACCTAGTCTCAGGTAGTTCTCTATAGCAATGAAAGAATGGACTAATACAGTCTGTAAACCAATGAAAACATAAAATTTACCGAATAAATACTCTTTAGTCTCATCCCTATCACTGAAGATGGGTAGTACATGGAAGGTTATTTCTGTTGGGAAGAATGGGATATGATACTGTAATTTAACTGATTAATAGTGTGTTAAACATTATTTAAATCAATGTGGCTATATGGTGAAACAAGGGGCTATAGATTTATTAATAGAATTAAGTGAAAGTGAATACATGTGGCTAGCGATCTTCCAGGTTAGAAAAGATTTCGCATGGCTAATATGAAGCCTTCAGTTGATTTGATTGCCATGGAAAATAGTATCCAGGGAAAAAACTAAAATTGGCCTTAGAAAACCTAAGCACACAATTACATATCTTCATCAACACATATAAAGTTTGAAGAAATATGGAAGAAAACAATAATTCAGTAGTTAAGAGAGCATGAAAGAATCTGTGAAGAAGGGATATGGTTTCAGCTAACATGTCACATAGAGGAAATTGTCACTTTCTATAGGATGGTTCAAATCCAAGACATGATTGGGGATTTCGTGGCTTATAATTTAGTAATAAAATATTGTGTAAAACAAATTATCCAAAGAGGCTGAGAAATAAGTGACAAGGAGGTATTAATTAAAGTCAAGTGGGTGGTAAGGACCTGACTTACCTTTTCATTGAAAAGACATGCCTGAAGAAATGAATAACCTGGACAAAGTAACCTTGATAACACATATAAAAAAACCCTAAAAAGATTACTTTCATACTATATTAATGATATTTAGTTGCATAAAATTTCAGGAGTCCCTATATATAAAACATACATACTATGGTATATCTAGTGTGTCTCAAATGCTCATTAGAGATAAAAAGTAAAACCCAACCTATACATTATGAATATGTGTGGCAGGGCTAACTGGATAATGAAAGGTCATCACTTAAGCTATGTAATTAGTGGAATGTGGACTCTCAAATGGAGTAAAATTAAATGGTTTTATTTGTGTCATTGTTTTTCCATTCATTGCTTAAATCTTTCCTACTAATCTGAAACAAAAAGGAATCCAAGCACAGGAGAAAAATAAATTTTGGAAATTGCATCTGACAGGTTTTTTATCTTTTAGGACAGTAATTTTTCATCTATTTCTGAGGTTTACCTTATTATTTGAATAACTCCTGAAGATTGATGTCACGTAAGGTCAGTAATTTCTGTTGAGTTTGCTTTGACAATTAAACCATTTGAGTTAACACAAAATTGATATTATCAAATGAACATCTTAAAATTATACTCAAGAAGAAAAGTATAAATATATACTATTCAATTAAATGCCTATACTTATTAATAGAATTAAGTGAAAAATAAATTAGTAAATAATAAAATGAATTAGTAGCTTAAAATATACCCACCAATGTATACACCATTACACAAAAAATAAGCAGTCTCTCCTATGGAAAATAAGACATGTTCAGCAAAAAGCACAATTAGAATATAAAGCAACTTATGAAGCAACTTCAATTAAGGTAAAATTAAAACCCTTTAAAATATTAACAAACCCATTGAATCAGTATTAACACACACACACACTTAGACATACATTACGCATCATCATGCATCATAGGCCGAATTAATTCTATTCATTGAAGTAAAAAGTTGCTTTCACATCAGAAAATATATTAATGCAAGGTAATCTGTAAATAAGGTAAAGGAGAAATAATATGATCTAATCAACAAATGCATCAAAGGCCTTAAAGGTCTTTAATAAATTCAATGTAAGTCTTATGAAAATAACTTTCAGAAAATGAGGTATGGTAGTGCATCTACAAAAATATTTTTAAAAAATTACATAAAAGAAATGGGCCGGGCACAGTGGCTCAAGCCTGTAATCCCAGCACTTTGGGAGGTTGAGGCGGGTGGATCACGAGGTCAAGAGATCTAGACCACTCTGGTCAACATGGTGAAACCCCGTCTCTACTAAAAATACAAAAAATTAGCTGGGCACGGTGGCACGTGCCTGTAATCCCAGCTACTGAGGAGGCTGAGGCAGGAGAATTGCCTGAACCCAGGAGGCAGAGGTTGCGGTGAGCCGAGATCGCGCCATTGCACTCCAGCCTGGGTGAAAAGAGAGCAACTCCATCTCAAAAAAAAAAAAAAAAAAAAAAATAGAAATGGAGGGAAAAAAACACCAACTAATTATCTTTAAAGGATTAAAAGTTTACATACAAGATTAAGAATTAATCAAAGATATCCACAATTGCCACTTTTCTTTATATTATAGAGGTAGCCAGAGCTAGCAATAAGGTAAGAAAAAATAAAATTTATAAAGATAGGCTATAAAGAGGCAAGACTGCTATGATTAATGGATGATGGAATTATATACGTTGGAAATAAAATAGGACCTACAGAATAACTATTACCAGTTCTAAAAAAGAACACTTGAACAATTTTGCTGGACATACAATCATCATGCAATGATTAAATCTGTCAAGAACTCAGGAAACAGAATTTTAAAAAACACTTAAATAGTATCAAAATATCAACTATCTTTGAAAAAATCTAGGAGAAATCTATATTCTTGATTGACATAAACCTGAAGATGTTTTACAGTAAAAGAATTACATTACATATATAACTTAATTTATATAAATATATTAACTAATTTATATATAATTTGATTTACATAAAATATAGAAATATATAAATTATTAGAAAGTGACAGTAATATAATTTAAAATGTTCTGGGTGTGCTGGCTCATGTTTATAATCCCAACACTTTGGAAGGCTGAAGTGAAAGGATTCCTTGAGGCCAAGTCTTCAAGACCAGCTTGGGCAACATGATGAGACCTTATCTCTCCAAAAAATACATTTTTTAAAAAAAAGCCAGTTGTCCCGTCATGTGCTAGTACCCCTATTTGCTTGAGACACAGAGACAGGAGGATCACTTGAGCCCAGAATTTTGAGACTGCACTGAGCCATGAGCATGCCACTGCAATCTAACCTGGATGAAAAATCAATACCCTTTGTCAAAAATCAATAAATAAATAGGAAAAAATAAAATAAGAATTTAAAAAGTAAGATTATATTACATTTTGGAGAAAAACATTATGGTAATACTTAGGGAAAATGAGACTCAAACTTTCAAACTTTGCCACCCAGCAATGTCACTGTTGATTCTGTCCTAGAGGATCACTGAACATATGAAGAAGCTCTGATTGAGCTTGTTCTGTGAACACCAATTATAAATATATAACATGCAAATAATACCTATTTTTCAGTAATACAAAGACTTTCTAAATAACCTATAAAAGGGAATACTATACAGCACTTTAAATGAATATTGTAGATGCGCATGTATATAATAAATACAGAATTTTATAACAAATATTGCAGAATATGATGTTAAATTTTATGCAAATTTATATGTTTAATACTTAAAATAATTTGATGTTTAAAGACATATAAAATGACAGTATATTTTGTATGGATTAAAACATACAATATATGAGAACATTATAAATATTCACAGAATGAATATACATCAACTTCAGATAATGTTTGCCTCTGGGGAGTGTAAGTGATGAGCAGAGGTGGTGAGTGGCAAGGCTTTAGAAGTCTTAGTGTTATTTTACTACTTAAAGTTACTGAGAGAAAGCATGAAAGATATATGTCCAAATAATTCATATTAGCAAAAGGTGTTTTTTGCATTTCATATTATATTTTGTATTTTTCATTATTTAAAATAATGACTTATAATGACAAGAGGGAAAATGTCCTTTCTGAATGTATGACTGGCAAGGAAAAACATCTTAAATTTGTGTTTTTTTAAATAGATTGATTATACTGAAGTGTTATAGTGTTATTACAAATTTTTTTAGATGGCAAAACATCAAATAGCATCTCCAACAGCAAGCAATTTATCTTTCTTTGCTGCTGAGATTTCCTCCAGCTCTTGGAGTTCTTGCCCTTCATAGGGCTTTTTTATGCACTTTATCCTTTGATATTCTGTGTTACTCTAATAGCATTTTCTTTATCTGTTTATTTAATTAGTATTTCTGTCCCCTGTGACTAGTTTTTGTGTTCTTCTAACTAAAGAAGCCTAATTTGTCTACTGCTAAATGTGCTTACAATATTATCTAGCACCTAATTGGGACCCCCAAAATATTCATTAAATGAGAGTTGAATAAATATGCATAGATTATCAGCATGATGAATGCATTAATGAAGCAGAGGGCAAAGTTATAAACTATAGACATTCATGTACCCACCAAGGGTAATATGTTCTGAAAGTAAGTAGTTGCTTTCTCAAACAAATTTCCTGGGAATGACGAATCCAAGTACTGCAGATTAGCGTGGCTGCCTCAAGCAGCACCGATCATTTAAAGTGTGTGAACAACATACCAGTTTTAAAACACATCAAAATACAAATTGATATGCAATGACTTTCCTGGTCTCAACAAGATAATTCTTTACTGTGTATAGCTAAGTGTTAAAACCAAGCTCAGAATCAATCTGTGTGATGCTGAATTACGTCAATTGAATTCATGACTGCTGTTTCTTTTATGTGGCAGTACATTTCTTGCTAAGAAAAGAGTATTCAACCATTAGAATAGCACTTTTGGAAAAGCTAAGGGGACTGAAAAAATATGTGATTAAAACTCAATATCTTTGAACCTTTCTTCTATGCCTTAGTTTCCTTAAAGAAATTCCCTTTTTATAGTAGAAGAGTAAAAAATTGTTCTGTTGCTTTATACTTTACATTTTTAGACTGTTGATCAGAATGCAAACTCAACCTAGCTAGGCAGTATAATGTAAAATTCAAATAAAATTGCAAAATTTACTAATACATTTAAATGAATACTTGGGAAATTATAATGGGACAAGACTTTATACTTTTGGGGGAAGAAAATGGAACACAATTTAATTTGAAGCAAACATATATAAATATGAACCAAAATTCTTGTCCTTACCAATGACAATGAAAGGCCAGAAAGCCCTGAGAACAGAGGAAGAAGAAGGGTCTTTTGGTCATGCCATCCAGTTCCAATGCCTTCCTATGTTTTTCTACTGAGTCCTAATGATTTGCCTTTCCTTGTTCCATATAATATAGCATCTTATAACAATGACTTCCATATGCTTTCTATGCTTTCAGAGTGCCAGTTGGAAGAGCTGCAAGTGAAATGGTGTTCCTGGTATCAGCAAGAGTAAGGAAAGCTCAATGTCCCCCATGCCAAATCACAAAATTGAATCATCACATAAGAGTATGTAACAACACAAGCATCAAGGTAGGATAGAATTCAACCCTAATGTAATAATGCTTTTCCTCTGCTTCATGGGCAAATAAATCATTTGCTTGTAATGTTAAAATGTCAATGCATATTGAGTATGTCTGGTATATTAGTGCATTTCACAGGGGTAATTTATAAGGAAAAGCGGTTTAACTGACTCACAGTTCCACACAGCTGGGGAGGCCTCAGAAATCTTACAATCATGGCAGAAAGTGATGGAGAAACAAAAAATGTCTTACAGAGTGGCAGGAAAGGGGGGGGGGAGAGAGAGAGAGAGAGAGAGAGAGAGAGAGAGAGAGAGAGAGAGAGAGAGAGAGAGAGAGAGAGAAAGAGGACGCACCACACACTTTTAAACTATCAGAGCTCATGAGAACACACTCATTGCTAGAGCAGCAAGGGGGAATTCTGTCCCCATGATCCAATCACCTCCCACCAGGCCCTTCCCCTGACATGTGGAAATTACAAACTAAGATGAGATTTAGGTAGGGACACAGAGCCAAACCATCATTCTGACCCAGCCCCTCCCAAATCTTATGTGCTTTTCACATCACAACACAATCATGCCTTCCCAACAGTCCCCCGAAGACATAAGTTATTCCAGCATTAACTCAAAAGTACAAATCCAAAGTCTCATCTGAGACAATGCAAATCACTTTCACCTATGAGCCTGTAAAACAAAAACCAAGTTAGTTTCTTCCAAGATACAATGGGAGTACAGGCATTGAATAAATGTTCCCATTATTAAAGAGAGACATTCACCAAAACAAAGGGGTGATAGGCCTCGTGTAAGTCTGAAACTCAGCAGGACAGCCACTAAATCTTAAAGTTACGAAATAATCTCCTTTGACTCCATGTCTCTTATCCAGGGCATGCTGATACAAGAGGTGGGCTCCCAAGGCCTTAGGCAGCTCTGTCCCTGTAGCTCTGCAGGGTACAGCTTCTTTGGTTGCTTTCACTGGCTAATGTTAAGTGCCTGTGTCTTTTCCAGGTGCATGGTACAAGCCGCCAGTAGGTCTTCCATTCTGGGGTCTGGAGGACAATGGCCTCTTCTCAGAGCTCCACTAGGCAGTCTCCCAGTGGAGAATATGTGTGGGATCCAACCCATTATTTCCCTGCCACACTGCCCTAGTAGAGGTTCATGAGGGCTCTGCCTCTGCAACAGACTTCAGCTTTGACATGCTGGCATTTCCATACATTCTCTGAAATCTAGGCGGAGGTTCCAAACTCCTGTCTTCTGCGTACCCACAGACCCAACACTGCATAGAAACCACCCAGGCTTGGGGCTTGCACCCACTAAAGCAATGGCCAGAGCTGTACCTTGGCTCCTTTAAGACACAGCTTCAGCTGGAATGGCTGGGACAAAGGGCATCATATCCCAAGGCTGCACAGAGTATTGTGGCCCTGGGCCTGGCCTATGAAACCATCTTTTTCTCTTCGGGCTCATGTATTGTGATGGGAGGGGCTGCCTCAAAAATCTCTGAAATGCTCTAGAGACATTTTCTTCATTGGCTTGGCTTCTTATCACTTATGCAATTCTCTGTAGCTGGCTTGAATTCCTCCCCAGAAAAATTGTTTTTTATTTCCAACCACATGGTCAGACTGCAAATTTTCTAAACTTTAAAGCTCCTATTCCCTTTTAAACATAAGTTCCAGTTTCAAAGCATCTCTTTCTGAACACACGTAATTGTACATTTTACAAATAGCCAGGTTACCTCTTCAAATGCCTTGCTACTTAACAATTTTTTCCACCAGATACACTAAATCTTCTCTCCCAAGTTCAAAGTCCCACAGATTCTAGGGCAGGGGCAAAATGCTACCAGTGTCTCAGCTAAAGTATAGCCAAATGACCTTTTCTCCAGTTACCAGTAAGTTTCTCATCTCCATCTGAGTCCACTTCAGCCTGGACTTAATTTTCCATATATCATATCAGCACTTTTGGTCACAGCCATTCATATCTCTAGAAAGTTCCAAACTTTCCCCCATCTTCCTGTCTTCTTCTGAGCCCTCCAAACTGTTTCAACCTCTGCCCATTGCTCAGTTCCAAAGTTGCTTTTACATTTTCAGTTATCTTTATAGCAATGCCTCTTTCCCAATACCCATTTACTGTAATAGTCCATTTTCAGACTCCTGTGAGAAACTACCTGAGATTGGTTAATTTGTAAAGAAGAAAGGTTTAGTTGACTCCAAGTTTCACATGACTTGGGAGTTCTCAGGAAACTTACAATCATGGCAGAAAGTGAAGGTGAAGCAAGGCACATCTTACATGGTGGCAGCATAGACAGAGGGAGAGAACTGCAACATAATTTTAAACCATCAGATCTCATAAGAAATAACTCATTATCACAAGAACCACAAGGGGAAAATTCACCCCCATAATCCAATTACATCCCACCAAGCCTCTTGCCTGACATGGTAATTACATTTCAAGATGAAATTTGTGTGGAGACACAAATCCACATCATATAATCTAGCATCTCAGATTTTGTATTTCTAATGACTCCCAAGTGATGCCCATCTCATTGTCCATGGGGCCACAGTTTTGAGTATCAAGTTCTTACACAAAGTGTGATCTTTCTTTGTACTTAACCAAATATAGGTTTCTGAGAAATAACACACTAAAGCTTTTCTGAGAATAGCACACCAAAGCTTTACTTTATGTATTTAATAAAAACGTTTATAAACTACCTTTTGAATCCAATAAACAACAACAACAAAAAATTGACATCATTCTCCTCGTCAATGCTGATGTGTAGCATTTCATACACAGTGGTTCTGACGTCATCCAATTTCAGAACCAACTGATCAGTTTATAAAGGAATGGCATCTTGAATAAAAGGAAGGCACATTCCCTGTTAAAATATCCTATATTCATAGCATTCGTTTTCCTAGTCTCCCTTATTGATATCCACGGTTATTTACTATAGAAAGGAGAAACTCCAACTTTTTACAGATTACTAGAACGCTATTTATGTGACACTTAATCTCTAAGCACCCAGAAGCATCATAGGCCAGTGTGCAGAGTGGCGGTCAAGAATGTAAATGATTAATGCATTTTTACTTGAATTGACTTCACAGTCAGTCCATTGGGGCCCAGAACTCATCAAGTAGTTATTTCCCTTGTTTCTGAGTCTAAGATTGGGATTGCTATCCTCAGCAACTGGAGCAATTCCCCCAATGCCTTTCTAACCTCTAAAGTAAAAACTGTCATAGTAGGAAGACCCAACTGAAAGGCATTTTACCTTCATTTCTTTTTGTCCAATGGTGCATCAAATGCAGGGATGAATCTCTAGATAAATGACATTAAACAGAATCACTATCAAAGATTTGAAATCCAACACTTAATTGGTCTGGTAAAATGACATAGTGTTATAAATTTACATAAATGGTAAATTTAATCTAATCTGCTATTTTAGATGTGATATCCTTACTAGAACAAATTAACACAAACGTGGCACTTATACATGCAGCTCTCGTATTATGAAGGCAATTTCTCTATGCTGATTTCAAAAAGAAACATAATCAGGTAGCTTTCACTAAGAAGAGTAGTGTGTGTGACTTTAAAAATTCTTTCTCTGAGATAATTATTTTTGCTTCAAAAAGAAAGACTTATGCCTTTTTGCTTTAAACTAAATAAGCTATTTTCTTATGTCAGGGCAAAACAAACAAACAAACAAACAGAAAACAGAAAGGTTGAGGTACTAAGGCCTCTAGATGTCTTGTTAAGATTCATGTAAAACTGATGGTGGTAGATACATTTCACCAAAATACAAACCTTTGTCTTGCTAGTGAGGCATCCAGGATTCCAAACGTCTAGGAACAAATATGGATTGCAAGCTACAGGAAAATGTGCCCTACACTTTAGCACTTTACAATTAGGAATGAGAAATAGCCCTGAGTGAGCCACATAGCTAATCTTCTTTCCACCTATATACATTACTTCATGGATACTTTCACATAAACACATGGATTAAAAGACTGTAACTAAAACAGAGGTACTATGGAGAAGTAGATCATTATGATGTGAAGACTCACTCAACGTCCTTTCTTTACAGCATTGAAGGGCTGTAGAGAAAGAAAATTAATCCAGGAGTCAACCCTTTAGTCAGTGAAACTATGTATCAAATGCACCCTGAAAGAGAAATAGATTGAGATCAGCACCTCCACTGTTTGTCAGCTCCAATACTCGGGGTAGATGGGGAAGGATTATTAAGAAGCAAAAATGAAGGATTTCTGAATCAGAAAATCTTTTGAGAAAGAACCTCTCTAATCAAAATCCAGAGGATATTGTTTCTTATGTGAAAGGCCCAAAAGCTTTCTATGACAAAAGTTCTTTGTAATTATCAGAATGCCACAATGACTAATTCTATAGCTGTCAAGCATCTATCTTCCAAGAGTGTCCAGTGGCTTTCTTGCACTCATGATCAAAACTGCCAGTGTGTCAAGAATGCATATTATGCATGAGTTTGACAATATAAATTTCCTCAAATGAATCCCACCTGGTGCCATTGCTATTGAGTCCTCAGTTTGCCTGTGAAAGCATCTTAGTAAGAAATTAGCCAGGTATTTGTTGGTTATTTATAGATATTCTATTTTAGGGAAGAATCTTTCTGATGCAGCTCACATTTATATATGCACAAATAGAATTTATCAGCTCACAATATTGAAAATTCCATAGGTAGACCAAATTTCAAATATATCTGATTTTTCATGCTTAAGCAATGTTACCAGATATCTATAAATTTTTAATCTCAAAGCACTTTATTGGTTTTATTCTCAGGCATCTCTTCAAGTAGAGCTGAAAGCAATCAGTTTTCGGCTGACATAGTACTTGAAGATTGCTGAGAAGGTATGTAATTCTTCCATTGGAATTAATTTTTATGGCTGGACTTTCATTCTGTGTCACTTTCCCTTGAGCAAAACTATCCAGGGAAGTGTAATTCCTGGCTAGGCAAGCCTGGAAAGATTCACCATTGTGACATTAAATGTTAATTAATTGATTGGTAAGCCTGGGAAAAATCACTGCAGTGGGAGAGGAGCAGTTTCTACCATAAAAACCAATAAGCCAAAAATAAAATTACAAACAAATACTAGACATGAAAGGAGTAATGATTTGTTCACATTGGGGCAGAAACTCAGTCTTTATTTAGATTTTCACTTTCTTTTTTTTATCACTATACTTTAAGTTCTGGAGTACTTGTGCAGATCATACAGGATAGTTACATACATGTACACATGCCATGGTGGTTTGCTATGTCCATCCCCCCATCATCTACATTAGGTATTTCTCCTGATGGTATCCCTCCCCAATATCCCCACCCCTTGCTATCCCTACTCTAGCTCTCCCACTCCCCAACAGTCCCCAATATGTAATGTTCCCCTCCCTGTGTCCACATGTTCTCATTGTTCAACACCCACTTATGAGTGAGAACATGCGGTGTTTGGCTTTCTGTTCTTGTGTCAGTTTGCTGAGAATGATGGTTTCCAGTTTCATCCATGTCCCTGCAAAGGACATAAACTCATCTTTTTATAACTGCATAGTATTCCACGGTGTATATGTGTCACATTTTATTTATCCAGTCTATCACTGATGGTCATTTGGGTTGGTTCCAAGTCTTTGCTATTGTAAACAGTGCCACAATGAATGTATGTGTGCCTGTGTTTTTATAAGAGAACGACTTAAAATCCTTTGGTTATATACTGAGTAATGGAATTGCTGGGTGAAATGGTATTTCTAGTTCTAGATCCTTGAGGAATCGCCACACTGTCTTCCACAATGGTTGACTTGATCTTGGTGGATAAGCTTTTTGATGTGCTGTTGGATGCAGTTTGCCAGTATTTTATTGAAGATTTTAGCATCAGTGTTCATCATGGATATTGGCCTGAAATTCTCTTTTTTTAAATGTGTCTCTGCCAGGTTTTGATATCAGGATGATGTTGGACTCATAAAATGAGTTAGGGAGGATTCCCTCTTTTTGTATTGTTTGGAATAGTTTCAGGAGTGGTACCAGCTCCTCTTTGTACTTCTGGTAGAATTTGGCTATGAACCCATCTGGTATTGGACTTTTTTTTCATTGGTAGGCTATTAATTGCTGCTTCAACTTTAGACCTTGTTGTTAGTCTATTCAGGGATTCAACTTTTTCCTGGTTTAGTCTTGGGAGGGTATAAGTATCCAGGACTTATCCATTTCTTCTAGATTTACTGGTTTATATGCATAGAGGTGTTTGTAGTAATCTCTGATGGTAATTTGTATTTCTGTGGAATTGGTGGTGATATCCCCCTTATCACTTTTTATTGCATCTATTTGATTCTTTTCTCTTTTCTTTTTGATTAGTCTGGCTAGCAGTCCATCTATTTTGTTATTCTTTTCAAAAAACCACCTCCTAGATTCACTGATTTTTGTTTCTTTTTGTCTCTATCTCCTTCAGTTCTGCTCTGATCTTAGTTATTTCTTGTCTTTTCCTAGCTTTTGAATTTGTTTGACCTTGCTCCTCTAGTTCTTTTTATTGTGACATTAGGACGTCAATTTGAGATCTTTTCTCACTTCTCATGTGGTCATTTAGTGCTATAAATTTCCCACTAGACACTGCTTTAAATGTGTTCCAGGGAGTCTAGTACATTGTGTCTTCATACTCATTGGTTTCAAAAAACATCTTTATTTTTGACTTAATTTTATTATTTATCCAGTAGTCATTTAGGATCAGGTTGTTTAGTTTCCATGTAGTTGTGCAGTTTTGAGTGAGTTTCTTAATTCTGTATTTTAATTTGATTGCACTGTGGACTGAGAGACTGGTTGTTATGGCAGAACTCGGCACCCCACATCCACAGAATATATATTCTTCTCAGCGCCATATCACACTTACTCTAAAATTGTCCACATAATTGGAAGTAAATCACTCCTCAGCAAATGTAAAAGAATGGAAATCATAGATTTTCACTTTCCACTTGCTCTTTCTCTGAAATAACTTCAAGCTTACTACATGTTTTAGGCATGCCCTCATATTTTATATAACATTCACTTTAAGCTACAAACCCAGTTGAATAAAATAAGAGGTCAATGAAGAATTCATGACATTATTAATAATTCTATCAAAGTAGTTGGTATTATAGAACAACAATCACGGGTTTATTTATGGTTCCTTGTGCAGTTAAGATGCAGCCTTGCAAGATGTAGTTTAGGTCCAGAATCAGTGATCAATGTATGATTATAATTTCCCTACCAGTTTGAGTGTGAAAGCCTGGAAAAATAGGGGTGTAGTTTTGGTTGGTGCTAATAATGATTGTACCTAATGAACACTACATATTTTGTTTCTTTTCTGTTTATTTCTCTGAAATCTAACCTTCTCCCTGCTTTGTAAATGAAATTTTATTAGACACAAACAACCAGTTATTCCACTAAGGTGGAATCTAGGAATGGCATTCTGGTCCTCTCTTTAATAGCATGAGCAAAAAAGAGTTACTTAGTTTTCTGCAGTAACTATCAAGGGAAATTGAAGTTACAGATACACATTGGAGACCAGAAAACATAATATAGGAAATCCAAGGAAAGTCAAAAGGTATTAACAAATGTCAATAGAAAAATTCATCTGATAACTGCAGTTCTATAGAAATAGACTTCAAAGTCTCAGATATTACAAACCATAGAAAGGAAAAAACCACTAGGCATAATATACCAATGCTCTATGATTAACCAAAACAAAGGAAATATGGAATCGTGTTGGAAGAGAAAAGTCATAAAACCAAGCTCTATGCTACTTTCTTAATAAAATGGAAATTGTATCTCTACCTTTGTGTTCTAACATAAATATTCCAGTTAACAAAAATACAAAAAAATATATTTTCTATTGCCTGACCCTACAATGCTATGTATTACTTACAGTGGTAGTTATATTTATAATTCAATTCAAAATATCAGAATATGAATATAAAGCCATAACATCATTAAAAGAAAACTAGATGACTGCTGTACTGATGACTGGTCTTAAAACACTGCCGGTGGACACAGTGGGACCTAGTTTTGCTCTGTGTCTCACTGGGGAAAAATTGGTTTTTTTGGTTGTTTTGGAAAAGTTGTATTTTGATCAAACTTGGCATTGTTAGAATTCTGTCTGTGTAAAAAGTCTGCATCTGTAAACCAAAAAGCCAAGGGGTGGATTCTGAAAGCAGTAATATTATTTTCCAAACTTCCATCTTCTACCTTGCTGATAACAATCATCTTAATTTTAGGAAACTGCGTTATCCCCTGTATTCACTAACCTGTCCTCCTACTCACCTTCATTGGCCCCTCCCCTCAACAGTTTATTCTATGAGAAATTTGGCTTTTGGAAGGTGACACAAAGCAAAAAAAGGTAAAAGTCATAATCACTTGGTGGTTTGTGCTAGAATTTGCCCTCACATTTGTATTGCTAAGACGCACAAAGCTAAGCTTCTCCTTGCTTAGAGTTTGTTGCTGAGCTTTTCCTTCAAATTTATGAACTTTGTATTTTTTCACCTAAAAACTAGTCAATTAAATTTAACTTCTGTTACTTGACCTTAACTGAACTATAAAAATACATGCATCTATGAGATAGTGTTCTTGTTTTTGAGGAGTCATATTCCAATTGTGGAACATGTACTTAATAAATTATTTTACACTAGTAATTAAAAAATTCTACCACATAATCAAAAGCCTAATAACTGGGAACATTATTTTTAACCCATTCATTATGGGTTGAACATCCCTAATCTGAAAATACAAAAATCCAAAGTACTCCAAGGTACAATACTTTTGATTACCAACATGATGTCACAAGTGAAGTATTCTACATCTGACCTCAAGTGTACACAAAATTATTAAAAATACTTGTTTTTTTTCTTTCTTTTTATTGCGTTTTAGGTTTGGGGGTACATGTGCAGAACATGTAAGATAGTTGCATAGGTACACACGTGGCGGTGTGTTTTGCTGCCTTCTGCCCCTTCACCCACATTTGGCATTTCTCCCCATGCTATCCCTCCCCCACTTACCACCCCCCGCTGTCCCTCCCCTATTTCCCCCAATAGACCTCAGTGTGTAGTTCTCCCCTTCCATGTGTCCATGTGTTCTCATTGTTCATCACCTGCCTATGAGTGAGAATATATGATGTTTCATTTTCTGTTCTTGTGTCAATTTGCTGAGAATGATGTTCTCCAGATTCATCCATGTCCCTACAAAGGACATGAACTCATCATTTTTGATTGCTGCATAATATTCCATGGTGTATATGTGCCACATTTTCCCAGTCCAGTCTATCATGGATGGGCATTTGGGTTGGTTCCAGATCTTTGCTATTGTAAACAGTGCTGCAATGAACATTTGTGTGCATGTTTCCTTATAGTAGAATGATTTATAGTCCTTTGGATATATACCCAGTAATGGGATTGCTGGGTCAAATGGAA
>CM052651.1:91601797-91612435 GCA_028533165.1 Leontopithecus rosalia | reverse complement strand
TCAAATCTTTTTTCAAGGTTCTTAGTTTCTTTGCACTGATTTAGAACATGGTCTTTTAGCTCACAGAAGTTTCTCATTACCCACCTTCTGAAGTCTGATTCTGTCATTTCATCACTCTCATTCTCCATCCAGCTTTTTTCCCTTGCTAGTGAGGAGTTTTGGTTCTTTGTAGGTGGTGAGGTGTTCTGGTTTCGGGTGTTTTCCTCCTTTTTGCGCTGGTTTCCTCCCATCTTTGTGGATTTATCCACCTGTAGTCTGAGTAGTTGCTGATTTTTCGATTGGGTCTCTGAGTAGAGGCCCAGATTGTTGATGATGAAGTATTTCTGTTTCTTAGTTTTCCTTCTAACAATCTAGCCCCTCTGCTGTAAGACTGTTGAGGTCCACTCTGGGCCCTGCTTGCCTGGGGTACGCCTGTAGCAGTTGCAGAACAGTGAGGGATGCTACCAGTTTCTTCTTCTATCTTTGTCCCAGAATGATGCCCGCCAAATGTCAGTCTGATCAGTCCTTTTTGAGGTGATTCTTTGGGTATACGGGGGTTAGGGAGCTGCTTGAGGAGATGGTCTGTACTTTATGGGAGCTCAAGTTCTGAGCTGTGAGCTCCATTATTCATTCAGTGTTGCTAGGCAAGTATGTTAAGTCTCTTGCGGCAGAACTCATTAAACCCCTTTTTTCCCTCAGATGCTCTGTCTCAGGGATTTAGGGCTTTACTTGTGAGTATCCGTTGCGCTGTCCTGCCCAGCCAAGAGGCTGTTTAGACACTATTTGGCTGCCAAGGCTCTGCTCTGCTGGCGTGAGGTCCACCCTTTTGCTGTGTGCTCCGTCCTGCTCTTTTGGCTCCGCCCTACTGACGTAGGCTCCGCCCTGCTGACGTAGGCTCTGCCCTGTTGGCGGAGTCTCTCTGTTATGGCGGGTTGCCTCGGCAATGGCTGGCTGTGTCAGCAATGGGCGAGTACCTCAGTAGGGGCGGAAGCTCTTGGTAATGGCAGATGCCCCTCCCCCACCGAGCTGCACTGCCATGGGTTCAGCTGTTCCCCCAGTGAAACTCTCAACCCCGAGTGTTTTGAATTGCCGTTTTGTTTGTCCCTGTGGGTGTGGGACCCTTGGAGCCTGATCACTTGGCTCCCTGCCTCTGAGACGTTTTGCTTTTTTTTTTTTTTTAAGTTGTAGGGTTGGCTCTCTCCCAGGTGTTTCAGTCACTGGCTGAAAGGGCACTGGGATCTGTTTGATTTCCCATGCAGCGACCCGCTGTGCTGGCTCACAGTTCACCTCCCAGAAATCTCCTGGTCTGGCTCACTGTCCAAATCCTGTTTAATCAGATGAATATGGTAATCTGCCCTCCCAAATCTCAAATTGCCAGTTTAACAGGGCACCCAGACCCGTGCATTTTGTGTGCCTTGCCGCTGTGCTGCGGCCCCTGCTGTTTGGCTGTTCTAGCGGAGACTGCTGCACTGGCGTCCTGTGTCCCACCTACACCTGGGCTTTTCCCCATTCTGTGGGCTATAAAGATCCATCTGGAAATGTGGTGTGAACTCACCCTCTGCATCTTGACTGAGAGCTGCAATCCTGAGTTGCGTCTATAGTGCCATGTTTCCCAGCTTCCTATTAAAAATACTTGTAAGAAATATGCATACAAGCATATATGAAACATAAATATATTTAGTGTTTAGACTTGGGTCTCATCACCACGATATCTCATTATTTATGTGAAAATACTCCAAAATCCAAAAAATTCCATATTCAAAACCTTCTGGACTAAAGTATTTCAGATAACAATATTTAACCTGTATTAAACATCTTAATCTGGGCTGGGCCTTGTGGCTTGCACCTATAATCCCAGCACTTTGGGAGGCCAAGGTGGGTGGATCACGAGGTCTCAAGAGATTGAGACCATCCTAGTCAACAAGGGGAAACACCATCTCTACTAAAAATAAAAAAAAATTAGCTGGTCATGGTGGTGCATGCCTGTAGTCCCAGCTACTCAAGAGGCTGAGGCAGGAGAATTGCTTGAACCCTGGAGGTGGAGGTTGCGGTGAGCCAAGATCCCACCATTGCACTCCAGCCTGGGTAACAAGAGCGAAACCTAGTCTCAAAAAAAAAAAATCTTGATCTGTCAGTTTCATGCTAGGTTGACAGATAGTGTGTTAAGCACCAGAAATGAAATAAAAATTAGTAAGTTAATTTTTGAGAGTAAAATAAATAAGAAATTACCTTTATTTTTTAAAATGTTTATAGTATAAATAGAGAAATGCAATTCAACAATCACACAGACATTTAATAAATATTATATGTATGCAATACTGTTGTTGGAGTACAAAGAATAGCTTATAAATTAGCAAGAGAGAGGAAGAGGGTTTCCCAAATAAGGTATTTTTACCTGATTCTCAAAGGATGCATAAAATTTGGTAAAGTGGAAAAGTAGGATGCATGACAGTAAAAGACAAACAAATTTTATTATGAAAGGAATTGATAAAGTTAGAGAAGTAAGAGCAGGCTGGAATGAATTGAGCTTACTCTTATTACTCTTAACAAACATATTCATATTTCAAAATCTTTCAAAAGTAATGTCTATAAGAGTCATTTACTCAACTGCATTTCATGAATTCTAAATTTATTTTTATATTAAAATCTAAGTTGCTCTGTATTATAGTATTTTTATTTTTCATGTAAGGACATAATCAAATGAATTAAAACATATTATCTAACCATGACATGAATAATCATTGATTGTATCCACCTGTGTCAATACTGTAGCTAAAGTGCAACCTGAAAGTTTTAGGCTAGCTGGTAGCACAAATTGCTCACATTGTAATAAAATATTTCTTCTATTAGTATTTATTTGAAAATGAAACTTTAATTTATTTTGGTTGCATATTTACATATTTTAGTATTTTTGTTGCATAATTATATGCTACATTTTATGTTTCTATTTAATATATCTGATAAAATTCTGCAAGAATTTTTATACTTTTTTCTCTAAATTTTGTAGTTGAGATATTATCTTTATAAACTATATTTTTTAAAACATTAATTAACAAAATAAAATTTATTTTATAGGAACTTTCTAAAAAATGAATTACTCTTGAAATGACATTTTATCTATTCCTATTTAAAAATCATAGCTCTTTTATATGTTTGTTTTTCATGGAGAGGTAGCTCTTCATATTTATGATAAAATTAGAAATTTAAATTTTCCAAATTATATGTTTTTATGATAAGCTCTATTAAATGTTAATGAATTGCCTATTTATCTAGTGATTTTAAATATTTATGGACATAGTAAACATCAAAGAAAATTTTATTTTTTTCTTTGCTATGAAACTAAGGTGATAAAGAAGAATCTATAAGTTATTATGATTGTACTTCACCTATTTAGTCAATTTTTCTGAGTTTCTATTTTTAGTTTTATAATTTAAGACGTACCATTAACATCTGTGATCTAAACTGGATCAATACACTTGATGAAAACAAGAATCTCCTTGATGTTTCTCTATCACTCCTTAGCAGAGTACAGAGGCCCCCTTCTTATTCATGGTTTTCTTTTAACATTACAGATAAATGAAAAATTCCAGAAATAAACAATTCATAAGTTTTTAATTGCACACCATTCTGGGTAGTGTAGTGAAATCTGTAGCTGTTTCATTACAGCTGTTCCATTCCATCCACACTGGAACATCTTTTTGTCCAGTGTATTCACACTGTGTATGCTACCTGCCCTTTTGCCCCTTAATAGCTACCCTGGTTGTCAATCTACTGTTGTGGTATCACAGTGCTGTGCTCAAGTAACCCTTATTTTACTTGTTAATTGCCCCAGAGCACAAGAGTATTGATTCTGGCAATTCCAATATGCCAAAGAGAAGCTTTAAAGTGCTTCCTTAAAGTGAAAAAGTGAGAGTTTATCATAGGCATGTATGTATAGAAAAGGAAAAAGCATACTATATATAGAGTTTGGTATGTGCTTTAATTTCAGGCATCCACTGAGGGTCTTGGAATGCATGCCCCATAAATCAGGTGGGACTACTGTACTTGAATCAAAGTAGGCACTCAATAAACATTCATTGAAGAACTAATTAAACAATGGTAATGATTCTCTTTTTATCCGTACTATTTAAATCTTCAATGAACCCCAGCTTTCTTAAGCCATTCTCATTAGATTTTAAATGTGTTACATAGAAGTGATTTAGTATTCAGTACTATGTGACAAGATCCATTCTCTCTCCCTCTCTCTCTCTCTCTCTCTCTCTCTCTCTCTCTCTCTCTATATATATATATATATATATATATATATATATAATTGTTTATATATCTCTATATGTAAAATGACAATTACCTATATGCTATCAGCATAGTCTCAGATTATTCTGTATTACTAATCTATTATTTTAGGTTTGAAGAACTGTAGCTATTTCTGCTGTCATCTATCTGCCAATATATATCATCCTTTCTATAGTGGGCTTTTGCTTAAAAACAGTGGCCTCTTCTAGTTTCCACAGTATTAAACTTCTCTGACTGAGCAGAATCTCTTTGTAGTAAAATTTAGTGCCCAGATGAACCAGTAAGATGGACTATTTGCTCACTATAATCCCCTCTTCCATCTGATAATCAGGGCTGTGTTTCAATTCTCTTAAGGTCTGGATTATGACAATTTGGATAAAGTTGGATGGAAAGGAAACAACTCTCTTGTAATCTCAGCTGTCCTGAAGAAGTGCTTAAAGAAAATATGAATGTGGAGAAGCAAATGTTGGATATTTTGTTAAACTGGTTTCCTGGGGTAGAAGTTCTCAAAGTGTAGTTTGGAGATCTCTGGGGTTCCCAGAGATTTTTCAGAGGGTTTGCAAGATTAAAAGTCTTTTCATCATCATCATCATCATCATAAATATATCATTTAGCTTTTTTACTTTAATTCTCTCATGACTGTACAGTTGAGTTTTCTGGAGTCTACATGATATATTAATTCATAAAAGATTAGATACAGAAACAAATAAAGATTCCAAGTGTCTTCTATTAAGCCAGGTATGACATAAATTTGCAAAAATGGAAGACAATATCAATTTTTTCACAATATTTTCTGGAAAATATTGCCACTTTTCATTAAATATTTTTAATCAATATTATTTTCTTGACAATTCATTGTGGTATATATTTATGAGGTACAATGTGATTTTTGTGATATATGTATCAAATGTGGAATGATAAATCAAGCTAATGAACATGTACATCACATCAAATACCATTTTTGTAGTTAGACATTTGAAATTTACTTTCTTATTTTAAATATATAATACATTATTACTGCCTGTAGATCTTAAGCACTGTAGATCTTAATCACTTGCACAGCATAGTGATTAAGATCTACAAAGCTATTTTTCATGTCTCTCTGAAATTTTGGGTACCCTTTGACCAACAACTTCCCATTCCCTTCTCCCCCGTCCCAATTAAACTCTGGTAACTATCATTCTATTCACTACTTCTATGAGTTCAACTTTTTAGATCCCAAATAGATGGTAGATCATGCAATATTTGCCTTTCTCTATCTGGCTTATTTCACTTAGCATAATGTCCTCGAGGTTTGTATTAGTCAGGGTTCAGAACTAGAGGGACAGAAATAATAAGATAGATTTATATATGAAAGGGAGTTTATTAAGGCGTACTGGCTTACCCAATCACAAAGTGAATTTCCACAATAGGCCATCTGCAAACTGAGGAACAAGAAAGCCAATCAGAGTCCCCAAACCTCAAAAGTTGAGAAGCCAGCAATGCAGCCTCCAGTCTGTGGCTGAAGACCTGAGATCCCCTGGCAAGCCCAAGAGTTCTAAAGCAGAAGAATTTGGTGTCTGATGTTCAAGGACAAGAAATATCCAGCACAGAGGAAAGACAAAGACTGGAAGACTCAGCAAGTCTGCATTTTTCACCTTCTGCCTGCTGTATTCTTGTAATGCTGAAAGCTGATTCGATGGTGCCCACACAGATTTAGGGTGGGTCCAGTGACTCAAATGTTAATCTCCTTTGGCAACATCCTCACAGACACAACCAGAAACAATACTTTGTATCCTTCAATCGAATCAAGTTGACACTCAGTATTAACCAGCATCACAAGGTTCATCTGTGCTGTTGCAAATGAGAGAATTTTCTTCTTTATTGAGGCTGAATAGTATTCCTTTGGGTACACATACTAAATTTTTCTTATCTATTCATTGGTTGATAGCCACAGGTTGATTCCATGGCATAGCTATGTTGAATAATGCTGTAATAACCATGAAAGCACAAGTATTCTTTTAAAGTATTGACTTAAATTCCTTTCAATATATTCCCAGAACTGAGATTGCTTTTGTTAACATGTAATGTATTTATTAGTATTTCAAATAGATTGAGATATGCACATTTTGAAAGGTTTCCATTTAAATTTCTAAATAATAATCATCAATAGCTATAATGTGCATAAACAAAAGCTCTTTGGCTCTCTTTGGCTGCCCAATAAATTTTACAAATGTGCAAAGGGGTCTAAGAAAGAGAAAAATAAGAGAGAGAGAAAGAGAGAAACAGAATGGCTGCAAAGGAGAGCTTGGAAAGTCAAGATGTGGGAGCCTAAAATATCAAACTTAAATTATGATATCAGAAACCCAAGGCTATCTAGTTTAAATGTTTTAAAGAACCATCAAACTCAAATTTCTTTTTCTGCAAGATTCTCATGTACTATATTATATTCACAAAAAACCTTCTTCTCTGAGTTCTTACCACTTCACATGTGTTTCATCATTATATTTTCTACTGTCAGTTCATCCTGTTTTGTTTATCTTTTCTTTATATTTTTCTTTCTGCAAGTCTCCTTTGCCTTATTAGTGAATTAATAATATTCTTGAAAACATGGAAGTCAGACAAATGTAGGTTAAGGCAAATTGAAATGGAAATTTTTTAATTTTCATATTAAATTTTGGGGTCATTTTTTAAATTCCCCATTTCTGACAGAGACATTATATACTTAAAATATTCTAATTTGTATTGCTTATCATTACATTTGGCTTTAGCTTCACTAAAAACATCATTATGTACCTTGAAAGGCCATGCACATTATGACATTTTAAATATAAAGTATTTAATTAGCTAGTAGGGTGTGGAATGATCCTGTTAATAAAATAAACAACTTTAGATGTATTCTTGGGAAATACAGCATGCCTAAATCTCACTTGTGACTTATCATCTATTGGTTGAATCCAGCTTATTTTAGAAAACACAATGTGCTAATGAGATAATGATTTCTACATGTGTTTTGCTGGCACTAACAGAAATATAATGTAAATTATATCAAAAAGCTTTTCAGATAAAAAATATACTCTATCATGATTATTTCTTCATCATCCAAATTTCTTTTTCTAACTTCCCTTGGGATTATAGTGTATGAGTATAGAAGTACTGCACCAGCCAAAACTCAGAAAAGGGCAAGGAATAATATCTATATTTTATGACTTCTAAGAGTGTAACACACACAAACAGAATATATACATGGAGAGAGAGAAGGAAAGAGATAAAAACTAGCATAATAGTAATGTAGTACCAGTGGTATAACTATTTAATTTTATTATTAATTCCACTAAAATTTGAAATTGTAATTGGCATTATAATAAAATTGATAAAACAATAAATGGGAGTAACTATATTAAATCATCTGCCACTGTTTCTACATATCATGTGCTTAATATACATTCGTTGAATTATTAGAATATTTTATTTCCCTTCATTTTAAGCTTTACTTTTTAAAAATGCATAATTTACACCAAATAAATTGGTTCAATAGCAATGAATAATAACAAAGTAGACACCAGTAAACTTTAAGTAGCTCACCTGGCTTAAGAATGGCAATAGTTCATGTCTGACAAGCCCTGTGTACTCTTTTTCTATGATATCTTCTCTCTTTATTTTCCAGAGATAACCACTATCCTAGATATTATCATTTTCTTCCTTTTCTTCATAGTTTTGCCTGTATGTAAACATTATGTAAATGTTATTACTCCATGTGCATTTTTCTTAGGCTTTTAAAAACAATGAACATCGCATTTTAATGGCTCATCCATCTTAATGTATGTAGTTATAGTTCATTAGTTTTTACTGTAGTATAAATACTCCATTGTAAATCACAATTCATCAATCCTTTTTCCTTGTATTATGTTTTTTCACTTGTTTGTTTATTTTGTTATTATATACTCTTTCTGATGGACATATAATGATTTATCTCATGTACCTAGAAGTGAAATTGCTCTTCTGATTTATAGCCTGCTTAACTTTAATAAAGAATGTCAAATTTTCATGCAAGTGGTACCAATTTACATACTCATCAGTGATGTGTAAATATTTTTTTGTTTTATATACTCACTAATGTTTTGAATTAAAAGATTGCTTATTTTTAAATATTCTGAGTATATAAGAACACATCATGAACATTTAATATGCATTTTCTTAGTCTCAGCTCAGTGTGCTTTTATGTGTTATTTGTTTTTTTCAGCATCTATGAAATGTGTATTTTTGCCTTTTAATATTTTTATTACTTGTTAAGTTTTGGTTTTATTCTGTGTAGTTGGATTTTTGCTCTCTTTAGCTGAAGTTACAACTATTATTTCAACATAATTTAGGCAATTCATTGTGTAACTATAGTTGCTGTCCTTTAGTAGATCAGACTGTTATGAAAGATCATTTTCTGTTTGTTTGTTTTTGAGATGGAGTTTCCTTTTGTTGCCCAGGCTGGAGTGCAACGGCAGGATCTTGGCTCACCACAACTTCCACCTCCCGTCCACCTCCTGGGTTCAAGCAATTCTCCTGCCTCAGCCTTCCACGTAGCTGGGATTACAGGCATGCACCACCACACCTGGCTAATTTTGTATTTTTAGTAGAGAGTAGGTTTCTCCATGTTGGCCAGGCTGGTCTCAAAACTCCCAACCTCAGGGGATCTACCTCAGCCTCCCAAAGTGCTGGGGTTGCAGGCGTAAGCCACCACACCTGACTGGATCAATTTTATAATCTGTTTTGTTTCAACAAGAAATAAACAAAATCATAATTGATGCTCCACAGGCTTATTGGGTTCTAAAACCTGTTTCATAATCTTGAATTATAAACTGGACTCATATAAGCTTTAGAAGACACAACATGATCATCTACACTAAGATTCTGAAAAGCAGCCTGTGATAGATAAGTGACTTCTGTTACAATACAGATCTACTAGAAGTGAAAGGGTACATGACAGCAAGATGCCCACCAAGGCCAAGTGCTGAACTGACATGAGATGACACAGGGGTGCAGGCAGAATATATTCTTCCAAGGATATGCCAAAATGAAGCATGACTTCAGATATGTGGAAAAGCCTAGGGAAGAATAAAAGACCAATTTACAACTGAGGTAGTTCTCAAAAATCATACAAGTCAGAAAGAAAGTGTGACTTCGCTCAACATTAGTAAGATTTGTAAAACTGAAGTAGCATTTGTTTTTCTGTGGAAGAAAGGTTCTTATTCATCTGTCTTTTCAAGCATGACCATGTACATGATACATTTTTTGTTTTTCTCTTTTTTACTTTTTCTTTTTGTATTTCATTAGGTTTTGAGGAACAGGTGGTGTTCTGTTATACAAGTTAGTTCTTTAGTAGTGATTTTTGAGATTTTGGTGTACACATCACCTGAGCAGTGTGCACTGTACCCAATGTGCAGTCTTGTATCCCTTCTTTCTCTTCTGAAATATTTTCTGGTTTGAATATACAAAAATTGCTATCACTTTTGATATATTTTTGGTTTATTTATAAGGTATGTATCCTCTGTTATGCAAAGTAACATCTAGTTAAATTTATTTTAGACAAGCATATTCAGTATTTCTGAAAATCATCTTGAAACATTGATCTTTTAATACTTCCTTATTTAAAATGTTTTATTTTTTAAATCATTCTACTTTTAATACTTCTTAATGATTAACCTGGTCAGTGATAAGACTGTCTTTTTTATGTGGCAGTAACAGTTTATCTTTTCAGTAAATTCATTTTCTCTTTTGGAAAAGTGACAAGGAGCACATTTACATCCCTTATGGTTAATGGCTGTTATCACTCTCGGTTTATAGATGATGAATTTTCTTCTAAATACCCTCAAGGATGATCTTCATTGCTGGTGTTTCCTTTGCTGTCATCTCCTGAATTTGGATATGGTTGATGGAATTATACTAGTGCAGCAACAAAATTTCCCCATACTATTTTTTAGCATGTCCAAGATTTTATCATATTATATATTGATAATATTATCAAATAAATATATGTTGTTCTACCAAAATATTCATGAAAGCTATGAAAGTATACAAACTACATAATAGCAAAAATAAATCTTCTAGTCATTTTTCATGAAATTAAATTAAATAATGCTTTCAGTATTAAAATATGGGAAATAATGTAAAAGTTACATTTACAGTGTTGTTTCTAAGTTAAATTATTTTTCAATTGAGTGGAAAAGGAAATTAGAAGAACGTGTAATCTAGTTCAGTGTTTCAATCTTAATATAAACTACTTGAGAAACCATAGAGATATGTCTATATCTTATTACTTTGTCAATGTATTTTATTAATCAAACTTCTTGCATCTATACATTATGCATGGAACAACATTACTTTTTAAATAATAAT
>CM052651.1:91567304-91592728 GCA_028533165.1 Leontopithecus rosalia | reverse complement strand
AAGGACCTAGAAATAGAAATTCCATTTGACCCAGCAATCCCATTACTGGGTATATATCCAAAGGACTATAAATCATTCTACTATAAGGACACATGCACACGAATGTTCATTGCAGCACTGTTTACAATAGCAAAGACCTGGAACCAACCCAAATGCCCATCCATGATAGACTGGACTGGGAAAATGTGGCACATATACATCATGGAATACTATGCAGCCATCAAAAACAGTGAGTTCGTGTCCTTTGTAGGGACATGGATGAATCTGGAGAACATCATTCTCAGCAAACTGACACAAGAACAGAAAATGAAATACCACATATTCTCGCTCATAGGCAGGTGATGAGAAACGAGAACACATGGACACAGGGAAGGGAGTACTACACACTGGGGTCTACTGGGGGGAATCGGGAGGGACAGCATTGGTGGGGGAGCTGGGGAGGGATAGCCTGGGGAGAAATACCAAATGTGGGTGAAGGGGCAGAAGGCAGCAAAACACACTGCCACGTGTGTACCTATGCAACTATCTTACATGTTCTGCACATGTACACCAAAACCTAACATGCAATAAATTAAAAAAAAGAAAATATGAATGTTCATTCTCAATAACAAGATATGGCAATACCTATTTCACCATAAACTTTCTTTTAAAAAATATGATTAGTGAGTTGTATTTCATTTCTGTGTTAATTTCCATGTTTCTGATTAATAATGTTTAGAATATCATATTTTTATTTTTATTTAAATGTGTTTTGTCTGACTTCCTTTCTTAACTATTAACAAACACTGAAATAAATGGAATTTATATTATTAAGCGTGAAAAAAATCTTTTTAGGTCGAAAATGATAATGACTCAATAAAATTAGTGTAAATCAATACAGGCCACTCAGAAGGGCACTAGGTTAACCCAGAACCAACCTGTCTTGAATGTAGATAACATGTGGGGAATTAATTCAATATAGATAGGTGACTTCTATATGTCCTAAAGGAGGCCTTCAACTAATAAATGCATAAATAAATTTGATAGGCTTATTTTTCCTCTGGGCAGGGCATTTTAAGTCATGGCAGCCATAAGAGAAGAAAAAGATATTAGATCTGCTTATAAATAGGAGCGTAGAGCAACTACATTTTATAACACAATTGTATGTGATCTGGCCTAAGTCCTAAAGAGGACATCCACATTATAAAGGTCGTAAAGTAGACATTAAATTCACTGAATTAAGACATGCAAATTTAGAAGATAGATATCAGACCCATGGT
Source organism: Leontopithecus rosalia (assembly GCA_028533165.1). Classification (NCBI taxonomy): domain Eukaryota; kingdom Metazoa; phylum Chordata; class Mammalia; order Primates; family Cebidae; genus Leontopithecus; species Leontopithecus rosalia. The sequence continues at coordinate 91,591,469 of CM052651.1, read as the reverse complement.
AATACATGCTCAAAATACATAAGCACTTGAGAAATTCATCTCTCCACAGTAAAAACAAATATTATCTTTTTTTGATTTAAAAAAAAGCAATTATTTGAAATTTAGCTTGTTTTTCAATTTTCTCAGGAGGCTAATACTGTGATATTTTCAAATGATAAATAAATTATTATCTTTCCCAGTTTATTGGAGATCAATACTTACAATAAAAATTGCTGCAGCCTCATTAACCTCAAATTTAAGAATGTCATTTTATATCCATTTTTCTGAACATATGAGGTTCATATTAAAATGTAAAAATTTATTCTCTAAGTTACACTCAATATATGGAATAGGTAGGTACAATTCTTATCCTCTTTTGAGAACAATTTAATTTACCTTAGTTACTTTGATACTAGCACTGGTAAATATAAGCAGAAGTAAAATTCTTTATATGATTTGTTTATGATATATTATTACAGTGCTTATTGAGAAAATACATGATGAATGTATTTACAGAATAAAATTTATCACTTAAATATTATTTCTAACCAAAATGTTATATATTGATTAAAGAGGCACAAGACTTATAATTTGATAAATAGATAAATGAATAGACTGTTTTCATTTTTCAAAATTGTTGTAGAGAATTGAAAGATAAGAGATTTTAAAACCTGGAAGATATACATATATTATGTTATGCATACATTACATTTTTATGTTAAAAAAATGCCAAACATATACATTTCCAAAAAATAATATTAACTTTTTTATGACTCAGAGCAAATTACATTTCTGTATCATCATAAGGCAGTTGAAGTATAAATTCATATTTAAATTATAAATTTAAATTAATTTTATTTGCTCTTATTAAGGAAGAGTCAAGGGCGGATCCAAGACGGCCAAATAGGAACAACTTTGGAGTGCAGTTCTCAGCAAGAACAGTGCAGAGGGTGAGTGATCACTGCATTTCAAAAGGAGTTATTACTACCCATAGGCCAGAAGATTCCCAGACTGAAAAGTGCCACGAGTTTCCACTGCAGCTGTTTCAGCCAGGGCAGTGGGTCTCTGTACAAAAACACACACAAATCTGGGTGGCCATTTCAACTGGCACCTGGAACACATGGGAGACTGAGCCACCCATTCAACTGAAAAAAATGGGGCTGAAACAGGGAGCCAGGTAATCTGGCTAAGTGGGCCCCACCCCCACAAAGACAAGCAATCTGAAACACTCTGGATTGAGAGTTTCATAGCAAGTGCAACTGGATCCTGGACAGTTCAGCTCTGTGGGGAAAAACGTGTCCGCCATTACAGAGGCAGTCCACCCTCTTCACAGAACTGGAGAAAAGCACCTTAAACTTCATATGGAACCAAAAGAAAGCCAGCATAGCCAAGACAATTCTAAGCAAAAAGAACAAAGCTGCAGGTGTGACACTACCTGACTTCAAACTATACTACAAGGCTACAGTAAGCAAAACAGCATGGTACTGGTACCAAAACAGAGATATAGACCAATGGAACAGAACAGAGGCCTCAGAGGCAATGCCACACCTCCACAACCATCTGATTTTTGACAAACCTGACAAAAAAAGGCAATGCGGAAAGGATTCCCTGTTTAATAAATGGTGTTGGGGAAACTGGTTAGCTAGGTGCAAAAAGCAGACACTGAACCCCTTCCTGACACCTTACACTAAAATTAACTCTAGATGGATGAAAGACTTAATTATAAGACCTAACACCATAAAAACCCTAGAAGAAAACCTAGGCAGAACAATTCAGGACATGGGCATAGGCAAGGATTTCATGACTAAAATAACAAAATCATTGGCAACAAATGCCAAAATAGAGAAATGGGATCTAATTAAACTTCAGAGCTTCTGTACAGCAAAAGAAACAATCATTAGAGTGAACCAGCAACCAGCAGAAGAGGAAAAAAGTTTGCAATCTACCCATCTGACAAATGGCTAATATCAAGAATCTACAAAGAACTAAAACAGATTTACAAGGAAAGAACAAACAAACCCATTCAAAAGTTGACTGTGGACATGCAAAGACACTTTTCAAAAGAAGACATATATGAGGCCAACAAACATGAAAAAATGCTCATCATCACTGGTCATTAGAGAAATGCACATCAAAACAACATTGAGATACCATTGCATGCCAGATTAGAATGGTAATCATTAAAAAATGTGGAGACAACATGTGCTGGAGAGGATGTGGAGAAATAGGAACACTTTTACACTGTTGGTGGGAGTGTAAACTAGTTCAACCATTGTGGAAGACAGTGTGGTGATTCCTCAAGGACCAAAATAGAAATTCCATTTGGCCCAGCAATCCTGTTACTGGGTATATATCCAAAGGATTATAAATCATTCTATTATAAAGACACACACACACTTATGTTCATTCTGGCACTGTTTACAATAGCAAAGACCTGGAACCAACCCAAATGCCCACTGATGATAGACTGGACAAAGAAAATGTGGCGCATATACACCATGGAATACTATGCAGCCATAAAAATGATTAGGTCATATCCTTTTTAGAGACATGGATGAATCTGGAAACCATCATTCTCAGCAAACTGACACAAGAATAGAAAATCAAACACTACATGTTCTCACTCATAGCTGGGTGTTGAACAATGAGAACACATGGACACAGGGAGGGAAACATCACATACTGGGGTCTGTTGGGGGGAACTAGGGGAGGGACAGCGGGGGATGGGGAGTTGGGGAGGGATAACATGGGAGAAATGCCAGATATAGCTGAAGGGGGGATGGAGGCAGCAAACCACTTTGCCATGTATGTACCTATGCAATAATCCTGCATGTTCTGCACATGTACCCCAGAACCTAAAGTGCAATAAAATACATCCATACATATATATATGTATGTATGTATGCATATATATACACATACATATATATACATATATATATACACACTTATGTATATATATATAAAAGATAGAGTCAGGAAAGGTTATCTTCAGTTTCCCTAAATCATAACATATAATCCTGTTTCCAAAGCTTATTTGTGTGTATGTAAACCAACTAGAATTTTTCTCACTTTACAAGTGACACTTATTTATAGAGTATACAACAACTATACTCTATATTTTTAAAGATACAACAGAATTGACTCAAATTGGCAAGACAATTACTGCTTTTGTGTGCATCCAGCATAAACATATCTTGGGTTTCTCTTAATGGAACAACCAGTTTTGTGAAACCATTGAAGGTCAGGACCTATTTTGGTTTAGGTTTCCTTGAACACTTTTAATGAGTTTAATTGCTTGAACTATTACTCTTTTAATGAATAAATATTTTTAATAAATTATGGGGAAAAACATTCACATACTTAAACCAACATACACTTAAATCACACCAGTACAGAAAACTCTAGAGACTTCAGGGGCACCTGCTTCAGGAGATTGATGAGTCATGAATATGTTTGCTTGTTTTATTTTAAACACTAGCATGAAGTAAACAATACATTTAAAGTTTTGAAAATACTACATCTATGTTTTACAATTATTTAGTTGAAAAAAGTCAAATAAATCAATAAAATCACTACATTGTGGTTTTTACTATAAAGATTCACTGTGCTTCTATTATTTAGAAAGATCTGTGCTTGCAGATTATGGAAGAAAAAGCATCCCTGAGAAGGTACAAGGTATCTATTTAGGAAAACTTTAAGAAAACATTTTTTCTATTGAATATTTTTTAATCTGTCAAAACTGCACTAAAAATACAAACCTGTTTAAGCATGCTTAGTGAATTATCTGTCTTTTTCCAAATCCTGAGCTCCAAATTCCAATAACCTTCTACAGAGGCAATGAAACCACACGTTTTTTGTGCGCCTTTCTACCTGCCAATGTATCTGTCTATCCATCTTGGTTTTACTCAGGGTGACATACTATTCAAATTGTTCTGTGTTCCCAATAATAAAACTTGTATTTTTCTTCTGCAGTCTTTCTTCTTGGTGTGTATATGCATGTGAGTGCATATGTACTTACGTGTGTGCTCTCTGACTTTTGGAAAATTGGGTCATCCCTACACTCTCCAGGACCGAGGAAGTCCCCCTGTCCCACAGACTCAAAAGTGCCTGCTCCTGCTGGCTGTCACTCTGATTTTGGAACAAAGTTGAGACCAAGCCTGAATGCCATCACAACTCAGCTGGGTGTGCAAATGTTCGGAATGGTGCTGACACACCAGCTCCCTGCTCCTTCCAGACTTTGGGCTCCAAGGAGCACAGGAGGCAGACCAAGCTGGGACTGAGGGAAGCTTGGAATGGGCTTGCAGGCACCCTGTGTGATGAAGAACTGTGTTAGACATGATGGGTGGTGGCAGGAGACATACAGGCACCTGGGTGAAAAGGAACTGGTCCCTGGTGAAGCCCCAGCTTCAAGCTAGGGATGGCATAAAGTATGTGGGCCAGGCTGTCAATTTCAGGTAGTCTTTGGACTGGAGTGAAAACGTCTGTGCTTTCTCTAGGACCACCCATGCCTGCCCAAGGACCAGTCAGCACACACTTCTTCCCTTCTTAGTCCATAAAAACCCCGGGACACAGCCAGACTCAAACAGGTGTCAGGATAACCTGCCTGCAGATAAGAGTTATGCATTCAGGTTTCCTCTCTACTGAGAGCTGCGCAGATGTCTGGGTGATCTGCCTGTGGAAAGGAGCTACCCACTTCAAGTCTCTGAGAGCTGTTCTGTCATTCAGTGAAGCTATTCTTTGCCTTGCTCACCCTCCAGCTGTCCACATACCTCATTCTTCCTGGACATAGGACAAGAACTTGGGACCTGCCAAACTGCAGGACTCAAAAAGCTGTAACACAAACAGGGCTGAAACATACCCACTGCTTGCCATGATGTGTTGATGAGAAGGAGAGGAGAGCTGTGGCCTTCTGGGGAGCCCAGACCTAGAGGCTCCCTGAGCCAGGGCTGTGACACCATCTTTGGGGCTATGTGATTCTTGCTGTCTCCAACCTTCCAAGTACCATAGTGTTCCCCTTGTCCAGACGTGGGTGCCTGCAGCAGAAGCTGCATGTAATACATCTGGTTTAGCCAAAGCCTTGAATGGAGCCATCACCCATGTGGGATCCAGGCTGGTAGTGCAATCCGAGCACAACCTGCCAGGCTGAGTGGGCAGAACAATTCCGGCAGGTGTGAGCAGGAGACACTGCCAGCCACAGAGGTTTCTGGTTGGAGAAGCATCACCCTAAGCATGCTATGACAATAGTAGTTACCTTAACAACTGTAATCTTTTATTATTTATGTTAAAACCCACATACTAATATGAATGCTCACCTTCTCTAGAATTGCATATTCTGATCTATGTTATTATCATTTCAACATCATCATTATCTGCTACAATTCTGTAACAATTATTATTTGTTTAAGTCTTAGTTCTCTACCTTATGGATTCAAAATATACTGTCAGTTTTTTATTTTTTATTTATTTTTATTATTTATTTATTTATTTTTGAGACGGAGTTTCACTCTTATTACCCAGGCTGGAGTGCAATGGCGTGATCTCGGCTCACCACAACCTCTGCCCTCTGGGTTCAGGCAATTCTCCTGCCTCAGCCTCCTGAGTAGCTGGGATTACAGGCACGTGCCACCGTGCCCAGCTAATTTTTTGTATTTTTAGTAGAGATGGGTTTTCACCATGTTGACCAGGATGGTCTCGATCTCTTGACCTCGTGATCCACCCGCCTCAGCCTCCCAAAGTGCTGGGATTACAGGCGTGAGCCACTGCGCCCGGCCCACTGTCAGTTTTTTATTACAACCTCCCTAATCTTCTGCTGCTTGGCTAAAACTTCAATCTCTACAATCTTTTTATTAGTGATAATTTCTTAGACTTTATGCATATTTGAAAGTATGTTTCACTTTATAAGTGAATAAAAGTTTAATAGAATAGAAACTTATTTGATCATACCAAAGATTCCTGAGGACTTGATATATTATTTCATTTTCTTCTCACTTTAATCTTATTTTGAAGATGGCTGAGATTATTCCAATATTTTCCTGTTATCATTGACTCTTTCTTCATTATTGCCTTTTTTTTTATGTACAAGCAATCCCCATTAATTTACCAATGTATGTCTCAGTATTGACTAGTTAATTTGCACTTTTATTAAAATATCTTAGGATATGGTATATACTGTTTTATCTGGAAATTCAAGTCTTGTTTATCCAGAAAATAGCTATTACAATATATTTTAAGCATTTGTGTTCTGTTTATTCATTTATTTTAGTAACACTACTACATGTACAGTAAATCTCTTTGAACAGTTCCCTATATCTATAACTTACTGATAAATATTTTTTAATTCTTTCAACTTTTTAATTTTACTTGGCTCACTTTTCTCAAGGCTCACTTCTATTTCCTGGCAATAATTCTGTGTTTTGCTGATGTTACCTATGATCTATTACCTCTAGCTTATTTTTTCACTCTGGTCAAGTTTCTCTGCTTTTATCAGAATTTCATCCTGTAAATATCATTTGCAATTTCATTTATAGGTATTTCCTGATTTCATTGAATATAACTTCTGTTTCCTAAATTTCTTGTGTTTGGTTTCAGAGAAGAGAAGGAGACAGAGAGTTGCCTTTCTGGAAGGAGTAAGTTTTGAGCTGGAACACATATAAATATAAGGACACTGTCTCTACACCATATTCTCCTGCCTTAGTGTGACATACAAGACCCAAATCAGACGGATTACAACTAAAAGCAACTTAAAAAACAAGAGGTGACAGTGACTTGTGAATGCCACAGATTGTTTATCATCATAACAGGCTTATTCTTATCTAACTTTTGTTTGAATTTGTGGCATTTATTAATAGAAAAGTGTAAGTTATCAAACTTATTAAAATATAGTTAAACACCCTGCCATCTGGTATTCAAATAAAGTATATCTCCATGATGACATGAAGTATAACTCCATCTATATGTAAGATACATACAAAGTAATTTAGAATATCAAGATATCTCAGTAAAATAATTCATTTAATATGTTACTATCAAATAAATAAAAATGAAGAAAAAAGATATGACTATTGTAATATGAAGGTCTGAATTTAGCTTGAGTTTGCTGAAATCAACAATGTACAAATATAGTATTGTCTCATAGACAAGCTGTGTAGTGTATTGATTAAAAATAATTTATTTTTGTAACCATGGGTCCAAGGAAAACCTTAGGGCAGTTTGTATTAGCTTGACAACATTTTTAATGGGTAATATTGATATTCATAATTTGAGCCTAGTTTTAGTGAGAATGCTAGAGAGCTCTGTCATTGGGGCTGGTCATGTAGCTAGAAAGTGCATAAGGGAGCAGCAGAGTATAGGAAGTTCTGGCTGAGGATCATAATGGGCCTCCTAGTTCCAAGGTGTTCCATACATGTATCTTTGGTGCCTGATTGAGAGAGAAAGGTGTGCCCTTTACATTGTGGCCCCTTAGAGGAATGACAACAGAAGCCTGTGTCTAGTCTGTTTTGATCCTTTGTTGTGAGGCAACTTTTGGCTATGAGGTATATCCTTATTCTAATGCTGTTGACTTGCATCCTTTTTCTACAATAAACTGCAGCTTCAGAGGAATTGTTATTTGAAATTCTGTTAGTCCTTTTGGAATCAATGTTTAACTGACATCCTACGGCAGTTACAAATGTTGTTACTGTAAAAAACTTAACTTTCTTAGTGAAGCCATGGAGGCAAATTCCTTTAGTGTTAGGGTTCTTGGGGCTTACATTTTAAGCAGGTATTTCTTTTGTCCCACATTGATTGTGCTAACTTTATTCCACATCATGGACCAGAATTCTGAATGTACTTGGAAGAACTCTGGACAAATTTCTTAGCCACTGAAAGTATAGCAAAACTAAAATTATACCAATGGTTTAATAATGCTTTGTTAAATAATGATATGGTAATAAACATAAAATCAATTTACCTCTCAAAAATACCTACTGCTACTCTCTCAGTATGTGAGAAAAATTGTCACATCATTTTATTTTATATGTTTAAATTTCATTTTTTTTATAATTTGAAGTAAACTCATTGTCCTTTTTTATTACTCAAACTTTTATTCCAATTATCTAGACGCATTAATGGACAATCCTCACCATTTTTCCTCTACTTTTATCTGTTAAACCTTTATATTTACTGAATGGTTCTAAAGTTAAAATTATATGAATGCGTATGAGATCTGCATAATTTGGGGAATGCACTCAGTTTAGTGGTTTCACTGTCCACATTCTTGAGACTTTTTTTCAAAAAAGCATCATTAAAATTATTATCTGTGAAATCTAAATCAGCTAGCACAGACATTTGGTCATGGTGATTAGAATATATTTACATTTGTAATCCAAACACTAAACAATCAAAAATATCATACCTCATTTCTTGTACTTCTATTGTACCAATATCATTTGATAGTCAAACCTCTGAGAAATTCTATATTAAAATAATTAGCATTAATTCATTCACCCTCACATAGCCCTTTAAGTGATGCCTTCTATAAGGGACACACAAGGTTTGTTTGCTTTCTTATTTTACCAGCAGCATATCTTCCATCAAAAATGAAAACTACATAAAAAAAACACTGCTTTAAAAACAGACCATTTCCTTTTATGTACATGGTAGAATCAAGCAATTGTAAGTGTAAGAGAATATGCTCTTTTCAGAGAAAAAATATATAAAGAAATCTCAGGAGATTAAATTTCTATTTCCTGCTTCAGTTGTTTGCTAGGGTTGTTAATGGCAATGAGTTTCAAATGTGTTACTATGGAAGTGATTGCATTACATTTCAAAATAAGCATATATGTACTTTCCTTGAATGTTATATTTGAAGTGTGATTCATGTATTTTTATGGAGGTTAAGGACTAAACCTTTCTTAAGGGCTATAAACACATATAATAGCATGGTTATTCAAATATTTTCCTTGATCCAAAATTTATGATTCTAAAAATGTGTGTTTTGTGCCAACCTGTTTTGTCTTGATGAAATAAACTCCATGTGTAAAGACCATTCTATATAGTTCATTACCTCTTCTAGCTAATTTATAACCATAAATTCTGTCATTCATTACTGCTTCTGGTTCTGATTAATTTGAGATTACCTGAACTAGACAAATCCTAGACAAAGGCTCTGGATCTATTTTAAATTTAACTCTATCCTGACACATGACTAAGGGTGTAAAATTCCAGGTGCAGTGTGATATTGTGCATTTTATTTTTCACCCCTAGAGCCATTAATCTGTAAACTCTTTTACAGTTTCAATCTCCTCTATTGGACTAAAAAATACTAGAGTTACTTGTCCCTCTATTTTCTAACCTTTTATTTTCTCACTCTGAATTGTTACTGTTGACAGTATCTCCCACATTCACAACTTTAATTCTAATCTATATGTAGATAACTCTCAAATTCATAAATTTATTCTTGTGTTTTGAAGTTTCAGCCACGTATGTTGCTCTTCCTATTTGTTCTATACTTTGAAAATTTAGTTAAATTCATGTCCAAAATCAAAACCAAAACTAACTTATGATCTTTTCTTCGTTCAAGCCAAGAAATTCTTACATATTATTTCACTGCTTCCTATAAAAGTGTTTAGCTTTTTATGTAAAATTCAAAATTGTGATAATGCTAAGATGTTTGATATTTGATATTTGTCATTTCTATGAAAGTATAAACTTCATAGGCTAAGAAGCATAGCAATGTCAGGTCAATATTATATCCTCTTTGTTTGGAATATGATAGGTGCTTAAAATGTTTATTAAATAGATTAAGTGATACTTAGATAGTTGGAAACAGAAAAGACTGGAAAATACTTCAAAGATTTTGTGAGACATATGCCTCACACACAAAAATTCCAATTATTTTAAGGTGATACATAAAATGGTTTTGCCAAAAAAAGTTAATTCCACAAAATAAAGATTGCTTTTTTATATGTATATCTGCAAATGATGAATAGATGACAAATGAAAGATAATAGACAGACAGACAGACATATACACACTGATAATTTTTTCAAGAAGAGTCTGGAGATGTGGCAAATTTAGGAAAATATAAGAATTTCTATGGCTTAGAAAACACTGAGAATTTTAACACTGCTTTTGTCTTTTTGAGACTTATTAGTCAAAAAAAAAGGAGGTGATAATTCCAAATGCTTGGCTTTGGATGAAATGATGCAGTGTGTGATTGATCCCTGGTGGTTTAGGTTTCAGCTCCAATCTGGACATATATTTATCAAAGCAGAGAGCAAATAATCTTTGGTAAGGGCATGTTGGTGTCTTTTAAAGAGAGGAAAAGACAATCTAAATCTTTAGAGCCCCTAGAGCTCTAAAGAGTTTAATTCCCTCATGTGATTAACTCTTTATCCCTAAAGACTCCTTTGGTTTTAACATGGAATTAGATTCAAGATTTGTTTTACATACATACACACACACACAGGTTTTATATATACATATACATATATATAGCAAATTTTACATTATACATTTAAATATATAAACACAAGCATAGTTATAAAACCTCTATTTATGAATTATTAGGCTGCATATTTTTAAGAAATGAATATTTAACTTTTTTAAGAAGAAATACATTAGCTATTTTAAAATTTATTCAGTAAAATGGGAGCTATATTTAGAAATCCATGGGAAGTTTTGTTGCATTATTATAACAAAATGCCAATTTTGTTAAAAAAATGACACTTTTGTTTGGTATTGACATTTGACATATTCTGTTCATTTTCTTCTAATACATAGTAGAGAGAAAAGAACCACACAATATAATAAAAGCTATAACATAATATTAATATACACATATGGCTAATTTTCTTCTGTTTATCACTTATCAATATATTTAATGAAACTGAATTCACAGAAAATCTTTGAGAACTTATTTTACCATTTGTAAATATATTCAGTTGTTATAAGTCATGCATTACATTGACATATTATGGCTATTTTTAAGCTACTTTAGATTAAGCAACATTATCATTATATTGTATTAACTGTATTTAAAATACTGAATAACAATGACTGATTCTATTTTACTCACATATTTTAACATATATGCTTAAAACTTAATGAATTCTTGTTTTATTTCTTATATACTTGGTATACATTTTTCTTTTTTGAGAGCTTACACTTTTGAGTACTTTCTACTTTCTAGATGTTCTGCTAAAAATCTATATTCACGATTCCATTTAATCCTCTCACCTTTAGAATATGTATAATATTTTGTCCTGACTTTATGAATGGAGATATGGAGACTTAAAAATATAGGTCAGAGTCACACAGTAAGAAAGACAAACTGCGTTTACCCATGACTGTTGCCAGATCTATACTCTAGTTTCTACCATCTTCAAGCAGTCCTGGCTTCAAGCCATCCTTTTCAAATTGTGTTTGAAGTGCCTTAATAATTCATTTTTTAGAAGTTGCTGCCTCTTTAAAACAGCACTGAAAAACACTGCCTTAGTTATATAGCATATCATCTTATATTCTTTGGAATATTCCCAATTTGATTCTATATCTAGGGTCACCATTTCCATTCCTCTGAACTGGAAATTATTCACTGCAGATTTATTTAAAATATATTCATCTCTTAGACATATACATGTACACTAAATTATGGCTATGGTTTCATATTATGTCAGTAATTTTAATATGTTTCTGGTGTTTCTATTTTTGTCTTTAAATAGCACTAGAGAAGAGTTGGCTGAGGTCAAATATTGTATCATGGTACTTGAATCTCATATAGTTTTTCTAAGTTTAGAAGAAAATATTGGTTGTATTATGCAGGCACTCCCTATTTTATTAATTCATTCTCACTGAATAGGTATTTCAAAGTAAATTATATGCTAAGATAATGTCTGAATTGCTAATTCATTGTTTTTGATGTGACTCACCTTTATGAATTTTAAGATTTTACAAAGAAACTGTCACCTTGGCAAAATCATTGAAATGTTACTAGCTTAAAAGCTTTTCAATTTTATTGCAGAAAAAAAGTGAATTTTAAAGTATAATCCAGCAGTTTAGAATCATGTGTTCCTATAACATCAAAATACTGATCGCAAATAATTCTCATTCACTGATTCAATCCTAATGTCAAAGGTAGTGCTTTTAATCAAGCTTGATGCTAAATGTAAATGCTGAAATGATGAAATTAAATTTTAATAATAATTGTGTATATAATTCAAAAATAGCTACTGAGTTCTTATTATGTGGGAACCAAGTGCTAAATGCATGGATAAGTATTCTACCTTCAAAAAGTTTAAAATTTAACAAATCCAGAACGATATGGGTGTAAACAAAATTCATATCAGGTAGAAAATACCTACTGTCCTCAGTTAAACATAGAAAATATGATAAGTCAAAGTCAAAGTCAAAGCAGATATTATTTTTCTAATTTAATATTTTACTCCTCTTTCTCTTTAGCTAATCATCATTAGTTTATACATTTGAATTTTGTCTAGATAGTTGGATAATATGTAAGGCAAAGAACTACGTTTCCCTGAATGAATTTCTGTGAATGAATTCGGATTAGACTTGGCCAAATTTCACTTCTGTGAAATTTGAAAGTTTTAGGAAAAGCAGAGGACATTATTCTTGAAAGGTTGTCATGTCATGGTTGTGATAGACAGAAGTGAGTCTCAGCTTGTCTCTTTCTCCTCTGATTCACAGCCAGCATGTCCCTACAACTGCTAGCTTGGCTGACTAACAGCAGTCCCTGAGTTACTCAGTTGAAGTCCATAAAGACAGTGGTTTTGCAGGTGAAATGGCCATTTGTCATAGATTCTCTTCATGAGCTTTTACTTTGTAGTCCATTTGGCATATTGGATTTTCTGTAAATGATGACTTGTTCACCCATTCCAAAGTTGCAGTTGGAAAGTGATTTTTCTCTCATCTTCTAATATATCTCTTCCAGCCTTTAAACTCCTCAGCATCTCCTGAATTTGTGTTATCTAATTTCTATGTCTTTCATTTCCCAAATACTTGTGATGCCTAGGGATTCATGTTATTGTCAACAACAATAGATATTGTTATATCTATTGTTCATAGTAACACACTATATTGTATCTCATAGGTAAACATTATATTAAATTTACCCTGTTAGATAGTCATTATCACCCTTATTATATGGATTTTTTAAAAATAAGACTAATCTAGCCAGAAAAATCAGGCAAGAGAAAGAAATAAAGGCATCCAAATTACAAAGGAGTAAGTCAAGTTAGTGCTGTTTGCAGATGACCTAATACTATATACATAAAACCCCAAAGACTCCATCAAAAATTTATTAGAAATAAGAAACCCATTCTGTAAAGTTGAAGGATAAAAAATTGACATACAAAAATCAGTAGTGTTTCTAAATGCCAATAGCAAATTATCTGAAAAAAAATAAAGCAGTCCCTTTTACAAGAGATACAAAAAATTTAAATATCTAGGAATAAATATAATAAATAGGTGAAAGATTTTTACAGTGAAAACTATAAAACATTAATGAAAAAATTAAAGACACAAAAATGAAAAGACATGTTTATGAATTAATTTGTTAAAATATTCATACTACCCAAAGTAATTTACAGAGATTCAATACAATTTCTATCAAAATGTCAATGACAGGCTGGGTGCTGTGGCTCAAGCCTGTAATCCCAGCACTTTGGGAGGCCAAGACGGGTGGATCACAAGGTCAGGAGTTTGAGACCAGCCTGGCCAATATGGTGAAACCCTGTTTCTGCTAAAAATACAAAAATTAGCCAGGCATGTTGGCAGGTGCCTTTAGTCCCAGCTACTCGGGAGGCTGAAGCAGGAGAATTATGTGAACCCAGGAGGCGGAGGTTGCAGTGAGCCAAGATTGCGCCACTGCACTCCAGCCTGGGTGACAGAGTGAGACTCTGTCTCAAAAAAATATATATATATCAATGACATTTTTCACAGAAATATATATTTAAAAACCCTAAAATTTATATGGAATCACAAAAGACTCTATATAAGCAAAGCAATCTTGAGCAAAATCAGTAAAACTTTTGTCATCATACTACCGGATGTCAAAACGTAGTAGAAACTTAAATTAAGAAAAGTAGAATGGAACTGTCATTAAAACAGACACATATACCAGTGAAACTGAACAGAAATCCCAGAAATAAAGCCACACATCTACAGCCAAATTATTTTTGACAAAGGTACCAGTACACATAATGGATAAAAGATATCTTCTTCAATATATGGTGCTTGGAAAACTGGATATCCACATGCAGAAGAATTAAACTAGATTTCTCACTATACACCAAAATTAACTCAAAACTGATTAAAGATGTAAAGAGACCCCAGACAACAAAACCACTGCAATAAAACAAAGGCTGAAAGCTCCATGACAGCAGCCTACATGAGGATTTTTTGGATGAAACCTCAAAAGGAAGGTAAACAAAAGAAAATGTAGACAAAACTACTATAAAATGCAAACCAAACTACAATGAGATATCACTTTCGTTCAGTCTGAAGGGCTACAATTTAAAAATTGAAGGATAATAAATGTTGATGGTAATGTGGAGTAAAGTCAGTCCTTACATACTTCTGGTGGGAATATAAATTAGAACAGCCATTATGGAAAACAGTGTGGAAATTCTTCAGGAAATTAAAGCTAGAACTATCATATGACCCAGCAATCTTGCTAGTGAGTATATATCCAAAGGAAATGAAATCAGTACATTGAAGGGATGTCTGCACTCCTATTTATTGCAGCACTATTCACAATAGCCAAAGTATGGTTAAATTTAATGTTCATCAATAGATGAATGAATAAAGAAAATGTAGTATATGTAGATAATGGAATACTATTCTGCCATAAAATAAAATTATGTCATTTTTGGGAACATAGAGGGATGTGGAGAACATTCTGTAGGCTGAAATAAGCCAGCCACTGAAAGATACATTCTACGTGATCTCACTTATATGTTGAATCTAAACAATTATTCTCATAGAAGTAGAGTAGATTGTGGTTACAAGACGATGGGGAGAGTAGAGGGTCATGGTCAACAGCTACAAAGCTACAGTTAAATAGGAATAATTTCTGGTGTTTTATTGTGTGGTGGGATGACTAGAGTTAATGATAATGTATTATATATTTCAAAATATCCTAAAGAGAGGTTTTTGAGTGTCCTCACAACAAAGAAATGATAAATGTTTAAGGCTATAGACTAACTACCTTGATTTGATCATTACAAAATTTACGTATGTATCAAAATATCACATTGTACCTCATAAATATGCCAAATGACGATGTAACAATTATAAATAATATTTTTTAAACCTGGACTAAGTAAGGTTACACATTTTTTCCAAACACAATCTGATCATAGATCATAGTGTTGGGAGTAGAATTCTGCTCATCTACAATAATGAATTTCCATAAAAATATGTGGAATAGCAAAAATTAATCCAAAAGCCTGATACTTTGTAACTGTGTGAGGTGGATGAGTGCCTGACAAAAACTACATCTAATGCAGAATAAAAGTTAGCAGTCATTCTGCTAAAAATGAAATTTGAACTCCCAAAATGCATTAAGCAGATTATCTCAGCTAAACAGCAATTTCGACTCTATATTTAGCTTCTCCAATGTACGCAAAGAATAGAATTCAAAATGTATTTCCTCAGTTGCTTGCTCTTTCTGACATTTTGGTGGACAGCAGGCTCTTAGAGCTGTGCTGTAATCCTCACTAGAGCAGCATTTCCCACCAATACATATTTAGAAACTGTTTTCACTCCAAGGACACTTGGGTCTTAAGTTACTAACCTTTGTCCCAATGCAGAATCGAAAGTGCTTCCATACAGTTGTCTCCTTGATTCATCTCAATTATAACAAAACAAAATAAATCTTTAAGACAGAAATGCACTTAGGATAGCTGATTTACTATTGTTCTGAGCTCACAAAAGTCTTTTTCTTTCTTTTAGCACAATTCGGATGCGATAATAACAGAATAAATCTCCTGAAAACAAACAAATCTCTTTGGGAGCCAGAGAAAAGCTCTTAAAAGAGTCATTTTGAGGTACCCAATTTCCTCTCTTCCACGTTTGGATGTTCAGATATGTTTTGTAGAGAAAGACACTTAAAAGACTAAATATCAGACACCTTGTCTCTTTTTTGGGACACTTTTGTGAAAAACAAACCACTTAAATGTGCTGCCTAAGTAGCTCATTTTATATTATCTATCGCCCCCATTCCTTCTAAGATGCCAAATGTGTTCTAATGGTCTCATATTTAGATGAACATTTATATGAAATGAAAGAAAATGATTTTGAAGAAAAAAAAAACATAATATAGTGTTTACCCCATAAACTCTCAGACAAAGAGACAAATACGTTTATTTCTATACTGCCTTCTCATTTGTATTGAATTTGGAGTTTACCCATCCTCACTTCCACACCATAACATTACCACTGCTCTGTGGACAACGAGCTTTTTGTGGTGAAAACCAAACTCCTCCTCTTCTATCTGACCCCTTCCCTACCCCACAGCCACTCATACAACATACAGACTGTATTCAAATGCTTCCTTGTTCCAAACAGGGCTCTGGAGGAACTTGGCTGTCCAGAATCATCAACACACATAGACAAAAGGCTCCAAACCAAAGGTTTAGTTTCCCCTATTCAAAGGTCCAGGAAAAATGTGGCTTCACAATAGAAAACGTTGTCCGCAGTTAACTCCATACTCCAAACAAACACCAACAGTAAAATGGCACCCCACTCCTGTATTGGCCCCTCCCCTGATGCCCTCAGTGGTATCAGCAAGGCCTAGCAAGGAACTCATCTTCAAACCTGCTCCTGGACTGTGAAATCAGGAGGGAGGCAGGGCTCCAACCACACCTAGGCTTAGTGCTGGCTGGACTTTGCAGTTAGCCAATTTTCCATCCTACAGACATCAGGGGCAGCAGGTGGCGCTCTCTTTCCCCAAGATGGTATCAACCCGGTCCAGGAAACAGCTGAAGCCCCACCACCACTCAACTGCCGCGAGACTTAATGAGGCAGGCAAAGCAGGGTTAGTTACCACTGTGCTTCACTCCCAGCACTCGTTCCAATCATTAGAATCAGAAGGTAACAGAGTGGCCACAGCCACATGGCATCCAGGAGGGAACAAGGTTGTGGAAGGCAGAGCTGATTGGCACTCTTAGCTGCTTCTTTCCCCATCTCTAGTGTCTGCCAGGCCTAATTGGAAGCTGAGCCATATTGAAGTGGTACAACATTTTCAATTACTGAAATAAAAGACAAGTCAACCATAAATTCTGTATCAGGTGAAATATATCAGGAATGAAAGGGAAACATAGACAAGCTTAAAGGAAAACAGTTTGTTGCTAGCAAACTGTTAAAAGGGAAACTGAGTCACAACGTTTTAAAGTTTATTTGTGCAAACAATGAGTCATGAACCAGAAAGCTCCAAACCAAAAGTTTGGGGGCTCCACTGAGGAAATGCAAAGGGGAAGCTTTTAATAGGATGAACATGGAAGTCAAGAAAAGAAAATATTTGATTGGTTACAGTTATAAAGTTGCCTTATTTGGCCTATGCTATTGGAAAGTCCCTGGGTGTCTGATTGTTTTTGTTGGTTGCTTCCGATTGTTTAAGCTTAAGTTCTGTTTTTCTTTAATATAGATATTTACAAGAAATGTATTGCAAATCAAGCAAGGTTAAAGTCACTTATGTGACCTAATTGGCTTTGCCTACTCAGGGATTCTTCAGATCTGGTCTTCACTGAAATTTCCTTTAAAAATTTTAAGTCGGGGTACATGTGCAAGTTTGTTACATACATAAACTTGTGTCATGGGGGTTTGTTGTACAGATTATTTCATCAACCAAGATAAGCCATTAGCTATTTTTTCCTGATCCTCTCCCTCCTCCCACCCTTCATCCTTTGATAGGCCTGAGTGTGTGTTGTTCCCCAGAACATATGGGTCCATTGTTCTCATTATATAGGACTCACCTCTAAGTGAGAACATGTCATATTTGGTTTACTGTTCCTCGGTTAACTTCCTTTAACATAACTTGTCTTGAAGAATAGGTGAAAGATTTCTCTTAACAGAGAGGAAATAATAGAAGAAGGCTTGAAACTTCAGAAAAAGAAAGGAGAATAAGTGGGTTAAAAAAATAAAAGAAAATAAAATGTCCTTCATGAGTTTTTTTATATCACATTTGATAGTTGAAGCAAAAATTATTACACCATCTGATGTGGCACTCAATGTATGTAGAAGAAATACTTAGGACAATTAAACTTAAATGACAGTAAAACTGTATCTTTATGAAAATAAAAGCTATCTAGTCATGTGTTGAGGATTTGTTTGCCTAATGAATAAAGTAGGTTTGATATTTTCCCTAGAGATTTTGTTTTAAATACATTTAACATTACAGGCACAATATCTGATATCTAGATGCTTTTTAAAGGCTTATAAAAATATTTAAAATCTGAAAAAACATTGTTAATGCACAAATATATAATAATAAATGTTGCAACATGAAAACATTACCTGGCCTGAGGTATCCAAAACTACCAAGATCATCAATGTCAAATAAGGGCTGAGAAACCATTTCAAAATAAAGAAAACCTTAAAACTTTTTTGGGGTGGGGGTGGAATGCACTCTCACTCTGTCGCCCAGGCTGGAGTGCCGTGGCACGATTTGGGCTCATGGCAACCTTGGCCTTCATGACACAAGCATTCTAGGGCCTTAATCTCCCCAGTAGCTGGTATTACAGGAACATGCGACCCCACCTGGCTAACTTTTATATTTTTAGTAGAGACGGGATTTTGCCATGTCGGCCGGGCTGGTCTCAAACTCCTGATCTTAGGTGATCCACCTGCCTCGGCTTCCCAAAGTTCTGAGGTTACAGGTGTGAACCACCATGCCTGGCCACGTTAACACTCTTGATGAGTTATTATAATATGTATTTTTGGTTTGAATCATGGTCCAGAAGTTTTAAAAGCTATAGAGTACATTATTGAAACAATGAACAACATTTGAATATAAAGTTGAGGATTAGTTAATAATAGAAGTATTTAAAGAAAGTGTTACAATGTCAAATTACTCTCAAATTATTTATTAAAAACAAAAAAATTAAACTGTGTATGTATGTATGTATAGGGAGTAAAAGAATCTGAGTGAGGCAGTAATAAAACAAATAAGAAAAGTGGTAACAGTAGATAAATGTGAGAAAGAATAAAGTTCTTCATAAATTCTTCCAACTTTGCAAATATAAAATTATATTAAAATTAAAAGTTTCAAAAACATGAATTGCTTAAGGCAAGACAAAATCTTGGGTAATATATAAGCACCCTGCAATTATGCATTAATGTAAAATTCTTAAATTTCTTGAAGCTATAGTTTCACTGATAAAGAGATGAATATGATAAACACAAAAATACCACTGATTAAGACATCAATCTGATAAACAGAAAAATAATCAGAAATAATAAATAGTACCTAAGAAGAGAAGCATTTAACATGACCTTAGCATAGCATGAAGACCTCTTGAGACCATGAGTTCAAGACCAGCCTAGACAACATAGTGAGAACTTGTTTCTACAAAAAATAAAACCTTTAGCCAGGCATGCTGGTAAGTGCTTATAGTCCTAGCTACTTGGGATGCTGAAATGGGAGGATCCCTTGGGCTCAGGAATTCGAGGCTGCAGTGAGGTATGATCACATCACTGCATTCCTGCCAGGATGACAGGGTCTCTAAAGAAGCAAAGGAACAAACAAACAAAAATACCCCAAAGTTTGTGTATATATATATATATATATTTTTTTAAAAAAAAGAAATAAAGTAACACTATAACTTATGATCAATGAATCCATAAATAGATCATGAATCCAGTAACATTTTGTTATATATTCACAAGTATGAAGTATATTTATCACCTGTGGCACAAATTGTGTTAAAAATGTAAAAAATAGAAAAAAATATGTGAAATAATTTAAAGATATTGAAATGTTAATGAACATTAAATTTCAGGCATTTAATAGTACTAAGCATTAGATTAGTTTCAGATAGACCTTTTGTAGAATGGAAGTCATTGCCCTCAGCTTACTGACATGACAATACATATAAATCACCTAATAACAATTATTAGAAATTTTTAGAATTATTAGAATTTTATAAAATAACTAATTATCTAATATTTTTCAACTCCAAGTTATTTTAAAACAGTATTTCATTGTAGGTATAATTTTGTTATTCACTTTATTCCCTCAATTAAATAACTTAAGATCTTTTATAATGTTATTTAAATGTAGTGACATTTAAATGTTCTTCTTGATTCTGTTATACCATAAGGTACTTTGCTAAAAGTCAAGTTGGGAAGACACTATATAATCATAAAATGAATTTTGTTTAAAATCTGAACTTTGTTATGACACAGAATGTCAGTTTAAATTTGAAAATCTCATGTGAATTGTCATGAAAATGAGACAGTGATCAACATTACCAAAATGAAAAGAAAATACATTTTGGCTTTAAAGCTAAAGTATATAAAACCTGGAATATGTAGGCCAATCAAATATAGATACCTAAGAAGGAAGGAAAATGTCTCCTAGTGACAATTGCTGTATTAATTTGAGAAAGGTGGCCACAGGCATAACTTGCAGTTGAAACTTGAGTGAAAAATGACCAAGACCAAAAAATAATAATTTTACTTTAAGAATAAAACATGTGAAATAGCAATTATAACAAGCAAAATGAAAGCAAGCTGAAAAGGTAACTGAATTTTATTAAGTGGAAAATAAAATATTTTAAGAATTCGAGCTGATACCAAAATGTTATTTATCACATCATTACAAATTGCCATCTGTATTAGCTCGTGTCCTCCAGAGAAACAGAACCAATAGGATATAGATAGTTATATCAGAGGAGATTTACTATGAGAAGTGGTTCATGTTATTGTGAAGGAAGAGAAGTCCCACAATATGCTATCTGCAAGTTGAATAATCAGGAAAGCAGTAGTGTAATTCAGTTTGAGTTCTAAGGCCTAAGAACTAGAGGAGCCAATAGTATAACTCTCAGCCTAGGCCAAAGGCCAGTTCTGGGATTTGGAGAGGGCAGTGGTATCTGAGCCTAGGGCCAAATGCTAGTCCTGGGGGATTGGGAAGACAGTGGTGTCAATGTCAGAGTCCAAAAGTCTGAGAATGAAGAATTCTGATGTCTGAGGGCAGGAAAAGATGGATGTCCTAGCTCAAAACAGAGAGAGACAAAGTCTACTTTTTGATCAGAAGTCAGAGGTTGACTTTTTAGCTTCAGTGTCAAAATATATTTTCTTTTAATTTTGGTAATTTTGATCCCTGTCTCATTTTCATGAAAATTCACATGGTTTTTCATATGAATTTTGGCTTATGATTATAATATAGAAAGTCAAAAATAGTATCACTTCTACCCTCAGAGCTACAAATCCTATAAACTGTCTGAAAATTCATAAATTTTCTTAAATCTATAAAAAAGCTGAGGTCACAGAACCATGAATTATCTGAACACTTTCTTATCTGAAGCAGATAACATTGGCCACTGGTTAAAATAATTCAGCTTAAAATATTAACGTATTGCCAAAGGCCATGTCTAGAAAGAAAATATGGAATCACTGGGAGGCACAGGCACAAAGGCTATTAGCATCCACTCATGGGCTCCTTCACATGCACATAATGGTGTGCTTGTATAAAGATTGGGAGCAAGTTGAAAGCATCAAGAAACATCCCTGGTTGCCCAAGCCTGGGGGGATGGGACAGTAGCCAGTGAACAAAAACACAAGGAACCCAGCCTGGATACTTCCTACTCTCTCTCATGTGGAAGAAAAATCTTAAGTCACTTGTGGAAGAGCAACCAATCCTGACACCATTAGAACATTTGTGAAAACATATGGTTTCTGGGACAAAAAATATATATATATCTTTTTTTTCTAGGATAGAAGAAATGTCTTGTTGTAGACACTCAGCTGAAGACAGAAGAGAATGTCTGTGATTAACTTACACAAAAAACACAGAGACAGGGTGACTGTCTTAAAACCAAGGTTTCATCAAAACGAGAGAGAGAGAGAGAGAGAGAGAGAGAGAGCGCAGAGCATCTAAGAACTGAGAAAGAGAGACAGGTCTAACATCTGTGTAGTTTGAAATGCTAAAAGAAGACAGAAGAAAAAGCGTAGAGAAATATTTAAAGGAATAGTGTCAATTTCACCCCAAAATGAATGACAGACTCCTATTAAGAAACTCAGAAAATATCAAACAGAACATCAAATACAAGCACAAATACACACACACACACACACACAGACACACACACACACACACACAGAGATAGATAGATAGAGAGAGAGAGAGAGAGAGAGAGAGAGTCATATTATATTAAAATTGCCTTTAATGGAAGACAAAGAGAAACACTTCATTGTGGTCAGATAAAATATATTCATTACATACAGGGGAACAAATGGGAGAAAAAAAAAGATGGACTTCTCATCCGAAAGTATGCAAACCAGAACAAGACAGTGTGACATTTTTAACTTGATGAAAGAAAAAAAAAAATAACAAAACTGCCAAATCAGTAACTTCTACTTATATTAACCAGGATTCTTCAGTGAAACAGAACCAGTAGGATACAGGTATAGATAAATGGAAAAAGATTTCTTGTGAGGGATTGGCTTCTTCGGTATGAGGATAAAAATCCCACTATTTGCCATCTGCAAGCTGGAGGCATTAAAGACAGTGGTATATTTCTAGGACAAGCCCAAAGGCCCAAGAACCAGGAGAGCTGATGTCTGAGGGCAGGAGAAATTGAATGTCCCAGCTCAAGCAAATTTGCCTTTTTTCTGACTCTTGTTTTGTTTCGGCCCTCAATGAGTTGGATGACATCCATTCACATTGATAAGGGTAATTTTCTATACTCAGTGTACCAATTCAAATGCTAATATCTACCAGAAATACCTTCACAGATACATCCCAAAATAATGTGTTGCCAGCTACTTCAGCATCCCTTAGCCCAGTCATGTTGACACTATACGTTAACCATCACACGTTCATCTTGTGTTATTTCGGCACCTATATACATCTCCTTAAACCACACTTAATTTCCATATATAAATAATAAGAAGATCATAATTTCATCTAACTGGATACAACTATTCAGCATAGAACTGAAAATGCACCAAGTCCCTCTTGTATCACCCATATTGTATTCCCTTTGACTTCAGCAAGCCCTGCAGCTATCATGGTTCTTTACCTGGCAGGGTGACACAAACCTTCATACCTGAGGGCTCAGGGCCTTTAATAATCCTGCCTAGCTATTGTAGTTTTTCATTGACTTTAATCAGTGGGATGGTAACATTAAGACACATCTTTTTTTTTTAGGCTATTTTTATTCTTCCATGCAAGACTTGGGTATTTTCAAGGGGCTTTGTCAAAAAGTGGGAGCAGAATACTCATTTGACAAATTTACTGAGTGCCCCTGTGTGCTGTGGATGCAATCCTCAGCTTTCCTGATGACAAGCCTAGAAGGTCTGGTCTGAACTTTGCCTGGTGTTCCTCATAGATGGGGGTGCTGCTGGGGAAGGAAGGAAAGCCTTGACATGGGACAAGGTTCATTTGTGATCTGGCTTATTTCTAGGCATTTTTGGTTATGCAAATTAGGTGAATCTTTGATTTCAAGACCCTTGTGGATGCTGCTGAGAAATAACAAAGACTTTAGTCATTCTTTTTTAATGTTTGGTAGAATTCTCCAGTGAAACCATCTGGTCCTGGACTTTTCTTTGTTGGAAGGTTTTCTTTTTCTTTCTTTTTTTTAATAAAAAGGAGTGAAGGAGAGGAAGAAGGAGAGGGAGAGAGAACAGGAATGCAGCTTTATTCTAAAAATGGGTATTAATAATGGCCGATCAATATTTTGTGTATTTAAGGTGGAGAATGTATATTTTGTGTATTTAAAGTGGAGAGCTCTATAAATATTTATTGAGTTTACTTGTTCTGGATCTGAGTTCAAGTCCTGGATATCCTTATTAATTTTCTGTCTCATTGAGTCTAAATCTCTTTATGAGTCTTATGCATCTGGGTGTTAGGATCGTTAGCTCTTATTGTTGCATTGATCCTTTTACCACTATATCTTTGTTGCTTTGAAATCTATCAGATGCGAGAATTGCAACTCCTGCTTTTTATTTATTTATTTATTTTTGCTC
>CM052651.1:91537560-91566804 GCA_028533165.1 Leontopithecus rosalia | reverse complement strand
TTGAGGAATATCTTTGTGGTGTTCTCTGTATTACCTGGGGTTGAATATTGTCCTGCTTTGCTAGATTCAGAAAGTTTTCCTGAATAATATCCTGAAGAGTATTTTCCAGCTTGGATTCATTCTCTTTGTCATATTCAGGTACACCTATCAAACGTAAATTAGGTCTTTTCACATAGTCCCATATTTCTTGGAGACTTTGCTCATTCCTTTTTATCCTTTTTTCTCTATTCTTGTCTTCTCATCTTATTTCATTAAGTAGGTCTTCAACCTCTGATATCCTTTCTTCTGCTTGATCAATTTGGCTATTCAAACTTGTGCATATTTCACTAAGTTTTTGTGTTGTGTTTTTCAACTCTGTTAGTTCATTTATATTCCTCTCTATATTGTCTATTCTTGTTAGCATTTCCTCAAACCTTTTTTCAAAGTTCGTAGGTTCTTTACATTGGGTTAGAACAAGTTCTTTTAACTCCCAGAAGTTTCTTATCATCCACCTTCTGAAGCCTACTTCTGTTAATGGCACACAATCCTTTTCCATCAGGGCTTGTTTCGTTGCTTATGAGGAACTGTAATCCCCTGTAGAGGGAGAGGGGTTCTGATTTGGGGTATTCTCAGCCTTTTTAGACTGGTTTCTTCCCTTTATTATAAATTTATCCATCCATCGTCTTTATGATTACTGCCTTTCTAGTTGGGTTTCTGAGTGGACGCATCTTAAAGGATATTCTGTATTCTAAGCATACTTCATTGCGGAGTAATAGTTTAATTCATTTTTGGTAACTAAGATCAGTTGCTCCAGTCAACAACATAACTCATTTATTTGCCAGTTGATTCAAAGGCATGAGGATCCCAGAGTGGTCAGGTGGAAGTCTTAACCTCCAGTTCAATGAAATCATTGGGTGTCTCTTGGTAAAAGCATTCCTCCTGAAACCTACTGTTAAGCTAGGAGATCATAAATCATAAAACAAGAAGCAAAAATTTTTCTTTTGGGTGAATAGGGGTGATAATGAATAGTGCCACTGTCATTTCCACTACTTAATTCCTGAACTATTAACATGCTTAAAGAAACAAAAACAAAAACAAAAAATAAAACTGTGAAATTATTATTATCTACTCAACACACATATATTTCAAGAATAAAGAGAAAATAAAGACTTTCTCAAGTAATCAAACATTGGGAAGAATCACTGACAATAGACCTACAGCTCAATACATGTCAAAGAAAAGTCTTCAGGAGGAATAAATATGATACTAAATGAGAAACAGGAATCTACAAAAGGAAATAGAAAGCTAGAAATGGAATAAAGATAAATGTCAATTGTATTTTTCTCTCATCTTTAATCACACTAGAAGATAAACATATTAGTCCATTTGTGTTGCCATAAAGGAATACATGACTTGGAGTAATTTATAAAGAAAAGAGGTTTATTTGGCTCACAATTCTGTTAGCTGTACAGGAAGCATATTGCTGGTATCTGCTTAGCTTCTGGTGAAGTCTCAGGAAGTTTTCACTCATGGTAGAAGGCAAAAAGGCAGCAGGTATGTCACATGTCACACAGTGAAGTGGAAGCAAGTAAGAGAGAGAGAGAGAGGTGAAACAACCAGCAGTTTCAAACAACTACCTCTTGTATGAACTAATAGAATGAGAACTCACTCTCCACTGCTCTGAGGACAGCACCAAGATATTCATGAGGGATCCATCCCTATGACTCCAACTCCTTCCATCAGTCCCACCTCTAATTTTGGGGATCACATTTCAACATGAGATTTGGAGGGAACAAACATCCAAATCATAACAATAACTGATTATCTAAAACAAAGGTAGTAGCAATATATTGTGAGTTTGTAATACTCAATATTAAAAGTATGACATTAAATACTTAACATTAAACGTATGGCAAAGAATGGTAGGGAGAAAATGGGAGTAGACTTTTGTAAGTTTCTTAGAAAATAGAAAAGCACTAGAGCCAATAATTGAGCTTGGTAAGGTTGCAGGATACAAAATCAATATATAAAAAATCAATTTTATATTTATGTGCCAATAATGAAAGATTGAATATTGAAAAATTTTAAATATCATTACCATAGCACCAAAAGGAGGAGTTTAAGTGTAAAGGTTTGGTATTGAATTTCTTTCCTAACAATTCCTAAAATGCAGGTGTACCATTGTCTCATTCTTTCTTAGGAATGTTTATTTTGCTTTTAACATAAGGTATGGAATGGCTTCTCTGACTTTTTGGTTAAGGAAGTAGAAAATTAAATTTTAACTGCTGAAAACAGAATAATCACACATTAAGGCATCGGGGATTTCAGTGTTTCAGGTGTTTTAGAAAAGCCTCAATAATCTGAAGTTTCACATGCTCATTTACATAACACATGGGTTCTAAGACTTTTGAGGTTTACTAATTCCACATACTGAACTCTAATAGCAGTATGTGCATATTTTTGATACATCAGATGTATAATCTTGGAATGGTATTTGAAATACGAAATGTATTTAAATGAACTAAAATGATTCAAGAAGAGCATATTGCACTTACAACACTTATACACTATGCTATGGGCTTCTAAAAAGAGGTGGGTGTGATGCTGTGAAGAAAAGCAATTCCATTCTCAGTAGGTTATCACAGTGTATTTTCAGAAGTTTCTAATTGAAGGCATGCTTCATTTGCCTTGACTATAAAAAAAACCTACATTTGCTCATGATTATGTCTGTAAATGCCCTCATAAAATGTACTCTAGCAAACACACCCACATGCTTGCATATGCACACACACATACATATACACACACATTTTACAATTTACTTAGAAATGCTTTCATGTAGATTACACTTCTTATTCCTTGTGTGGTTTTTCTGAGATTACTAAGAGGATAGAAAAGTTAAATATTAATGTAAATTAAATATAGTGAACCATATCAAAAAACCCTGAATTTTAATTCATAAAACTTAATTTTAAAATAGGAAAATGTCAAAAAGAATTTTCTAAATTATGTACTCTGTATCTTGCTGTTTAAAATCAATGATTCCATTTTTGAAAATCGTTTAAATTGCTTTGTTTGCATTTTCTTGTAAACATTGATATTCTCTCCAACACACAGGTATACACACATGCATACATACAAGAAAACAGATAAAGTATATACAGGATCTATGTTTAATATTTATTTCTATTTTGTAACTTCTTATTCCTTATTCCTTTCTTATAAGGGAATAATAGGTATATAATACACTCACATTCTCAAGATAGTTGTATGGATACTAATTACCATTATAGAAGAATATAAAACTGAAGTAAAAATTTAATATTAGTAGTGCCTTTAGCAACAAAAATCATCATGTCAATTGCTAGTATTCCGTTTCTTCTCTTCTAGCCCAACAAGGCTAGAGAACACCAGAGAGTAAAATTTTACTCTCCTCCCTGGAGTAACTTTTATCTCACGATCTGCAACTCTTAATAATCTCTGCCTAACAAATACCACTTTCATAAATCCCACCCATTTTAAGATTCAAAAACTTATTTTGAAAATCAGAAGTTATCTCTGGCTTTGTTGCCATAGAGACATATGCCAAAACCTTGGATATTCCATTTAACATGCTCTGTGATATTGGATAAAGTACTTATCCCTGTGAGCCTCAGATTCATCAGATGAAAACTCCAAAGTCACTGAATGGAGTAGCAAAACAATAGGAGTAGAATTATTGGTCCATAGTGACTAATAAATAGTGAACTTATTATTACCATAAAATTACTTTTTTACAGGGAGAGAATTTTGTTAGAATATAGGTTTCCTCTGTGTGTTGCAAAATGTTTTATGTTACAGGTGATTAGTCATGCCTTTCAAAATACAGAGGTGTCCAAAATCAAGTCCAAAAATGCCTTAAGATCTTAATAACTGTAGGCAGGGAGATAGCTCAACATCTTGCAAACTCATCAGGACTAGATGAAGAGGGAGTTGTACATAGCACAAGAAGCAAAGCCTCAAGTCAATATTTCACATTGAAACCTAAAACAAGGGTGATTTTGTATCAAAACATAGATTATTCACTTATTTACAATCTATTATTATCTATTGTACTTTTAGCATCATTCTTCAAACTTTGAAGACACAGTGCTGAAAATTCAGGTGGCCTTGCCTTTTGTGAAATGCATGAACTCAGATCTGCAGAAATAAATTATGTTATTGAAATTATTTCATTTATTAGTTTTTAAGTGTATGCTCCTTTCTAAGCAATAAAGAAATTTATATAACAATTTCAGATGCTTGTAAAAGTAAATAAGAGCTAGAAAGATGGTGAATGAGCAAGGAAAAGGAGATGATAAACCCATAAGACTTAATCATATTTTGAATAAAAAGATCAAGAAGAAAGTAGAATAGAGCTGCCAACTGAGGTTTGTGATTCATGCATTATTATACATATAGTTAATGCACGAGTATTCTCATTCATTCATATAATTAACATGTGTGCCATTAATAGGAATAATAATTCAAGAGAAAGAAAATGGAAGATTATTAATATTGCTTTAGAGCTGCACAGTTCAATAAAATAGCTAATGGCTACATGTGGCTACTTAAATTTAAATTAAATTAAATGCTTAATATGCAAATGCTGCTAAAGGGTACCATATTGAACCACACAAACACACACACACTATTTCTACCTCCACAGAAGTTTCTATTGGACAATGTTGCTTAACAGTTTTAACTGTCAACAGGAACTGCCAGTAATAATGTTTTTATGTGTTCTGAAACTCAGAAAAAAGGCTATGATCATTGATAAATAATATAAAGTAATAAATATGAGAAAACATCTAAAAGGTGAACATTGAATTTGAGGCAAGAGAATTAAGTACAAAAGTCTATACATTGCAAACGTCAGTAGGAAAAGGTGGAAATCATGAATGATATGAGAAAATACAAAATATTTTTAAAATGAAAAGAGAACAAAACAAAAAGTTTGCTAAAGGATTAGACAATCTGAAATTTAAACAACTAAATAATAAAAAACTAGCAAACAGTTTTTAGAGACTGACAAGAAAAAGATGACTACATGGGTGAATTAATAGCTCTAATATATTTCTGTATGCAATTGGAGTACTTTTCTTAAATGAGAGGAGTTGTAAATAAGAAAATCTTGAACTGGACTTTAAAATGTTTATTTGAATTGTATATTTTAAATTATTTTGGTTCACAGTTCATAATGGAAAATGAAATTGGAGACATGTACTTGAGCATGGTTTAGATTATATATTCAGCAGAAGATTAAATAGCCATGCCTGGGCAGTGGTTAATTTTGTCAACTGAATATATCTGTATCTTCTATATACTTATTACACACAAATATGCTTATACAAATGCACACACATACATATAGATGCTCCAAGTGTAAGAAAATTAGACTCCTTGGAATCCCCAATGTACCTCTGAGTAAGGAATAATACAGCATTACTATATATCATCTCAAAGTATCTTTCTGCACAACATAATTCTCTAAAAGAAGTTCACTACTAGTGCCAGAACTATACCATATAAAACAGCAGTAAAAATGCCACTTTTGAGATTACTTATAAATTATTGGGAACAAATGATTCCCTATTAAGCTATGGTTTAGCAAGAGCATTTGTAAGACACCAACTAACAAGCAGAATTACCAATATTTATCTTGGATTATGAATCTTTGCCTTGGCAAAGAGTGTCTGTGCCCAGACTATAACCTCATAGAGGGTCTGGGCTTACAGGAACCAGTGATTAGCAGGCAAGTCTGACTTAGAAATTATAGAATTAGTTATATGCAACCAGGTTTCTAGAATGATTTTTAAAATAGTTTTCTCGAAAAACCATTCTAGAAAACACATCAGTGAGTCTCACTGAACTGCAATTGCACTAAGGAAGTTTAACTGACCCTTTCCTCTTGTCACTGATAGTGTTGGTGGTGGTCTTCTGCTGATGACTCCAGAGAAGAGGAAAAAAGACATTATATATTTAGCCTCATCTAGAGTCCGCATCATTCTAGCACTGTCTGTCACCAAGTCTATACTATCTTACTAGCCTCTGCCAGACCAAATCAACATAACTATAATGAGGATACTTGATTTTTTTAACTGGAGCGTTAGGTAGATTTTAAGCATTTAGTACAGTATGACAGAAAGAAAGGTTGTAACTTTTTTATATGCTTTTGAAAATTATATTTTAAGTTCTGGGGTACCTGTGTAGATCTTGCAGGATTGTAACATAGGTACACACATGCCATGGTGGTTTGCTGCATCCATTCCCAGTCACCTACATTAGGTATTTCTCCCAATGTTATCCCTCCCCAACCTCCGTACCACCCCCTCGCTATCCCTCCCCTAACCCCCCACCCCACAACAGACCCCAGTGTGTGATGCTCCTCTCCGTGTGTCCATGTGTTCTCATTGTTCAACACCCTCCTATGAATGAGAACATGTGGTGTTTGGTTTCTGTTCTTGTGTGTCAGTTTGCAAAGAATGATGGTTTTCTGATTCATCCATGTCCCAGCAAAGGACACTAACTCACCCTTTTTTATGGCTATGTAGTATTCCATGGTGTATATATGCCACATTTTCTTTATCCAGTCTATCATTGATGGGCATTTGGGTTGGTTCCAAATCTTTGCTATTGTAAACAGTGCAGCAATGAACATATGTGTACATGCATCTTTATAATAGAATGATTTATAATCCTTTGGGTATATATCCACTAATGGGATTGCTGGGTCAAATGGTATTTCTATTTCTAGGTCCTTGAGGAATTGCCACACTGTCTTCCACAATGGTTGAACTAATTTATACTCCCACCAACATGTAAAAGCATTCCTATTTCTCCACATCCTCTCCAGCTTCTGTTGTCTCCAGATTTTTAAATGATTGCCATTCTAACTGGCATGAGATGGTTTCTCATTGTGGCTTTGATTTGCATTTCTCTCATGACCAGTGCTGATGAGCATTTTTTTCATATGTTTGTTGGCCTCATAAATGTCTTCTTTTGAAAAGTGTCTGTTTATATCCTTTGCCCACTTTTTAATGGGGCTGTTTGTTTTTTTCTTGTAAATTTGTTTTAGTTCTTTGAACATTCTGGATATTAGCCTTTTGTCAGATGGGTAGCTTGCAAAAAATTTTGCCCATTCTGTTGGCTGCTGGTTCACTCTAATAATTGTTACTCTTGCTGTGTAGAAGCTCTGAAGTTTAATTAGATTCCCTTTGTCTATTTTGGCTTTTGTTGCCATTGCTTTCAGTGTTTTAGTCATAAGGTCCTTGTAACTTTCTTTAAATTGTGACTGCCTTATATTATAGAATGCAGACATCACCAGAATACAATCATCTGTTTGTAGGTGGGAGGTGCTCTGCATGAACAAACTACCTCTAATGATACCACCATTCTGAAGAATGAGGATCCTTCATCTCCTCTTTCCTTCTGCCTGTACTCCTTTCAATATTTTTCAGTCTGTTGCATTCACCCTCACTCTCTGGAAACTATATTTCTCTGCAATGAAAATACAATTTTGCCTCTTGATTCTCTGAGCATCAGGACCTGGAACAGAACCTCAGGCATAAGTAAATGAGTTTCTAACTGGCAGACTCCAAGAGGGGAAGATGGGTTCCAGTCTTATGATGGGGTAAATGGATTGTTCAACTCTAGTTCAGTCTTACCTCAGAAGAACAACTCCGCATTTTTTTGTAGATCATGTAAGAAGCAAATACAAACACCAATCTGTAAGACAAACTTTTTACCCCTTGTTAACAACAGTAGACCTTTTCAGTAAATTTTAGTAGCTATTGACACATTTTTGCTTCTTTCTTGTAATATGGTACAAAAGAAACCATTTTAGCTACAAATGGCTTTCTCTTTATTATATAAAATTATACTAGTGGTATAAGATTATGTAAAACATCCTCTTTTATTGATGCAAATAGGGTAGCAACATTGATAATGTGGTATAAGTAAAATATTATATGAAAGCAATAGTCATGGCACATACATAGCAGTCAAGAAAATGATAGTAAAGTATTGAATAATCACCTAACAAACTTGTGTTACATTTGATCTTCATATCAGAGATTTTACAGTTTCTTGCAGTGGTAGGGACATTGATTTTCAGAACTATCTTTTCTGTAATAATTTCATTGGCTACACTGTGGCAGGTCGAAATATAAATATATTAAATGAAACCTGAAGTCACATTTTTTAATGGAAGACATCAGATTAATGTTTATCTTTTAAATAGTCTACTAGTGATTGACTTAAACATCCACTGTTTCCTTATTCTTTAAAAATAGAACACAAGATTTTTAGCTGAACACACAGTTGTCGCAAATAAACAGTACAATTCCCCAGCTTCCCTTGCAGCTACTTAAAGTAATGTGCATGGATTATGGGAGTTGTATGCAGAAGTTTCGTGCTTATTTGTAAGAAATGTCATTATATGAAAGTTCATACTTTCCTTTGGTCTGAACACATTCTTACTGAATAAAATATATATGTGAGGAGTACAACTAGAATTGCCATACCAAATTATGATGAGCACTCTCAGGACTGCAAACAGTTAGAAATAAGTCCATTCAGACTGCACCTGCTGTACTAACACTGCAGTGTGTAGTTTAGTACTGATTTACATGAGATATTTTCTGTTGCTTAAGTCCATGCCCTTTGTGATTTTCTGTTAAGTACAGAAAATTGCACCTAATCGTAAAAGTGCTATAAGTTGAAATCACTTCTTGACCAAGAATTTAAATATCACAAATAACAAAGTGATAAAAATGATAACATTCTGTCTCTGAAAAACAAGTTACTTATTTTATGACACTTTAGAAAAGAAAACATGGGAATTGTGAGTGCCATGTACTATTCTTCACTTTCTGACTTTCTTGTTCATAAGTGGTTAAACATTCAATTTTGAAAAATGTGTTCTTTTACTATCAACTGCTCAATAAATACATGGTTTTATTGTTTATGATATTTAGAAGTTTTCTAAAAAGTATAAGAGCAAGAGGCATAATATATATATATGTATATGTATATATATGTGTGTGTGTATATATATATATATATATATATTTATTTATTTTTTAGATAGAGCATCCCTGTCTCCCAGGCTGGAGTGCAGTGGCACGATCTCAGCTCATGATAACCTCTGCCTTCCAAGTTCAAGCAATTCTCCTACCTCACCCTCCCAAGTAGCTGAGATTACAGGCATGCGCCACCACACCCGGCTAATTTTTGTATTTTTAGTAGAGATGGGGTTTTACCATGTTGGCCAAGCTGGTCTCAACTCCAGACCTTAGGTGATCCACTTGCTTTGGCCTCCTGAAGTGCTGGGATTACAAGCGTGAGCCACTGTGCCTGGCTGTTATTTTGGTTTTTCATAAGGTTACTCAGTCTTTGAACAGCAGCCTTGACTTCACCAGCTGTGTAAGCTAAAGCTGTTTACTTGCCTATCTAAGCCTCAGCTTCCTCAGAAGTAGAGTGAAGACAGTAACAGTACCTCGTAAAGTTGTTGTGAGTGTTAAATATGACATAAAATAAAAATTTATTAATACTGCACCAGGAATCAAGATCATATTTAAACCTTCCATTATTGTAATGATGAAAATGAATATTAATAAATGGGATAAGACTATATTTGAAATGTACCACATGTTTTACAATATTTCTCACATTGATGTATTTATATATTTATTTCACATAAACTTCAAAATAGAACAAAAAATGAAGGATACCTTGGTCATGTGCATCAAAATGATTTTAAAGGCGTATTTCATTGAGTTAAATTCTGGGAACTGTAAGGGGTTAAACAATAAATTACAATCTAGTCTAAGTGAAGTGAATGCTTCTGAAAAATTATACTTTCTCCAATTGTTTTTTCAGTATCCATCTTAAAATCGAATGGTCAGGACTAACTTAATAATTCTAGCATAATTTAGAAAACTTAGGTGTTTCAGGTTTTCCTCCTGGAATTAAACTGTATACAAACTAACTTATTTACTGGAGACAATCTGTTAACTAGAATTAATATAGAAATTGGCATCTTCATTTGATATTTTCTGAATTCAATAAGCTATAATTGATTAACTGATCTGAAAAATAAAATTTATTATATTAGAAATATTTGGAAATTTATTTCTGATTTGACTGTAGGAAAATTAGGTTTGTCAAGTCATGGAGTTTATGAGCACATCAACTAACCCAAGCAATCATGGTTACCAACAGTACAACATATGCAACTTAATGACATAATTTGCCAAAAATGACAAAAACTGAATCCCTGCAGAACACTCTTAAGTGGGGTATCTAACTTCAGATGCTTTTAGTTAGCGTAATGTCTTCCCACATGAAATAAGATAAGAAGCAGAAAAGACTCGCAAGCAATGCTTGACTTGTTCCAACTGCTTGTGAATTAAAAACAGCTGTGGACAGTAGGAGGTTGGTCTCTGCTTAAATACAATGTTGGCAACATAGATAATGATATTATCTCTTTCTTGAAACAGAACATTAAGAATCATTAAAAGAGAAGTAAAGGACTTAAAAACATTCCGACTTTTAGTAAGGTATTTACATTTTAGGAATATTTAAATATTTTTAACCCCTTGATTTCATTTTCTTTGCTAGTAATTTTCTAAATCATATTTAAATCACTGCAAATATCACACAAATTTGAGCTTCTTTCTTTATTGCAAATAATGTTTTGAACTATGATTAACGTAAATTAACCATATTTACATGCCATAAACAAAGCAACAGCTGATTTGTAATCAACATTCAAGTTTCACTGAGCTGTGAATATTATTAATAATACTGGTAAGCACTCACCTGTCACGAAGCAGCTCTTCCAATACATAAGCAATGAATACAATCATAACAGACAGTTGTGGCTATGTGCTTTGTCTATACCTATTTAAATATCAAACAAATGCCTGTGATATTTGCAATGATTTACATAGACATAGACAAAGCACATAGACAGGTACTTTCCCATTTCTAATATATATTATATATTTTAATGTATTATATTATTACATAATAATAGGGAATATTTGTGGACTACCTTGTCTTTTGGTATCAATAATTTCAGAAATAAGCTCTTTGGAAAGTTGTTTTCATTTCAAAAACTAATGGATAATATAATTGTCTGTTATGATTGTATTCATTGTTTACATTTTTGATGATCTGCTTCTATTCTTGGCAGGTGTGTGCTTACCAGTATTATTAATAATATTCACAGCTCAATGAAACTTGATTGTTGCTTACAAATCAGATGTTACTCTGTTTCTGGCATGTAACACAGAAATAGAGGACAGCATCTTGCAAACTGAAATAGAGAACATTTTCTCAAGGGATTAATAGTAGTCACTAGTTTCATGATTCAGTGATTCATGATCATAGACAAAAAGTACAATTTCCATCTCTTACTTTTTTTCCTCAGTTGTTAAAAATG
Organism: Leontopithecus rosalia; assembly: GCA_028533165.1. Classification (NCBI taxonomy): domain Eukaryota; kingdom Metazoa; phylum Chordata; class Mammalia; order Primates; family Cebidae; genus Leontopithecus; species Leontopithecus rosalia. The sequence continues at coordinate 91,555,358 of CM052651.1, read as the reverse complement.
TAACCATGAAAATGTAACTTACCTTTTAGAATCTTTTTTTTAAATTCACAATATGTGCGCTATGAAAATGTAATATTCCTGAAAGAGAAAGAAAAGACACTATAATTAATAAAGGGTACATTGTCTTTTCACTGGCTTTACATTCAATTTTAGAAGAGTCAGGAGGGTAGGGACAGAATTGGATGGGAGATGGATGTGTCAGCTGTAGATTGTTAGAAGTCACTAACCGGCTCTCAAGCCTTGGAAAAAATATCTGTATGATCTCATTTTCTCAATAAAAGTTTGACATGAAGCCTTGGAATTAAGAAACATCTAATTTGTAAAACAATATCTCATCAGGAAATTATGTCAACAAAAACAAAGAATCTTTGTATTTAGAGGAGACTATGTCAAACCACTTTAGCAGTATGGATTATTTCATTCTGAAGTTAGTTGAAAATTTAATTGACAATATACAGACATACATATGCATATCAGGTATGCATTTGCACATGTATGTGTGTGTATGTGTGTGTGCCTGTCATTATTTCTGTGTTTCTGTGCAACACCACTTCCTCAAATATGTGATATAAAAGTGGAAGGTAGGATTTTTTTAATTAAAAAGTTTAGAATGATTTGAAATTATGATTATTATGTTCTTAATACATTTCACTTCTAGTCTTCCCTGCTCCCACCTCCTGATTTCAATTATCACCTCAATGCCAACATGCCCTAAACATATAACTTTCTTTGGTTCTGTCTCATATTTCAAACTGTACTGAACATTTTATATCTGTAACCTTATTATTGCCTTAAAGATATCTACTCTGTTTTCTTTCCTAATATCCCTTCCTTTCTTTTTTGAAAGAGGCTACTATTTTACTGGTTGTTTTGGCTAAAAATTTGGCAAACAATTTTGCTTTTTTTGATGGAAGTATAACATGATAGACATACATAATTGTACAACTTGATTAATTTACCCAAAGTGAAAATATATTATCACCCACATTAAGAAGCAGAAAGCAGCGAGATTTGTGAAGGCCCTGAGAGCCAGGGATCATGGAAATTAAATCACTAACACATAATAGCTCCGATATTGAAAGGTCTTTATACTGAATGGAAAGCTTAGTTTGTCAAGGTGAGAAGAGCAGACAAAGCTGGGAGAGTGCTTCCCAATGGAAGGTGGGATTTCCAGTTGAGAGCTTAGAGGCAACCTCAGGGAGAGATTGGCTGGGCCTTGTTACCATCTGAAAGCACCTTTTCCAGGACAAAACCTGCATCAATGAGAAACTGCTAAGAACAGAATTTAAACTGGGGAGGACAGAGACATTAAACGTAAGACAAGAGAATACCCAGATAGAGAGCGGAGAGAGGAACAGACTAGGTAAATCTCAAGAAATGAAAGTTAGATTTTTTTAACATTTCTTGATAACAAAGCAGGAGGGAGTCCTTATTGTCTGTGTGAGTTAAATATCACTACTTTAGAAAATAAAAACACAGCAGAAAGAAATGACCACACAACATAAATATTTTAGCCCCACTGTTGTATATGAAATGAAATAACTTTAAACAAATTCTAGGAAGATTTATGAGAAAAACAGAGTGAGAGTTATTTGACATTGGGCTCTCAGCTTCAAACTCACCCTCCCAGGTTCTGCTTTATGATGCCAAAGCAGTATGCAAACCACATTTCTTCACTCCCAGCTGTCTCCCAGTTATGCTTGACCGGTGGAAAGCACTACCCAGGGGTCTGGAGGCTGAAGAAGGAAGAATAGTCATGTGCTTTCCCATTTCTAGTTAAATCTTCCAGTCCCTGTCAGCCTGACCCTAACAATGTGTTTTAACCTTGACAGCTGAAACTCATTCCAGTAGCAGCTGCTGTTTCTTGTTTGCAGATTTGTCAGCACTCATGAAACTAATTTTACTTCACTCCCTCAGAGATACCAGCATCAACCCATTGGCAGCCCCTCCCCACAGGTCTATGTCCCAGGCCCATGGGGTACCTCATCTGAACTCAGATAAACTGGCATCAACCACATGTTCAATAGATTGTGGTTGAATCTACCTGGAAAATCATAACAAAATGGCCAATTTAAAGGCATAATCTAGTAAACTGATTGGGATTTATAAAAGATAAAAGTTTGTGTGGGCATGAGGAAAAATATGAGTCATTTATAAAGAAAAGATTGACTTAAGATTTTGTGTGCTTGATGCCTTATGTAGAAGGCAATGTAGAGTCATATTTAAAATCATAAACTTGAACCATAGTGAGACCAGGATTTATATCAAACTGAACTGACCTTCAAATGTAACACTGCAGGCAAATTGCTTTGTGTGTAATAATTCAAAGAATATTTTTCTCTTGAAATTTCTCCTGAGAAAGCAACTGGAACATGGACTTCAGACAAAAAACATTACTAGAGTTGTTTGAATGTATAACTCATAGTATGTGAGATATATATATATATATATGTATATATAAAATATATATTATATTTACATATATATTTCCTTGTAGAACTAATAATAAATAGGAGATGATGGAGATTATAGACTCCATAATGCTTATAGACTCTGATAATTAGATTATGACAGAATATCAAAAAGTACAAGAAGGGGGAAAGCACATGACAAGTAGAGGAAAATCCCAGATTTTCACAGAGATGTTATCTGAAAATAAGAAGTTATTACTAAAATCAGATGCTGGATGTGATTGAAATGAACAGTAAGAAGTTACTAAATAAAGTTGATACTGTTCACAGTGAGGAATTATTATCCAATGCTAAAGCTAAACACATGCCCCCACACTCAAAGATAATATAAAACAAGGGGCACCATGAATCTCAAATTAATATAAAATTATTCAATTTAAATAAAACATAAAAATGGTATAACTAAGGCCAAATGTATTGGGTTTATCAATAAAAGTAAATCCGTTTAGACCAAAAATAAAATGCAACACATCAATTGGCTTACAAAACAAAACTAAACCTAGGTTTTATGCAAGAGAAAATCTTGGAAGAAAGAAATTAGAGCCAAGCACAGTGGCTCATGCCTGTAATCCCAGCAACTCAAGAAGCCGAGAGGGGAGGATTGCCTGAGGCCAGTAGTTTGAGACCAACCTGGGCAACATAGTGAGACCCCATTTTTACAAAAACAAATAAATACATAACAAATAAACAGCTGAGAATGGTGGATCATGCCTATAGTCCCAGCTACTCTGGAGGCTGAAGAAAAAAGATTGATTGAGCCCAAGAGTTTGAAGCTGCAGTGAGCTGTAATTCTCTGCACTCCAGCTTGGGTGGCAGAGCCAGACCTTACTTAAAAAAATTACAATGGTTAAAAATAAAGAATAAAGATTCCCAATTTAGGCTCAGACATGTAAAGATCTTAAAAAGTCAACACTACTATTCTTACAGAAAATAAAATATATATAAACTAAAAATCAAAGAATCTTTTTTTCTGGATCCATCAGAGAACTAACAGGACTCACCACCCTTTCCAAATCTTGTGATCACTGAGTTTAGACAATCACAATCAAGATAACTTACCTGGAGCAGAAGCCACCAGGTAAGCTGACTTCTATTAATTGATAGGTAGGATTAAGTGGTAATTTGATGAATGGCTAAAGACAAGTTTAAAATAGTATGAGAGTGAAATATCCCTGGGAGCTGCATTCTTTGGGGCAAAAGTGGGAGCTCGCTCACTTTTGAAAATTTTTTATCCTGTAACTCAACAAAATCTTATTATGGTAAGGATCTCAGTAAGGTCTCAAGGCTTTGGCAGGAGTAGGTGAAGAATAGCCATTATATAACCAACTCAGGGAATTTCACCAGAAAAATCTGAATGGATAAAAAGAAAAATGAATCCTATGATTGAAATGTAAAATAATTGAATAAATAGAAATAACAGAATGCCCTAAATAGGAGAAGAGAAAAAAAGAAAATTATATATATTGATATGGTTTGGCTGTGTCCCCACACAAATTTCATCTTGACTGTAGTTCCCATAATCCTCATGTGTCCTGGGAGGGCCCCAGTGGGAGGCAATTGAATCATAGGGTGGTTAACTCCATGCTGTTCTCATGACAGTGAGTTCTCACCAGACCTGATTATTTTATAAAGGGGCTTATCCCTCACTTTGCTCTATATGTCTCCTTGTTGCTGCCATGTGAAGAAGGGTATGTGTGCTTCCCATTCCTCCATGATTGTAAGTTTCCTGAGGCTTCCCCAGCCACACTGAACTGTTACTCAATTAAATCTCCTTCCTTTGTCAATTACCCAGTCTTGGCTATGTTTTTATTAGCAAAGTGAAAATGGACTAATTCATACATAAACTCAGAAACTCTGTATTAACATAGAGTAGAGAATATAACATCAGTAGACGACAGGTGTCAAAATCTGAAATAGACTGGGCATGGTGCTCACACCTGTAATCCCAATACTTTGTGATGCCAAGATGGGTGGGTCACAAGGTCAGGAGTTCCAGACCAGCCTGGCCAACATAGTGAAACCTTGTTTCTACTAAAAATACAAAAAAAAAGTAGCTGGATATGGTGGCACATTCCTATAGTCCCAGCTACTTAGGAGGCTGAGGCAGGAGAATCACTTGAACCTGGGAAGTGGAGGTTGCAGTGAGCCTAGATCAACCATTGCACTCCAACCTGGGTGACAGAATGAGACTCCATCTCAAAAAGAAAAAAAAAATCTGAAATAAATGGAATTTGAGATCCAGAAAGAGATAAGAGAGAGAATGACCACAATGTCTAAGTCCTCTCAAATATCTAAAAAGAATTCTCAAGGATGGTCACAAATAAGCCCAGACAGTGAAGACTTCAATAAATACCTAACTCTTCGATGCCCAGAGACATGTTAACATCTGCAAATATCAAGACATTCCAGGAAAATATAACCTCATCAAATGAACTAAATAAGGCACCAGGGACCAATCCTGGAGAAACAGAGGTATGTGACCTTTCAGCCAGATAATTCAAAATAGCCATGTTGATTAAACTCAAAGAGTGTCAAGGTAACATAGAGAAGGAATTTAGAATTCTATCAGATAAATATAACAAAGAAATTGATAAAATTGAAAAGAATCAAGCAGAATTTCTGGAGCTGAAAAATGCAATTTGTAAAATGAAGAATGCATCAGTCTTTTTCTAGCAGAATTGATCAAGCAGAAGAAAAAGTTAGTGAGCTTGAAGAGAGTCTATTGAAATACACAGTAACAGTAGACAAAAGGAAAAAAAAAAAACAATGAAGCACTCCTACAGGTTCTAGGAAATTGCCTTAGATTTGCATCAACAAGGCAAATCTAAGAGTTCCTGGTCTTAAAGAGAAGGTGGAGAAGGAGCTAGTGGTAGAAAGCTGTTTCAGAGGGATAATGATAGAGAACTTCTCAAACCTGGAGAAAGACATCAAAAGCCAAGTACAAGAAGGTTGTAGAACACCAAGCTGATTTAACCCAAAGAAACTACCTTTAGGTATTTAATAACCAACTCCCAAATATCAAGGATAAAAAAAGAATTCTAAAAGCAGCAATAGAAAAGAAAGAAGAAAGGGGTTGCCTATCTGGTGGCGGGCAGTCGGGGAGTGTGCATGAGCCATGGGAGTTGGACTGGCCTTCTCTCCTTGGGTTGACTGCAGCTTGTTGGAAGTGTGGATAAGGCACTAAGGACCTTTGTTCTTTAATTAGTCTGAGGGTAGTAAGGACAGATTCACTGCAGAAGCAGTGGCAGAGAGGCTTTTAGTTGACCCTGGAGGCTCTGTCCAGAGAGTTGCTTAGTTGCTATTGGCTTGATAGCTCTCGTTAAGGGTGGCAAAAGACCCAGGCCTGACTGACCTGCCCAGTGAGGAGGAGTGGGCACCCATGTAATGGTCTGGCCAATTTTTTGTAGGGCTCCTGTGTAACGCTGAGAGTCCATTCTAGTCCCTAGTCGCCTCAGAACCTAGAGGTACTACCAGTGAAGGCGAAAAAAAAATCGCCGACTGTCCCTCCCTCTAAGAGATTTGTCCCAGGGAATTATAGACCTTATGCTAGCCTGAGTTCACCTGTAGGAGGTGGCTAGAGACCTTGGTTGGGAGGTCTTGCCCTTTGAGGAGAAACAGAATTGGGAACCTGCTTATAAAATACAGTCTAACCATGTTTTTGTACAGCATCTGTGCTCTGTGCTGTGCTGACATACTCAATTACTTCAGACATTCCAAAGCCTGAAGGCTGGAATAGCTAAGTTGCCCAAATAGCAAAAATGAATGCCCACCTACCCCTCCCTCTGGGAGCTCTGTCTCAGGAAGATTTTAAAACTCTCTTGGCTGCAGAGCACCAACAGGGGTGGCTGGGAGCTCCAGTTAAGAATTCTCACCCAGTGAGGAGGAACAGGATTGGGGACCCAGTTTAGAAAGTAGTCTGGTCACATTTTTCAGAGAAGCTGTGCCGTGCTGGAGTATACCCTCTGCCTCTGATCAGCTTGGACTCTTCAAACCCTGAATGCTGGGACAGTTAAGTTGTCCAAACGGCAAAGATGGTGGTCCACTCCTCTCTCCTGGGAGCCCTGTTCCAGTGTGTTTTCAAATCTCCATTGGCTGGAGAATACTCGTGGTGGTAGATGACGGCCCCATGTGAGAGGTCCCATCCAAGGAGGAGGAATGGGATCAAGGGCCCAATTAAACAAGTAATCAGGTCACGTTTTCATAGAGCAGCTGTAGTGTGCTTGGGTACTGCCTCTGCCCCAGTTGGCTTGGATACTCGAAAGCCTGAAGCCGAAATGGCTAATTGCCCATACTGCAAAGATGACAGCTTACCTCTCCCTCTAAAAGCTTCATCCCAGGGAGGTTTCAAAACCCTGTTTGTGGGAGAGCACTGGCAGGGATGGATGCAGACCCTGGTTGTGGGGTCCTGACCAGTGAAGAGGAATGGGATCAGAGGCCTACTTTAAAAGGCAGTCTGCCCACATTTTTATAGAGCAGCTGTGCTGTACTAGGAGATCCCTTCCACCCCAGGTTGGCTTGGACTCTCCAAACCCAAAGGCTAGAACAGCAAAATTGCCCAAACAGCGAAGATGATGGCCTGCTCATGCCCCTGGGAACTCTGTCTCAAGGATGTGAAATGCTGCTATGGGTGGCTGGCTGAAATTTCAAGCTAATGGGTCTTATCATGTTAGCCACCATGGAAGTGGGGTCTACAGACCATCACTGCTCAGCCCCTTGGGATCATCTCTCTTTTCTAGAGATATCTTCTAGGGTGTCTAACCTCCCACTTTGATAGGCTTGCAACTACTTTGCTAGGAAGCCCAGAAAGCCAGAGTATCTAAGACTCCCAGGTCTTTGCTTGTGCCTGAGTGGCTGTTCTACTGAGACTCCATGTAGCTCTGTGTTTCAGACTGAAGGCCCTAGTGGAGTGGGTTCATGAAGAGATCTTTTGACCCAAGGTTTGCAAAAACCCATAGAAGAAGCATGGATTCCCAGGGTAACAGATTCATTCACCACTTCCCTGGACATGGGAGGTTCTGTTGGCTCCATATTTCTCCTTGGTGAGCCATTATTCTGGCTTGTATTTTAACATTCTCCATCAGTTGAGTTGTTTCCTTGAGTGCTCCCAATGTGAGTAATTGTATGTTTCAGCTGAAGGTGCTGTATTTACTCATTCATTCTGTTCCTCTCTGTGAGAGTCATACACACTAGCTGTTTCTAGTAGATCATCTCTGCTAGGCACCCCAAAATTTTGATAATAGAGAAGCTCAGAGATATATTTACTGTTTTAAATAAGAATAGAAATATATCAAAGAAAAAATTCAGGTAGGTTCTAAATTAGACTTTTAGGTTCTAAATTAGAAATTTAACAAGGAGATCTTAGAAAAAAACAGAAATTCTAGAATTAAAGAATGCATTGAGTGAAAAACAAAATACATTGAAAATTTTCAAAAATGGACTAGATCAAAGAGTGAAGAATCTCAGAACTTGAAGAAAAGTCTCTTGAAATAGCTCTGTCAGACAAAAAAAAAGGAATGTCAGACCAAAAAAAACACTTTGTGGTGTTTCATATATTATGGATGCATTGATCATTCTTTTTTTTTAATTCTCTTTTTTAGAATGAGAGATAGATAGATAGATAGAGAGAGAGAGAGAGAGAGAGAGAGAGAGAGAGAGAGAGAGAGAGAGAGCAGCTGTACTGTGTTGGTGTACCGCCTCTGCTTCTGGTCAGGTTGACCTCTCAAAAGCTGAATGCTGGGACATTTAAATTGTCCAAACAGCAAAGATGATGGCCCACTCCTCTTTTTAAATAATGCTTTATTCTCTGTTTAGATTACGAGATGCTGATAAATTGTACAAATTATCAGCATCTCGTAATCTAAAAAGAGAACAAAAAGATTCGATAAGCTATTTAAAAATACTATAGATAAAAACTTCCCTAGTCTAGCAAGAGATTTAAGCATCCAGACAGAAAATGTGCAGCAATCTCCAAACTATTACAACGTAGAAAGCTATTCTCCCTGACCTGTTGTAGTCAAACTGTCTAAATGCAAAGAAAATAAAAGATAATTGTAAAAACAGCAAGAGCAAAGAGTTTAGTAAGCTATAAACTATGTAGTCACCTGTAAAGGAACCTGCAAACCAAAAGTGGACTTCCCAGTAGAAACCTTACAGACCAGGAGAATAATATTTATGGATAATATATTCAAAGTACTGGGGAAAAAAACCTGCCACTCAAGCATACTATATCTAGGAAAATAAAGTCTTTTTCAGACAAGCAAGTCCTGAAAAAAATTTATCATCACTAGACTGGCTCTACAAGAGATGCTTAAAGTTGTCCTGAACCTGAAAGTAACGGAAAAAGATTAAGCATTATGAAAACCACAAAGGTATAAACTCACTGGAAAGCAAACAACCAAATTAGAAAGAGAAAGAATCCTGAGATACTACCACAGAGAAACACCAAACTATACAAGGACAAATAATAAGAGAAATAGACAGGAACAAAGAAGATATAAAAGAGACTGGGCACGGTGGCTCAATCCAGCACTTTGGGAGGCCGAGGCAGGTGGATCATGAGGTCAAGAGATCAAGACCATCTTGGTCAACATGGTGAAACCCCATCTCTACTAAAAACACAAAAAATTAGCTGGGCATGGTGGCGCGTGCCTGTAATCCCAGCAAATCAGGAGGCTGTGGAAGGAGAATTGCCTGAAACCAGGGGGCGGAGATTGCAGTGAGCCGAGATCGTGCCATTGCACTACAGCCTGGGTAACAAGAGTGAAACTTGGTCTCAACAAAAAAAAAGATATAAAACAACTAGAAAAAAAATACAAATATGACAAGAAGAAAATATCACATTTCAATATTAACTTTAAATAAGAATGAATCACATATTATATTTAGAAGATATAGACTGGCTGAATGAATAAAAAACAGGAGGCAAATATGTTCCCTACAAGAAATGCACTTTACCTGTAATGACACATATAGTTAAGTGATGGAAAATGTATTACACAGAAACAGAAACCAAAAGTATGCAAGAGGAGCCACACTTATGTCAGATAAAACAAACTTCAAGTAAAAAGCATTACAAATAGAGAAATAATGCCATTATATAATGATACAGGAATCAATCCAGCAAGAGGATACAATAATTCTAAACATATTTGAACACTACAGTGGAGCACACTGATTCATAAAGCAAATACTACTACATTTTAAAGAAACAGACATCAATACAATAACTGTGATGGATTTCAGTATTCCACTCTCAGCATTAGACACATCAACAAGAAACAAAGAAAAATTGAATTTAACCAGGATCTCTGACCAAATGGACCTGATAGATATACAGAACATTTTATTCAACAATAGAAGAATACACATTCTTCTCATAAGCACATGTAACTTTCTTCCATTTAAACCATATTTTAGGCCACAGAATAAACATCAGGAATTTTTTTATAAATTAAAATTTTGTCAAGTATCTCTTTAGACCACAATGGAATAAAAATAAACTTTAATCCTAAGAGGAACTTTGGAACCTATAAAAATATGTGAAAATTAAATAACCTGCTTCTGAATGTTAGTTGCATCAGTAAAGACATTAAGATGGAAATTAAAAAATAAACATTGAAACAAATGACAATAAAAGACAGCATACCAAAACCTGTAACAGACATCAACATCAGCACTAAGTGGTAAGTTTACAGCTATAGTTCCTTACATCAAAAAATGAGAGATTCCCTACATCAAAAAACAAACCATCTGATGATGCACATCAAGAAACTAGAAAATGAAGAACAGCAAACCAAAAAGTGGGAGAAGAAATTAAATAATAAAGATCAGAAGAAAACAAAGCAAAATGGAGGCTGAAAAAAATACAAAGGATCAACAAAATGAAAAGTTTGGTTTTTGAAAAAATGGAGAATATTGACAAACTTCTAGCTAGACCAAGACATGGAAAAAGCAGACACAAATGAGCAAAATCAGAAATGAACAAGGGGACATTACAACTGATACCACAAAAATACAAATGATCCCCAAGGACTATTATGAACAACTCTATGCTAAAAAAACTGAAAAATCTAGAGGAAAATGATAAAGTTTTGAAATATAAAACGTGCCAAAATTGAATCAGAAATAAATAGAAAACCTAAATATATCAAAAGCAATTAGCAAAATTGAATCAGTAGTAAAACGCCTCCCAACAAAAACAACTCAGCACCAGAAGTATTCACTGCTGAATTCTACCTCACACAAAAAGAACTAATATCAATCATTCTCAAATTGTCCAGATAATTGATGTGGAGGAAATTCTCCCTAACTCATTTTATGAGGCCAGAATTACCCTGATCCCAAAGCTCAAAATAAATTAAAAAGTAATATAAAACCATACCAATATATCCGATGAACATAGATGCAAAATTCCTTAACAAACTACTAGCAAATGGAATCCAACAGCACCTGAAAAAGGTAATAAACCATGATCAAGTGGTATTTATCCCAGGCCTTCAAGGTTGATTAAACATATACAAGTCAATAAATGTGATATCTCATATCAGCAGAGAATGAAGGACATAAATCATATAATCATCTCAAAAAAGGCAGTAAAAATATTTGTTACACTTGATCACCTCTTCATGATAACAACTTAACACATTAGGCAAAGAAGAAATATACTTCAAAAAATAAAGGTCATATATGGTTGGGTGTAGTGGCTCATGCTTGTAATACCAGACATTTGGGAAGGAAAGAGAGGAGGACTGCTTAAGCCCAGGAATTTGAGACCAATCCGAGTAACATAGCAGAACCCTGTCTCCACAAAACATAAACAAAAACTCAAACAAAAAAACCCTAAAATATTGCTGAGTGTGGTGGCATATACCTGAAGTCCCAGCCACTTCACTGAGGCAGGATTGCTACAGCCTCAGAGATCAAGGCCACAGTGAGATCTGATCACACTACTGCATTTCAGCCAGGGTAACAGAATGAGACCCTGTCATTCTAAAAAAATTAAAAAATAAAAATAAAGGCTATATATGACAGACCCATAGCTAATATTATGCTGAATGGGGAAAAGTTGAAAGCCTTTCCTCTAAGAACTGAAATAAGATAAGATGCACAATTTCACCATTCCTATATTGTACCGAATAGTATAGCCAGCATGATCAAGTAAAAGAAAGAACTTAAAGTTGCTCAAATTGAAAAAGAGTAAATGAAACTGTTCCTTTTGGAGAAGCTATGATCTTATATTTTAAGAAAAGAAAGACTCCACCAAAAACCTGTTAGAACTGATAAACAAATTTATTAAAATTGCAAGACACAAAATCAACATACAAAAATCACCAATAATGAAATAGAAAAGAAATAAAGAAAGTAATTCTATTTACAATAGCTGTAAAACACACTAGGAATAAATTTTATGAAGAGGGTGAAAGAGTTCTAGAAAGAAAACTACAGAACACTACTAAAACAAAGTGAAGGATACACAAAAAATAGGAAGACATACCATGCTGATATGTATTGCAATCCCTATCAAAATATCCATATAATTCTTCAGAGAAATGGAAAAACATTATAAAATTTGTATGGAACTGAAAAAAAAGCCAGAATATCTAAGCCATCCTGTGTGGCAATGACAAAAATAAGCAAAAGCTGAAACAAAATATTGTTCTAAAAAAATAAAAATAAGCAAAAGCTGGAGGCATCACAATACCTGACATCAAAACATATTACAATGCTATAGTAACAAAAATAGCATGATAGTTGTATAAAATAGGCAAGTAGACCAATGAAACACAATACAAAATAGAGAATTGATAAATAAATCCACATATTTACACTGATCTTCAGCAAGGTTGCCAAAAACATACACCAGAGAAAGAACAGACTCCTCAATAAATAGTTAGGGGAAAAATGGAGAACCACTTGCAGAAGAATGAAAGTAGAACCCTGTCTCTCACCATATTCAAAAGTCATCTCAAGATTGTTTAAAGACTTAAACATAAGACCTAAAATGATAAAATAACGAGAAAAACATACAGGGAAAATGCTTCAGGACATTGGTCTAGGGAAAGACTTTATGGCTAGGATCTCAAAAGCACAGGCAACAAAACAAGTATTTACAAATGGAATTATATTAAACTAAAAAGATACTGCACAGCATAAGAAACAATTAGCAGAATGAAAGATTACATCTTCAGTGAGGTAAAATAATTGTAAACTACTCATCCGACAGGGGACTAATATCCAGAATAAATAAGAAAGTCAAGCAGGTTAGTTGTTAAAAAAATAAAAATTAAAAAAAAACAAACAATTCCATTTGAAAATTGGCAGAAAGCATGAATAGGCATTTGTCAAAAAACTCATGCAAATGACCAACAAGTATACCAAAAAATGTTCAACATCTCTAATTGTCAAGAAAATACAAATCAAAATCACAATGAAGTATCCTCTCACCCCAGTTAGACTAGCTATTAAAAAAAATGCTGCTGAAGATTTGAAGAAAATGGAGCTCTTATACATTGTAGGTATGAATTTAAATTAGTACAACTAGTACTACTACGATGGAAAAACATACACCTTAAAAAAAACTTAAAAAGGAACAACCATGTGATCCAGTAATCTCATAACTGGATATTTATCCAAAGGAAAATAAATCAGTACATCAATAAAATATCTGCATTTGCATATTTATTGCAGAACTACTCACAATAGCAAATACGAATTCTACCTAAGTATCTATCAACACATGAATTGATAAATTAAATGTGATATATATAAATGATGGAATACTATTCAGCCATAAAAAATGAAATTATGTCATTTACAGAGACATGGATGGAATTGGAGGTTATTATGTTAAGTGAAATAAACCAGCCATACAAAGACAAATATCATATGTTCTCACTCATGAGTGGGAGCTACAGTACTTGATATTATGGATACAGAGAATAGAATGATAGACACAGAGACTGGGAAGAGTGGGTGGCTAAGAGAAGGAGAATGAAGAGAATTTGGTTAATGGGTATGAATATACAGTTAAATAGAAGAAATAACTTCTAATGTTTGAAATCTGAATATGCTAACTATAATAAGAAACACTATTTTGTATTTTGCAAAGTAATTAAAGGAGGGGACTTGAAATGATACCAACATATGGAAATGATAAATACTCAAGGTGATGGGTACCCCAAATGACCTCACTTGGTCATTATACATTTTCTGCATGTAACACTCATGTGTACCTCATAAATTTGTAAAATACTGTATCAATAAAAGAAAATATAGACAAAGAACAGATTTTGTAATGAGATGGTGGAGAGGGCAAGACAGAAGGGAAAGTTTAGGAGAAGGATGGGGAAGGAGAAAAAGAAAAAACACAATATTGTTAATGTAAAATTGAATAACTAAAAATGAATCAATGCTGCCAAAGAAGAGGATATTATAATGAGTGCAAAACAAAGGCAAAATTAACACATTCCTTGAAATATACAAATTGCCAAGATAGAATAAAGAGAAATAGAAAATCTGATGACATTATAACATATAGATAACTTGATTCTCCACTTAAAATTTTCCATAGGTCAGAACAATTTCTAGAGAGTGCTCCTGGAGCACAATAAAAAATTTATGTGGAACACAATTAAAAAATCCATATTTTCTAACATAATTCACTTGGTCTAATTAGAAAAGTTAACATGCACTTACTCTTCAACAAAGAACATTTACTTCCAGAATGTCTCAACCTAGAGACATTCTTGTGCTTTGTGCCAGGAGGCATGTAGAGAAATAGTCATATAATTTTACATAGATGTTTAAAAAATAGTGTCCAACAACTATAGAATGGATAAATATAAATTATTATAATAGTAAAAATGATTTTTATTTGGATAAAAAGTTAAAGTGCAATTACACTCATCAAAATGAATGGTGGATGAAATAAATATCAGTGAAATAATAAAAAACAACAAATAAATATAAAACAAATATTGGGTAAAAAAGCACAGAAATTTTACAAATGCCTTTATAAAAGGTTTTAAAACTTGGAAAACTGCATAATATTAATACATATGCCATGTATATAGCAAAACTATTAAAAGAATTTTTAAAAATTAAACCAAAAATTGGGAAAATTATTACCAAAAGCATGAAGAAATGGGTGAATCCACGTGGGACACCTATGGTTTTGGTATGAATAATCTTCTCTATCTTAAGTTACAAGCAAGAATACAAGCCTTTTATTCTTCTTTAAACTGTTTAACTCCCATTATATGTTGCATTTAGACAGCTGTATTTCACAATGCAATTTTTTTTAAAAAACTGATTTTAGCTAAAATTTTTGTAATCAAATGTCTCTAAGTATTAGCACTTTAGCAGCCTAATGAATAAGCCAGTGCGGGAAATAAGAGATTCTGTAATTTTTAGAATAAACAGAAATATAAGGTGTAAAAAATAAGACTGTGAATTATCCATTGAGGCTTATAAAATATATTATCGTTTGAAAATGAAAATGATTCGTTTTCATTTTATTTTTTGATACTTAATTCTACCTTTATATTTGATTGGGAGATAAAAGTGCCTGGCAGACAATTAGTGGAAAAGTTCAACTTTTATTCCATTGAGCCCAAAGTCTTTTAGTATTTATGTCATTTAATGCTTTTCTTGTAACTTTATAAATGTCTGAAGTACTTCGTAAAGCTCAATTAGTGTCATAGTTACAAAATCATTGTTAACTACTAAAACTATTAGTTGATGTGTTCTTTGACAAATTTTTCTCTGAGTTATATCCATTTAAACTTTAGCTAATCATATGTAAATGAAGCAAAGTTTAGACTTAACAGAATTGCTGTAAAAAGTTAATCAGAATTTTTCCAAAAGCTTACAATTTTTATTGCAAAATTTATCAATGTGAATGTTGTGAGAAATGTTCCTCAAAGTGCTGTATAGGTCAGATCAAAATATATCTTACTGGCCGGTTCAAGAAAGAAAGAAAGAGGGGAAGTGAGAGAAGGAAAGGAAGAACTGAATAAAGGAGGAACGGAGAAAGGGAGGAAGGGAGGGAAGAGAAAATAATACAAAAACAAAACTCCTCAATTCATATTAGCTTTATATATACAGGATTTTGAAGCATATAACATACAAATTAGGAAAATTAGAAAACCTCAGTAAAATATTTCTAAAAATTTATACATTTTATCTTCAGTATACTTTTTCTGTAAAGGGCAAATAAAACGTGTTTTCGATTTCACTGACATGTGGTTTTCGTCACAACCCTCAACACTGTCCTTACATCTCAAAAGCAGCCATGGATAATACATCAACTAATGGGTGTGACTACTAGTGTTTTAATAAAACTGTATTTATAACAAGAGGTAGCTGCCTGTTCTTGCAGGCCTTCGTTTGCCAAATAGGTTCTAGACTTTATTTAGTCAGTTTAGTTTTTAATGCAATTATAAAGAGGATAAAGTTTCTTTGTGTCTCAGGTATTTTTTTGACTTTACTCTTGTTTTCTGTGTTTTTTTTTTCAAAATCACTTTACTGAAAATTTTTCTGTTTAAGTTATAGTAATTATAACCCTGATTACTTAGCTCATGAGCCTCCAATCTACTGTACCCAATTTCAGGCCTATCCCTTTTCAATTTATTCTTCTTATTTCAGCTAGAGGAATATTTCCAAGCACAACATTCATCATAACCTCTCTACATCCTAGTATACTTAATGGTGTCTTATTGCTCTCATTATGCGTATGTCCCAATGTTCTCTTGTTTAAGATAATAGTTGATGGTGATGAGGATGATGATATCTGAATGCAATACTCATGTGACCCTTAAGATTAACATAAAATTTAATTATTGAAATTTAATGTGTTAAAGGTTTAAAGGCCAAATGAATTATCAAATTTGATTAATTTGTAATTACCTTGAGTTAATAAGAATTATTGTTCTAATAATAATGTATATTGCCTTATGATATATATTCATGAATTATATAAAGTATTTTTGGATATTTTCCAAGATGTGCAGTTGAAAGTCATGACTCTAAGTTTTTTGTTTGAACAAATGATTTAATACATATGTATTTATAATTTTCCATACCTTCAACATGTGAAGAAGAATAAATTAAGTAATGTAAGGAAAAACATGGATTTCCACTTCAGGTATCAGGAACATGGCAAGGTCTGGCTGAGCTTAGGGTTTTAAGTATCTACATTTGTTCCATTGCCATTTCTATTGGAATGTAAGTCACTGCAAAAGGAATCAGTATGCTCACATGCCATGAATATTTTGAAATGCCTGGTAACAAAACACTTCATGAAATGCAGTTCTTATTTTTAAGAACAAGCATCCTAAGAAATGTACAAGTCATCTCCTTTAACCAATGAAAAAATTATTTTCTGGGAGGTTGCATTATATCCCTTAGAACTTGCACATAATTAAAGAAATATTTAGAAATAGATGTTGAGTCCAAACACCTATGAAAATATTGTTATTTATAATTTTGACAGTGTATTTTGTTTTATATTAATAAAAAATGTAAAGTGTTTTCTTCCAAGTCAATGGATTGTCATCACCGTTAAATGACACATCCAAGTAAAATGTCTCTGTAAAAAACATGGTATGATCTTCACTTGATGAAGTTCTGTCAGGAGTTGAAGTTAGAATAAATTGAGTTTGTTAAAGAAGAAATATATTGCCTCATGTGACAAACTGAAATTTAACTCTAATGATCCCACAACTAATTTTAATGTAATCCTGTCACAATATAGCATTAATTTCAAAGTATATTGTATGTTGGATGCTAAGGATTGCTTAAAAGCCAAGCAACATGTTGCTAATTAAGAACATGTAGATTCGAATTGTTTTTATTGAATTTCTGTTCTGAATTCCATTATTAGAATCTCTACTGAGACATGCAATAAAATTCTATTGTAAACCATTATAGAAAGAACATGATTGTAAGGTAATTCACTTTTATATTTTTCATAAAATATTTTTTAGGACTAGTTCAAATTGGCATAAATAATTAAGAGCCAAATTTAATAATGTAAAATATATAAAAATGTCAATTGTTATAAATATTTTAACAATATTGTTTATAAGTTTCTTTAATTTGTGGGAAACATTTTATTAATTACAATTTATAGGGCCATTTAAATAAAAGCTGTATTATTAAATTCAATTAGAAGCAATAATTGTGTTATAACATCAATAATGCTTGTCAATTGTATATGAATACCAAGTAATCTTATTCATTTTATTTATAAAATTTGTTAAAATTTTGGAATATATATATATTTGGAATATATATATATGTATATACATATATACATATATACATATA
>CM052651.1:91464524-91537060 GCA_028533165.1 Leontopithecus rosalia | reverse complement strand
TATTTGAAAATCTTCACTAAACTTGACTTATATTAGACCTAAACTTGTAACTCTGGTTACTTTCAGTAATAGCAATTTTAGTGTTAAATTAGCATATTATGTTATCAGAAAGGGATAGCACACAGTGTCATAAGTGGCTTTTTCTCCTTCAAAGATATAGAATTTAATGAGAGATAGGCAACTTTGTAGGATAAATTAATTATAACATATCATGAGAAATGTCTTCATCCCTTTGGTTCCCTTGGGTGGGCTGTTGTTTTATAAAATAGCCAGTATTAATGAAATGCCACATTCAGCCCATGTCACTGAACTTTAATATTGAAGACTATACCCCCTTTATTTTGTTCTGGTTTTTATACTTTTATTTAAGGTTCAAGGGTACAGGTGCAAGTTTGTTTTAAACTTGGGTCATCAGGATTTGTTGTACAGATGAGTTTGTCACGCCAATACTAAGCCTAATAACCAATAGTTACTTTTTCTATTCCTCTGCCTCCTTTGACCCTCCATCCTCTTACAGGCCCCAGTTTCTGTTGCTCCTCTCTTTATGTCCATGTGTTTTCATTTAGCTCCCACTTACAGGTGAGAACATGCAGTATTTGATTTTCTGTTCCTGCATTAGTTTACTAAGGATAATGGCCTCTAGCTCCATCCATGTTCCTGCCAAGGCCATAATCTCGTTCCTTTCTTATGGCTGCATGGTATAATATAGTGTATATGCACAACATTTTCTTTATCCAGTCTGCCATTGATTTCTTCTTTTGAAAAGTGTCTGTTCATGTCCTTTGCCCACCTTTTAACAAGGCTGTTTGTCCCTTGTAAATTTGTTTAAGTTCCTTATACATGCTGGATATTAGACCTTTGTGGGATTCATAGCTGGGAAATATTTATTCCCATTAAGTATGTTGTCTGTTTAGACTCTGTTAATAGTTACTTTTGCTGTTCTTGACGTTTATAAAAGTTAACATTTACAAATATGAAGATCTTGTTTTCAAGATATAGAATGTTTTCATATAGGAGTGAGCCAATAATGCTACAGGGGTAAGAATTCAGAGGCAATGCTCAGTCGTCCCTGGACAATTCCTGCATTGTGGTTTTCTACGGAGTAAAACCTCGCTAACTTTTTCCAAACACTTTTCCATAAAAATTTAGATATTAAGTTTATTACGAAGTTAGTGATTACAATCCATTTTCTAGGCAAAACCATCAATTATTAGTTTATGGTCATATATCCATTTAGGAAAAGTAAAGTATTCAAAATCACCTTTTTAAATATTTTGGCAGCAATAAATTACTTTCTATTGCTGATTATGGCTTTTCACTTACCTCACTTTGTATTATTGCACTTTTTTAAATATCATCACAGAATTATGAGGATTTATAAGTTCAAGTGCTTCTAAATTACTATAAATATTGTTTTCTATGTAAAATGAACTCATTAATTGGCAAGTGTGATCCACTCTAAACTTACTACCAGCAAATATGATTTAAAGTACTATACATTCTCCCCAAATTAAGATGATTTCATGTCATCTTTAGTTCTCTACCCCAAAACCCGAATGAGCCAATATTAAAATATTCCAAATGTTTAAACATTTTAAATCTATTTTGTTTCTATTATACAAATTATGATTTCTAATGTTTAGAAATGCTGATTATTTTTCTATATTTATCTAGTATTCTTGCTTAACTGGCAGCCTTGCTTAACTTTCTTATTAGGTTGACATGGGCAAGATTGTTCACTTGAGAGTTACCTTTGAAGAAAATGGGAAGAAACCCCAGTTCAGAGATTATATATCTGTCTAAAACTGAGACAAAATGATTTAAAACAGCTATAATAACTCTCTTTGCATTATTGTCTCATAATGGAGTACCTGTATTTAACCTTTGCTCACTCCTTACAGGAGGAAAATAATTAGTATTTTACAATGATAATTTAAATGTGTCTAAAGCTGTCTCTCATTGATTTTCTTTTTTCTTCTTCTTTTTCATTCTTCCTCCCTTTTCCTGGAAAAATTTGAAAGTAAATTGATCATTATGTGCATACACTAGATTTTTCTAGTTCTAATAGATACTGAGAAATGTCTAAATAAAAATAAATATAAAAATAAAATATTTTTAACTGTGTAGAAAATTTGTTTTGTTTAAACCAAACCGGACTCTGTAATTGAGTTGATCTGCAATTGCAAACTAGTTAACAGATAAGAAAGGCTTGGATTCTAATGAAAGAGGCAAAACTCTTTAAATAGTATACAAGTTTAGTTTATTTACCATAGTTTTATAATTTATATTTTAAAAATTGTTTTCTGTAATATTCCTTATGTACAGAAGACTTTTAATGATAAAGTTTTAAAGAAAAATATGTTAGACTTACCTAAATTGAGTAAGTGAATAAATAATTTCTTTTTCAGTTTGTTTTTCTGATTTTTTACTTCAGAAACTTTTCAAATACACATAATAAAATGTACGACAATGTTAAATAGTACCATTACATTTAACAGTAAACCATGGGATGACCCTAAGTGTGTATTTTAAGGCTAATTATGTACAATTTACTCATTTAATGAAATCCTAATGAGCAATAAAAGAAATAGGTTACAGCCATTTGTTTCACAAGTTTATACATAAATGATTCTCACAGAGATAAGTATAAAATATTCTATACTCGAGGCAGAATAATTATATACATACACACTTTTTGATAATCATTTACAGTATTATACACAAGAAAATGTAAAAAGGTTCAAGTAGAATGATAATTTCTTCTAACAATTACCTTTGAGAAGCTAGAAGAATAATATAATTAGAAAGGAATACATAGTATTGCTAATACTTTTTCTTATATTGTCTGTTGGATATAGATGTTATGGTTATATTATACTTTACATCTTGTGTAGATCATAAGTATTGTAAACTATATTTTAAAATTAATGCCATTAGCTTTATTATAATGTTTCTTGTACTATGGGTGGGCTTAACTGCAAATTATGTCTGAAATATTTCAAATAAACACAAAATAAAATATAGAAAATTGAAAACAAAAAATTGTAAGAGGGAAGAAGAGAGAAAGAGAAAGGGAAGGAAAGAGGAAAGAGAGAGAGAGGCAGAGGAAATCATAAGGGATTAAATAACTATCCTCCTCATTAGTGACAAAATGACAATTTACTACTTGAAAGAATTTTCTTAAGAGAAGTCTTGCATGAAACAAACATGTTTAATTGGAATTGCCAGAATCAATGCAAGGGGATGTAACAGTTGCAGTCTTGACAGAACCAAAATCGCAGAGCTAAAGTTAAATTCCTTGGCTGTAAAACAGTGAAATGGTACAGTAGTAAGCCATTATGCAAAGACTATGTTATTCTGAAGCAATGGAATGGGAAATTGGTGCCAAGGAAAAACTGAAAGGATCATTTCATACAATCTATTTTGGCGTTAAAACTCCATTAAAATACTCCTGCAAAAATCTAAATAAAAATACATACTTTAAAAAATTATATAAGCAGTTTTAAAATAGAAAAAAATCTAACTCATGCATGATTACTTAAGATGATAAAATAAAAGATCAGATAATATCATGCCTCCTGAATGCATTTGGAATGAGATATATTAGAGTGAGTGTTGATATGCAGCCATAGTTCTAAGTACCCTGCTGATATGATGTAAGAAAATTGAAATTTAGCTCCTTCATGCCCCAAAATTGAAGGACTATATTAAAGGCACAAGAAAGCATGCCCTACTGAGCATTTGTTCTTGTTCATTGTAGCAACCACAAGAGAAAATTGAGATCCAAGTATCTTTAAAATGAATGATGTGTACAACTGAAATAGAAAAAATGGGGGATAGTTTTACTTTGGATTTTAAGTCCACATTAGGTATGATCTTAACAAACAGGTAACCTTAGGATCGAATGTTCTAGGGTGAATATGGGGTGTGTGTGTGTGTGTGTGTGTGTGTACTTAAAAATTGAACCTTAATTTTGAAAGTAATTTTGGAGATGAACTAAATAAATAGGACTTACGTTGCATAAGAACAAATACAAATACAAGATCATTAATTCTCCCTATTGATTTATTCTTATTTACTTTGAAAAATTTGAATTTCTAAGTTATTCCTCTGTTTCTTGGAAATGTATGTAGATTTTGTAGAAAGCTAAATAAACCTCTTGCAAGCTTTAAGAAAAAGTGTTGTCTTTCATTGATTTTGACATTTCATCACTTTGAAATGTCATAATCAAGGAAGATAGTGGTCCTATTCTTTCTGTCTGTGGGAAGAAAGGAACCTAAATTTGGCTGAGCTTGCCTTTCAAGTTGCAAAACTAACTCTTGTCATGAAGATTTTAAAAAGTTTATTTTGGGGTGATAAAGCCAAATAGCTAACACAGGTGGTAACTCCAATTATCAAGTAAATTTAGAATAAACTGTATGTGGCAAATGGTGCTTTACATAGTCTCATCTAAGAGGTAGTTATTTATTGTTTATCTTGAGAACATGTATTTAATGGGTTGTATCTTCCTGGCAGTATAAAATAGTGAGATTTCTTTCTGTCTTTGCAACCTTTGAGCGGATTGCCTGTGATTCACATCACATTCTACTTAAATGTTCATATAATAATAAATTATTTTGTTTCTCTTCTCCCTTTATAAAGATATTTTCGGTGTTGGGAGGGTATTTGGTTTGGTTTTTAATTATATTTCCCTAATAATCACCACCATAGATTTGTTATTCAAACTAAAATTTTGCCTGAAAAGGCTTCCATGCTTACATACTTAAGACCTTATATACAAACCACAACCTAACTTAGTAAGGCAGCAAACTAAAAACCTAATTTAGGAGTATGCTGCTGTAATCATAGTGGAGTCTCAGCCAATCACAGCAGCCATACTTCAACCACTCACAGATAGACAAATGTTCAGTGCAGAAATAAGTCAAATGCTGAGCTGTAACCAATCCAACTGTTTCTGTATCTCACTTCCATTTTTCTATATGTTACTTTACTTTTTCTATTTGCAAATATTTGACCATGCAACAGTCCTGGGAGTCACTCTGAATCTGTTATGATTCTGGGAACTGCCTGATTTATGACTTATTTTCTTTTCTCTTGCTCAGTTAAATTCTGTTAAATGTACTCTACAATTATTTTTAAATCTTCAACAGTCATATTCCTAATTCTAACAATTATTTTGAACATTGTCAATTAAACAAAATTTAGTGGTGACTTACTTTCTTATAATGCTATAGGGCAATGATGTAGGAGGCACTGATTATGAAGCCATCTGTCTTTTATGTAAATTCATCTTCTAAAATCTTCTAGTTTCTGAAAATTACAAAATTTTTCAAAGTAAATTATGTAACATTTTGAAAATCATTAATTATACTTTTAAATCAGAAACTGCTAAATGTTCTTCTTTCAACAATGCCTATGCCAAGAAAATGACTAGGGCCTAAGCTAATGTCACTTTTTTGTCCTCAGAGTCTATTCAAAATAACCATAAACTATTAAGATGCTGCTCTCTTTAATGCAGTAGTATTGTAGGCTGATGGTTAAATGATTATAAGTGTGTTTATCCTTCTGCGTACAAGCTGCGTGAAAGAAGGGTGTTATTCCCAGTTACTGTTTGTGAGAATCTTGAGGGAAAGAGAATTGAAGAACAGACATAAATATTCCATCACAGGCTGCCTCTCCAGTGTGCAAGCTCTTCCAGAGACTAACTGTATTAAAAATAATCAAAAAAAAAAAAAAGAAAATGTATCTGATTGACCAACTCCATCTGAATATATTTTGGTTATTTATATTATGGATACCCAAACACCAATGTTGTATTAAATATCAAATTGCACATTAAAAACATTTACATATGCTGTCATTTTGGTTATTCAACTCTCTTCAAATTATTTTTAAATGATTTAGTCCTTTTCTAACTCTTTTAGTGCCTCAAAAGAGCAAAAACAGATAGATACCTGGTGAAAAGTTAAAAACATGTGCTTGTTCCTTGGAAGTTAATAGAAAGAGTAAAAGAAAGATGTATACAATAAATGTGATAATAAATTTTAATTTCATTAATATTTTACAGTGTATAATTAAATATAAGAAAATGGTGAATCTATTAATCTAAGGTGGTAATATGTTTACCAACAATTTTTCTGCAGTGCAATTATGTGACCAGAACATCTATATTTAATATTCTAAATTGTTTAAATGACATTTTCTATAATGAGAAGTCATATATATATATATATAATCACTTCTATTCTTTTAACCTATATTAGCAATGTTACGAGAAAACATATTTTAAAAAATCAGATTTTCTTCATGCCTTCCCCCTAATAATCCAGCAAGTTCTCTAAAAACCTGTGAACATTACTTCTGTGGCTCTTTTACCCCCAAGTGGCTGTATTAGTTCGGACTAAATTGCTAGTACTGATACATCCATGTAGGCCTAGTTGTACAATGTAGGTGGCAAAGTACTGCATTCACTTTGTGCATGGAGTAAAATGAATGGCTTGTTGGCTTGTGTGAATTTTATAATTTTTCTCTTGGCTTTATCTAAGAACACCTTTATACAAAATAAAAGTGGCAATCTAACCTTTTAAAATAAAATCAATGTAAATAGATTTATTTCAAATTAGGGGAAGTTAAGATAAATAATTATTATATGGCAAATGGTAAACTATTGTTCTTTTATCAAATTAAATGTCTATCTGACATTATTATTGTCAACACTCAAATATAACACAAAAGAACAAAAGACCAACATTTAACTTTTATTTTTTTTTGAGACAGAGTTTCACTCTTGTTGACCAGGCTGGAGGCAATGGCACAATCTTGGCTCACTGCAATCTCCACCTCCCTGGTTCAAGTGATTCTCCTCCCTCAGCTTCCCGAGTAGCTGGGATTATAGGTGCATGCCACCATACCCAGTTAAAATTTTGTATTTTTACTAGCGATGGGGTTTCATCATATTGGCCAGGCTGGTCTTGAACTCCTGACCTCAGGTGATCCATCCAACTTGGCCTCCCAAAATACCAAGATTACAGGCATGAGCCACTGTGCCTGGCCCAACATTTTACTTTTGAAAACAAATATTTTAATTTATAAAATAATGGACATTAGAAAATGTTGATGATATATAAAATTTCAAAACTCAAAAAAATTGTGATGACAACAAAAGACACAATAACATTAGTTTAGAAAAACTAGTTTCACTACTGCTTTAATATTACATACACACATGCACACATTTATTTGTGTGTGCATACATATGTGTGCACATATATATGCATGCACATCCATATACTTACATATATATACACACACACACACACATATATATATACCCATACATCCATATTTTTATACATTGTGCATATAATTTTCTGGTAAAAATTTAATATAACTTCTAAATTTTTGTATTTTGTTAGATGTTAGGAGTAATGTTTCATTAAAAAAATAAACCCTAAAAAAGAAGTCATCAAATAGTAGTTACCAGAAACTGGGTGATTAGGGAGAGGGTGGGTTGGAAAAACGTTGGTCAGAGGATACAGAATTGCAGGTAGACAGGCAGAGTGAGTTCAAGAGATCTATTGTACAGCATTGTGATTATGGTTAATGATACTGTATGTTATTCTTGAAAATGCTGAGAATAGATGTTAAATATTCTCACCACCAAAATATCCGTGTAAGGTAATACATATTTTACTCAGATTTATCTATTCTACTATAGATAAATCTGAGTAACTAAAATGTGTATTACCTCACACGGATATTTTGTGATTGCAGTGAGCCGAGATTGCAGTGAGCATTGATTGTGCCATTGCCTCCAGCCTGGTCAACAAGAGTGAAGCTCTCTGTGTGTGTGTGTATACATATATATATATCTGTGTGTGTGTGTGTGTGTGTATAAAATCACACCTCACAACATCATAGCATAAACAATAAATATAAGATTATGTTAATTTAAAATAAAAAATATTTCTTTGAAAATTAAATCTGAATATTGAGAACAAAACATATATAAGATTTTTAAATTTGTTTTAGGATTTTTTTCAGTTTTCCTCTACCTCTCCAAGTCTTTTATACTTTGGTTTTAAACACGTATGGTAGGTAATTCTGTAACTATCAGGCTTTTGATCGCAGTCACGGAGCAATTCTACTACTAAAGATTCCTTCATGAGACAACAATATTTTCATGTATTAATTTATTTAACAAATATTTATCAAAAATCTCTGTGTCAAGCACTCTTTGGGATGATTATAACAATAAATAAAAAGTATATTTGCCTTACACTGTCATTCTACTGAGAGCACTAAATAATAGATATAATAAATAAGCAACATGTACATTACATTAGAAGATTAAAGAGCTATAGAAAATACAAGGAGAGTAATGTCAGTGGGAGTGAGAAGGAGAGTAGTTGTAATTTTAAACATGATGACAAGGTGACCTTTTACTGGGATAAGATTTAAGAAAAACTTGAAGGATGTGGGGTATTAGCTACACAAATAATTGGTGGAAGAATATTCATAACAGAAGACATAGACATAATACTACAATTAAAATGTATTAAATTTATAGTTATGTGGAGGACAGATTGTAGGACAAGAATAGAAATAGGAGCAGGAAGTAATAGCAGTCTGCAGCCACAAGAGGCACAGGAGAGCTGAGAAGCAAGACCCTGCCTAGCCTAAGTTCAGTTGTTAGACCTAATAACCTTTGTTTGCAGGGTAAAACAAAATAAAATAAAACATACATAAAAGGAAAATAAAAGCCTGCAGTCAGAGACTGAGCCCTGCTCAAGGAAAAGTCTTTAATATGATATTTTCTAGAACCGTTGTAGGTTCACAGAAAAAATTAAGAAGAAAGTACGAAGATTTCCCATATTCTCTCTGTCCCTTCACATGAATAGTCACTTCCATGGTCAACATTACAGTCACTTACATGATACATTTGTCACAATCAATAAACCGAAAAGGTTGCATTATAATTACCTATAGTCCATAGTTTACATTATGGTTTATTCTTGGTGTTGTACATTCTAGATTTTAGAAAATGTATAATGATATGAGTTAAAAGAAAAATGTTAGACAATTTTAATTTAGCAGAGCATATTTGAGCAAACAAACAATTCATCAGTTGGTCAGCACTCTGAACCAGGAAAAGTTCAGAGAGCTCCACACAGCAACATGGGCAGACAGTGTTTATAGATTGAAAAGGGAAGTAAGATAAGGAAACAGCTTGATTTTTTTCCAGCTTAGCGTCTACTTTATATGGACGTGGTCTGGTCAGTCGGCAGTCTGTGATTGTCTGAAAGCTTGGCAGCTAGGATTCAGCTACTTGTTTCAAGAATATACCCTTAAATTAGGTTACAAATGGTTTACATGCTAAGTTAGGATAAAATTTGCTATACACAAAGGCAGCATTAGGGCAAATTTAATTTAACTATTTCCCCTTTTTGGTCAGCCTCTCAATTTTGAGAGATCGATTAAAACCTCAGTCATTAATGCACTCTCTGTTTGCCTCAGTATAGAATTCACAGCTATCCACATTAGGTCAGCTGAATGTTTTATGTTCTATTGTGTCATCATTATTCTAACCGTAGTTAGACCATTTGACATTTAACAGATGGCAGCATATGAGCATTTAAGACTCATGAGACAATATGATGCACGAGGGAGACCCTTATGTTAACTATCAGGAGGATAATGCTAAGAGACTGAAGTATACTTCTTAACAGGAGCCCCCTTGAACTGAGCTGATCAAAATCAAATATATAAAAAATGAGCCATGAGAGGAATCTACTTATTTTAACCAAGTAGCTTGTTTGTTGATTTCTTGCAACCGAGTTTCTGCCATACCAGATGTATTTATCCAAATGCAACAGGAGGTGTTAGCGATCACACACTCCCCCTTGTTCAGCCAAAGTAGTCTAAAACAATCTTGTTATATAAAATAACATTAGCAAGAGAATTTAAAGAAGTTTTCTGGACAACTATAGCTTTTCAGTAGATTCAGCTATAGTAGCTTATATTTGATACAGAGTTCTAATCATAACCTCCATTTGCATTTATGCCAACCCAGGGAAGGGACATTCTACCAAAACATTTCCATTTAGAATGATTTATGCCTGCTGGTAAATTTCACTTTTTTCTATACTATAAATTTAGAGGTGTTTAGTTTGCAATTGGTTATGGGGTGACAGTGTTACCTTTAGAATCCCAAATCTACGTTGGCCCCTTATTTTTCACATTTGAGACATGTATGGTTGATTATTACATCCTCCACAGATAAATATATATCCTGGGGAGTAAAAACAGACAGTTCCCTGTAGGATGCCTTGTGCATTAAGAGTCACCAGTAGGGAAGCACTAATAATATTTGCCTAAGGCTCTATTAATGAATTGTTATACAGTTGGATAACACAATAATTGATAATTAAGAGATCAATGTTAAATTTGTCTAAAAACTGTCAAATTATCTTTCTTGTGATTTTCTTATTTAACATTCTAGGGTAACCTGGTGGCTCCGACTTTATGTCTCTGGGTATGACCATGGAACACCATTCACTATTCAAAAGAAAAACTTAACTCCACGAAGCGCCTCCAAGCCCATTGAACCGTTAACTAGTCTAGGAGACCCTATGTTCCAGGCACACCCCAACATAGTCCACCCTGTCCCATCGCCAATTCCAGCTCCCCCTCCTTGGCCTCAGCATCAACACCTCCAACCACCTAGCCTAATGTCCATTCTAAATGGAATGGTGGACTTCTGTATCGTAAGAACAGTTCTGCTGTTCTTAAGATAGTGAGTAAGTTCTCATGAGATCTGGTTGTTTGAAAATGTATGGCACTTCTTCCTTCACTCTCTCTCATCTGCTCAACAATGCTTGCTTCCCCTTCACCTTCTGCCATGATTGTAAGTTTTCTGAGGCCTCCCAGTCTGATTTCTGTTAAGCCTACAAAACTGTGAGTCAATTAAATCTCTTTTCTTCATACATTATCCATTATCAGATAGTTCTTTATAAAGGTGTGAGAACAAACTGATATAGAAAATTGGTACTGAGAGAGTGGGGCACTATAAAGACACCTGAAAATGTGAAAGTGACTTTGGAACTGGGAAAAGGGCAGAGGTTGAAACAGTTTGGTGGGCTCAGGAAAAGAGAGGAAGAGGCAGGGAAGTTTGCAACTTCCTAGAGATATGTTGAATGGTTTTGACTAAAATGCTGATAATGATATGTACAGTGAAGTCCAGGATGAGATGGTCTCAGATGGAGGTAGGAACTGCAATAAAGTTCACCCTTGCTATTATTTAGCAAAGAGACTGCTGACACTTTGCCCTTATCTTAGAGATCTGTGGAACTTTGAACATGAAAGAGATAATTTAGGGTATCTGGCAGAATACATTCCTTAGCACTGAAGCATTCTTGATGTGACTTGGGTGTTTCTAAAAGTCCTGTTTATATGCATAAGGAAAGAAGTGGTCTCAAATTGGAACTTACATTTGAAAGGGAAAGAGAGCATAAAAGTTTGACCTTCTGCCATAATTGCAAGTTTCCTGACACCTCTCACTCATGCTTCTTGTTAAGCCTGTAGAACAATTAAATTTATACCCAGTCTCATGTAGTCCTTTATAGCAGCGTGAGAATGAACTAACTCACTAGATGTATAATTTATTGCATTAATCCGGGGCTATTAGATTTCTATAAACCTCATACAACTTCTGAAACACATATTAATAACATTCATATAAACATAACTCAAATATTTAGCATTTTATTATTGACTTTTTTATATAATTTAATATATTAGATAAGTCTGATTCATTTACTATATCTCTTTTATTAGAAGATGTTTTCTCCTGGAATATTCCAAGGGCTTATCTGGAAAATCCCAATGTTAATTCAAGGTCAACTAAAAGACTCAACTCAGAATGCCATTCAGAGAAGTTCATCAAAAATAGCAAAAGTTTAAAACACTTGATTAAATAGGATCAGAAGTTCCTGTCAACAATAGTTATATAATTAATCAGAGTGACAAATAAAACTTGAAAGGCAA
The DNA here is from genome assembly GCA_028533165.1 of Leontopithecus rosalia. Taxonomy (NCBI): domain Eukaryota; kingdom Metazoa; phylum Chordata; class Mammalia; order Primates; family Cebidae; genus Leontopithecus; species Leontopithecus rosalia. The sequence goes on along the minus strand of CM052651.1, from coordinate 91,525,015 downwards.
ATGCATAAAATTATATAGTTGTAGAGAAATTTTTCTTCATTTAAGAACTCAGTTTTAAGTGATGAAAATACAATAAAGACAACATGAAGTACAGGAAACTATCTTGTTAAAGCACGAAATATTTGTTTCCTAGGCCAACTACTTAAGAAGTACTTCTTATATTTTTTTATTAAGAGCAAACCAATAGTTCATGAAAAAATATAGTTTTAACAGATAGAACCAATTTCTAGTTTTGCATCAGTGTACTTTTGATATAACTCATTTTTTAGAAAAACATAATTTTCTTCTAATCTTTGCCAATTTAATCACACATGCATTTTTTTCAAGATTCAACTTTCACAAACTTTCTAAAACTTTCTTATCTATTCAGCTTTTGTCTATAATTTTTCTTTTCTCATTTTAGAACAATTAATCATTCTACTTTGGGACAAAATTTACTATTTTTTCTGAACTTAAAATGTCTTGATACTTTATAGCTTTAGCTTATCAAAACACATCTTACTTTCCTTGTATACTTGCTTAGAGGAGCAGGGCAGGAGAGGGTTCCCCCAACACATACACCAGGAATGTCAGATATCAGGTAATCTTCAGATGATGGTCAGCAGATGTTAACTGTCTCTGTAAAATAACAATTGGTAACAGCCAGCACCAGAGAAAAGTAGTCCCCCAAAAGATAGAACAAACATGAAATTGGTGAACAGCTTCCTGATAAGATCTAAGGAGTTGGGCAAGTTGGTTCAAGTATGCATGTTATGAAACAAAATGGCGAAATTTAACTGGTATCTAACTTTTTAGAAACATGGCTTGTAAGGGAAGAATGCCTCAGGTGTGCATACATGCAAATCAGTAAACACACTGTGCATGCTCCCTTCCCAAGTGCTAGCAGGCCCATGTGCATGCATACAACCCACCCCAAAGGAAGAATTAGGGAAAAGTAACACAAGACCCCAGAAGTATGTGAATATATAAAACCCCGAGTCAAAATGTCAAACTGTACACTTGTCTTTTAAGTCACCCACTTGGCCCCCTTCCAAGTATATTTTCTTCCTTTTGTTCCTACTCTAAAGCTTATAAATAAAGTTTCACTCTTGTTCTAAAACTTGCCTCAGTCTCTCCTTCTGCCTTATAACTCTTAGTTGAATTCTTTCTTTGAGGAGGCAAGTACTGAAGCTGCTGCAGACCCATAGGGATTCACTGCTGCTAACATACTCACGACTTTCCATCTTCTTGTAAACCTTCCTACCTGCTGAACCCAACTCAATATTTGTCTGACAGAGACACCTGAGACCTTTAATGAATATAACCCCAATTATTGGATCCAATTCTACCCTGGACCCAGTAAAGTCTAAGATTGCTTAAATTAACTCAGAGAGTTCAAAACACAACTTCATGGAGCTCCATTTGAGAGAGAACCCCACGATGCTGGTTACCATGAGAGGTCAGTGGACATAATGAGCCCTGGTGGTTACCTTTGCTTGCTCTCTTGATACTCTTTGGTGTTGCAAAATTATAAATGGAGGTCATATATAGAAGACTTCTATTAGGAGGCCATTTTATTTAGACAAACTTAATTGTCCTGAAAATGAAAGGGAATATTAAAGATGAATAATAAGATTAAAGACCGTGTGAGATACCAGTAGTTTTCAACTTGATAAATCTACATTAAGATACAACTATTGATAAATCTATATTAAAATACAACTCAATAAATCAAATTAAGTCAAATTAAGATATATTATATTTGATTATGGCCATTCTTGCAGGAAAAAAGTGGTATGGCATTGCGGTTTTGATTTGCATTTCCATGATCATTGGTGATATTGCCCATTTTTACATATGCTTATTGGCCATTTGAATATGTTCATTTGCAAATTGTCTATTTATGTATGTCTTTAGCCCACTTTTTGACGAACTTGTTTGTTTGTTTTATTCTTGCTGATTTGCTTACGTTCTTTGTAGATTTTGAATATTATTGTCAGGTATACAGACTGTGAAGATTTTCTCACACTCTGTAGGTTAGGTTATCTGTTAAGGTTACTCATTTTTTCTTTTTCTGTGCAGAAGCTTTTAAGATTAAGTCCCAAATCTATTTATCTTTGTTTTTGTTGCATTTGCTTTTGGGTTCTTGGTCATGAAGTCTTTGTCTAAGCCAATGTCTAAGCCAATGTCTAGAAGGGGTTTCCAATGTTATCTAATAGAATTTTTATGGCAATAATAATAAAAATAATATAACAAATGTTAGCATGGATGTGGTAAAAAGGGAACACTTTTACACTGTTGGTAGGAATGTAACCTAGTATAACCATGATGAAAAACAATACAGTGACTCCTTAAAGAACTAAAAGTACATCTGACATTTGATCCAGCAATCCCACTACTAGGTATCTACTCAATGGAAAAGAAGTTATTCTACTAAAAATATACTTGCTCATGCATGTTTATAGCAGCACAATTTGCAATTGCAAAAATGTGGAACCAGCCCAAATGCCCATCAATCAACAAGGGGTTAAAGAAAATGTGGTGTATATATATAATGGAATATTAATCAGCCATAAAAAGGAATGAAATAATGGCATTCATGGTGACCTGGATGGAATTGAAGACTACTATTTTAAGCAAAGTAACTCAGACATGAAAAGCCAAACATGGTATGTTCTTACTCAAGTGGAAGCTAAGTTATGAGGATGCGAAGACAAAAGGATGATAGAAAGGACTTTGGGGACTTTGGAAATAGTGGGAGGGAGTTGAGGGTTAAATGACTACACGTTGGTTACCATGTACACTGCTTGGGCGATGGGTGTACCAAAATCTCAGAAGTCACCACTAAAGAACTTATTCATGCAACCAAACATCATCCATCCTCTGAAAACCTATTGAAATAAAAAATTAATTTAAAAAATGGAACTTGAGATGAGAGACCTACCACTGCCACATTCCCTATTGCTTTCAATTGCTTTGTCAATATCAGCTTACTGTAATGTAAGTAGCATGATAACATATCGTGTCTTTAATGTGTATTTCAATAATTCTGTGTGTTGATTTAAAAGCCTCCAAAGCGATCCATATGAAAAAAGTTGAAGCAAAGAAGATATGAGTCTTATTTATTTTATATGCCTCATTCAATCAGGGTACTTTTCATTTTTTTATATTTTTCCTGTACTTTTTTCACCTTATACTTTTGTGCCTTGAAAGGATATTTCTACACTAAAAACACTGGAAAAAGTCTCAGAAATTTATGTGCACTGTTTTTCTGAAAAACAGATTCAGATTTCCTAGGTATATAAATTATCTAGCACATTTTTTAAATTTAGAAATCTAAAAATAATTTTATTTTACCTTTTTCTTTCCCTTCCACATGTAACTTTGTTAATTAATGTGAGAATAACTTTTTGTATGTTTTCTTTACAGTTTTTTCAGGTATTTAAGGTCTACTTTCACATACATGTGCATTGGAAAACTTCTGTACTGCCTAAACCAATGTCCTCATTTTCCTCACACCATCATAAAGCCACTACTTGTCCGTACCTGTAAGTTCTGTCTTTAGCTTTTATTTCTGGGATGCAACTCTGGTCATGTTCAAAATAATCAAAGAGCTCTAGATTGATAATTTTATTTCTCAGGGATTTCTTCATTTTCCCTTTTTTTTGTATTATCTTACAAATTCTTGGAGCCCCCGCTTTTGTCTTTTTGACACATTTCCAACATACTTTAATTTTAATATCTTTTCCTCATTGCCTAACCCCATAAATTTGTCATGCTAGTAAGTATTCCACTGTTTGTTGATTGAAGCTATGGTTCTTAAATTTTATACCTTTCAGTTGATCTTGAAAAACTCATTTACAGTATCATACACCTGTAGTCAACTGTGGTTATGATACTGACCACATGACTCCCTAGGTCTGATCTATATACTTCTGATAACACCTCTACTTTCTCCATGTGTAAATAGTTTTGTTTTCATATTGCTTTTGTTTTTTTGGCCTATTTTTTGTTAGACTTTCCTAAACTCTTTGTTCATGCCCTGTTATATTTGTATAGTCCCATTGTTTTAACACTGTCAATGATTGTAACACTGATCTGGTAACTTGCTCTTAAGATGACTCCTAATTTGACAGCATCTCAGAATGTCATGTGCAGACCTGTTACTCTTGTTAAGACTAATTTTACTGCTACTATCACTGTCTTTGTTTATGTCCTTATCAACTATGGACCCTAATATTATCTGTTTTCAAGTTTGTGAAGCAAGTTTGGTCCAAAAACAAGAGGAAGCACCATACTCTTCTTGTCAGCAATATGAACAATCTGCTTCAAAGATACTTACGGAATTTCAGTCCCTCTTTTATTTAACTGCTACCACTCAGGTCTAATCTATCATTTCTGCTTTGGCTTGGATTAAAACAATAGCCTCCCAGCTGTTCTCATTGCTTCTGCTCTTGTTGCATAAAGTTTGTTCACAGGAAAACATGCAGAGATATCTTATTGTAAGTCAGTTTGTGTCACTCTGGGTGCAAAACTCTTCAATGTATTCTTACCTCACTCAAAGGAAGAGGTCATGATCCATAATGTCATTTATGATCTGGTTTCCCTTACCTGTCTAACCTCACTTCTCCTAGATTCCACATTTGACTTCTCAGTTCAGCCACACTGGCCTTCTCAACCTTCCCCAATTCTGCCAGTCATTCTCAGCAATAACTTCACTGAATGCAGGAATGTTAAACATTTTTCATATTGCTTAAAATGCGCAATGATAAATTACATAGCTAAGTGTGCTCAAAATTTATCTATATATGATTCATTTATTTTTATAATTATGCAAAAAATAAAATTATTTCAATTTAAAGCCACATAATATATACTTTTTATTGTATTTTTATTTTTTATTTTTGTGGGTACAAGTAGATATATGTATTTATTTAGTACATGAGATACCTAGATGCAGGATGGCAATGTGTAATAATCACATCATGGCAAATCGGGTATTCATCCCCTCAAGCATTTATCCTTTATGTTGTAAACAATCCAGGTATACACTTTTAGTTATTTAAAAAATTACAATTAAATTATTATTGACTGTAGTCATCCTGTTGTGCTATCAAATACCAGGTCTTATTAATTCTTTCCAGTTACTTTTTATAACCATTACTCATCTATCCCCACTTCCTTCCCACCCCTGCTACCCTTCCCAGACTCTGATAACTTTCCTTCTACTCTATCTCCATGAGTTCATTTGTTTTAATTTTTACCTTTCAGAGATAAGTGAGAACATGTGATAGTTGTCTTTCTGTGCCTGGCTTATTTCACCTAACATAATGACCTCCAGTTCCGTTCATTTTCCTTATTCATTCATCTGCTGGTGGATGGCTAGATTCTTTCCAAATCTTGGATATTGTGAACGGTGCTGCAACAAACTTGGGAGTGCAGATATCCCTTCAATATACAGATTTTCTTTATTTTGGGTACATACTCAGTAGTAGGAATACTGGATTGTATAATGGCTCTATTTTTAGTTTTTTGAGGTACTTGCAAACAGTTCATTACAGCGGTTATGCTAATTTACATTCCTACCAATAGAATATGATGGTTTCCTTCTATCCACATTCTTTCCAGCATTTTTTATTTCCTGTCTTTGGATAAAAGCCATTTAAACTAGAGTGAGATGATATCTCATTGTAGGTTCAATTTTAATTTCTCTGATAATCAGTGATGTTGAGTACCTTTTCATATGCCTCTTTGCCATTTGTATGTCTTCTTTTGAAAATATCTATTAAAGTCTTTGTCCATTTTATGTTGGATTATTAGATATTTTTTTCCTATAGAGCTGTTTGAGCTTCTTATGTGGTTTTGCTATTCATCAGTTGCCAGATGGGTAGTTTGCAAATATTTTCTGCATTTCTGTGGGTTGTCCCTTCACTTTGTTGATTGCTTTCTTTGCTCTGCGGAAGCTTTTTAACTTAATGTTACTCCATTTGTCCATTTTTGTTTTGGTTGTCTGTGTTTGTGGGGTATTTCTCAAGGAATATTTTTCCAGACCAATGTCCTGAAGAGTTTCCCCAATGTTTTCTCATAATAGTTTTACAGTTGAAGCTCTTTAAGTCTTTTGTCAATTTTGATTTGATTTTTGAATATGGTGAGAGTTAGACATCTAGATACATTATTTTGCATATGAATATTTTGTTTTCCCAACACCATTTATTGGAGAGAATCTCTTTTCCCCAATGTGTGTTCTTGGCAACTTTGTTGAAAATAAGTTCACTGTGAATGTATGGATTTTTTTTTCAGTGTCTTGATCTGTTTTATGGGTTTTTATGCCAGTACCCTTACTATAGCTCTGGAGGATAACTTAAAGTCAGGTAATATGATTATTTACAATTTTGTTAATTTTGCTCAGGATAGCTTTGGCTATTCTGGGTCTTTTGTGGTTCCATATACATTTTAGGGTTGTTTTTCCTATTAATGAAGACTGTCATTGATGTTTTTATAGGAATTGCCTTGAATCTATAGATTGTGTAGCATGGGCATTTTAACAATATTGATTCTACCAATTCATGAACATAAGATTTTTAAAAAAATTTTTTGGTGTCCTTTTTATTTTTTAAATCACTGTTTAGTAGTTTTCATTTTAGAGATCTTTTACTTCTTTGGTTAATTCCTACGTATTTAATTTATACCATCTCACACCAGTCAGAATGGATATTATTAAAAACTAAAAAATAACAGATGTCGGTGAGGTGTCAGACAAAAGTGAACACTTATACACTGTTGGTGGGAGTGTACATTCGTTCAGTCATTGTGACAATCAGTATGATGATTCCTCAAAGACCTAATATAAAAACTATCATTTAAGCCAGCAATCCCATTACTGGTTATATACCCAAATGAATATAAATCATTCTAAAAAAAAAGACAAATGCATGTGAATATTTGTTGCAACACTATTCACAATAGCAGGCAGGGGGTTAACCTAAATGCCCATCGATGACAGATAGAATAAAGAAAATGTGGTACATATATACCATGAAATACTATGCAGTCATAAAAAATAATGTTATGATGTCTTTTGTAGGAACATGGATGGATATGGAGGGTCTTATCTTAGCAAACTAATGCAGGCACTGAAAACCAAATATCACATATTCTCACCTACGAGTGGGAGCTAAATCGTAAGAACTTACAATCACAAAGAATAGAACAACAGACACTGGGGTCTACTTGAGGCAGGAAGGCAGGAGCAGAGAAAATTACCATTGGTACTATTGGTACTGTTGGTACTGAGCTTAATACCTGAGTGATGAAATAATACGTAAAACAATCCCTGTGGCACTATGTTTCCCTGTGTACAAACCTTCACATGTACCCCTAAGTCTAAAAATTTAAAAAAGACTGTATTGTCTACCCTATTTAATGCCTCTTAACAGTGATATGAAGTCAAAACCAGGTACAGTGATTGCTCACCTCATTTTTCATTCTTATGAAGATGTTTTTTAATGTGTAGTTAGTTATTAAAATTTGGTGTTCTTGTGGTGGAGATGATTTTTAAAGGCTTTTATTTGATCATCTTGCTTTGCCCCTCATATGCACTTTTTACCTTTAATTTTTCCCTATCAGTTGGCAGGTATTTGAAGCAATAAAATTAGTTTTACAGTATGCATTAGCAAAGTGTAATTACTTCAGAAAATCTTTTTTCTGGTGAAAAAATCATAAAATCTGTTTTATACACAGAAGTTGTTTTTGTATTACCTGTGGTCAGACAAGTTTCAATAACTCATTTCCACTGAAGATGAAAACGAATTACACATAAAGTGCTTAAATGCTCAATTTCATACTTTCTGTATGGATAAAATCAGAATTAGATAGATTGTCATAACTATTTAGTAACCAATTTTGTTAACATTCATAGATAAGACTTTTTTTTTATCTTCAATGTTATTCAGTTAAGAAGCAAAAGTAAATATAGAGCACCTCTTAGTGAGAAATTTTTCCAGTTTTTTGAGCAATGGTGATTCTTCAATATTATAATTGAAAAGAACTGATTTTGTCTAAATCAAAAATCCTTTGCCTGCTTTCCACATAGGTTTTCAATGTCACTGCATTTACAAAATTACCCTCTTATAAAATAACAGGAAAATTATTTCATCAGATGACTATTATACAGTAGTAATTTTGTTTCAAAAGAAAAGTGTTCACATGCTATGTGAATTGCCTTCAATAAAGTTTTAAATATGTATTTTAAATTTCATATTAAGATATAAGAACATTGTTCTATGCAACGCTTTTTTTCTCTTAAAATTCTATTCAATTTCTCCAAGGAGATAATGAATAATTTCAGAGGGCAGAGGAAAATTTGTAAAGATGCAATGCTATCTGAATATCCCTGAAAAATTGTATTTCATTTAGAAATGAAGCCTTTTCCTCCCTGGCAGTTTTGTGTCTTTTGTGACACGCCACATACTACCTTGAATTATAATTTTGGAAATGACTGTTTTCACAAAATTACCTATCCACATTATAACCCATTATTCAATAGTGGCACAATATTTCACTATAAAAGTATGCTGCCTTAATTGACTTAACCATTTCTCAACTGATAGATAATTCTGTTGCTCTATAGAATTTTTTTACCTAAATAACTCTACAATGAACACATATTTGTATGTACAAATTTATAGTTATAGTTTTAGAACAAGTATTAAGAATCAGAGTGATGTCATCCAAATGGCAGACTAGAAGGAGGCTTGCTTTATCCCCACCCACGCAGTAAACAACAAATATACAATACCAATATTATCATTAGCAATATACCAGCACTCACATCTGAGGATGAGACAATTCCTGGAGCCACAGATAAGTGAAAAAAGCAATCAAGCCAAACAAGACTCTGAGCTGATAGTAAGTGCATTGACTTCTAGATTCACAATGCCCCTCCCCCAAACTAACAGGCACAGTGAGTGCAGAAAATTCTCTCCAGACTCAGTTTTTACACTGAAAAAATGGGATAGAGATGGACAATCAGCTTCCTCAGCATCTTGGATTTCCTTACGGGAGAGCTGTTCTTCCTTTGGTATACAGGATGTTTCACGAGTGCCTTAAGTGAAAGGGAGAAAAACAAAACCTGAAGGCAGCCAGAGTCAAAAAGTGGGAGTGGGACTACCATCTAAAACCCATAAAATCTGCACTTTTCTTGATCAAAAAGATACCAAGTCAGAGTGGCAATTTAGTTGCACCATGCTGTAAGGGGCATGTTTCATGGGTTTCCTGGGCACAAAATCCTATCCAGCCTTCCACCACATAGCATGGATATCCCTTTTGTGGCCTACCTGTACAGGATGGGCAATGTTTCAATATTGTGCTAGAGCTGATACTGAGTTTAAGGTACCAACTATTAGTTAAAAGAAGGTAGTGAACTAGTGTAAAATATATTCAACAGATAAACTGCAAGGGTTCTCAAAGCAAACATATGCAAGAAAAAATAAAACAAGACAGAAAAGACTGGAATAAATAACTAATTGTTCAATGTAAGGCATAGATGTATATTCATAAGAAGCAACAGCAAACAGGGAACCATGATTTTCCCAAAGGACAGAGTGAGAAATCAGTAACCAACCTTAACAAGATGTTGATGTGAGTTCTCTGATAAGAATTCAAAATGGCACTCTTAAGGAAACGCTGTAAATTTCAAGATAGGAAAGAAAAGCAATTCAGTGATTTATCAGAGAAATTTAACACAGAAATAAAATTTTTAAAATAAATCTAATGAAAGCCTGCAACTGAGGAATATATTTGCTGTACAGAAAAATGAATTAGAAGCTGTTAATAGTAGAATAGATAAAACAGAGGGAACAATAAATAATGTTGAAAACAGTGTATTTAAAGACAGTCAAAGGAGAAAGAAACAGAATAGAAGGGAATAAGGAACACCTACAGGATACATAAAATGGCCTCAAGAGAGCAAATCTAAGAATTGTTGATGTCCAAGAAAGAGGTGTAAAAGAGCCAGGAGTAATCTTATTGAATTAAATAATAATTTACAACATTCTGAAATTTGAAAAATATATAAATATTCAGGTACAGAAAGATCAGATACCGCCAAACAGGTTCAACCAAAATAAGACTTTTCCAAAGCATACAATAATCAAACTCTCAAAGGACAAACGCAAAGAGATTAACTTAAAAGCAACAAGAGAAAAGAAGCAAATAATATATAAAAGAGCTTTAATTCATTGGGCATTAGACTTCTCATTGGAAGCCATACAGGCCAGGAGCAAGCGGGATGAAGTTTTCCAAGTTCTGGAAGGAAAAAAGTTCTAAAAAGAACATTGTACCATCCTTCAAGCACAGAGGGGTTATAAAGTTTTTAAGAGACAAACATGAGGAAATTTAATATCATTACTCCTGTCTTACAAGGAATTCTAAAGGTAGTTATTAAATCTGAAAAGAAAGACACTAACATACAAAAAGAAAATATTGAAAGGTGTAAAACCAACTGATAAAAGTGAGTATAAAAACTCAGGTTATTCTAGTGTTGTAATTGTGTTGTGCAAATCACTCATATCTCTAGTATGAAAACTAAAAGATGATTTTATCACAAGCAATAATAGCTAAAATAACATATTAATAGAAAAGTAATATAAAAAGAAGTAAACTGAGACAAAAATTATAAAATGTGAAGGTGTATGGAGTTACACTGCAGAGTTATTTTAGGTTTTCTCATCGTTCTGTTCTGTTCTTTATGATCAAAGATAAGTTGTCCCCTATTTAAAATAACGTTATTTCTATTAGATGGTTTGGTAAGACTCATGGTAATCACAAAGCAAAAACGTACAAATCACACATGAATACAGGAAGATTTCCACACCCCACTGACAGTATTAGACATATCCTCAATGCAGAAAACTAACAATGATATTTGAAACCTAAACTCAATATTTGAGTAAATAGGCCTACCCAACAACTACAGAGCTCCCCACTCAAAAACAAAAGAATGTACATTTTTCACATCCACACATGGCATGTACTCTAAAATCAACCACATGATTGGCCATGAAACAATACTCAGCAAACAAATAAACAAAGTAAAATGTATGTTTATGTATATATATATATATATATATATATATATATATATATATATATAAAATCTCAAACACACTCTTGGACCACAGAACAATAAAAAAATGAAACTAATGCTAAGAAAATCACTCAAAACCATACAATTACATGGAAATTAAATAACCTCCTCTTGAATGATTTTTTTATTAAACAATAAAATTAAGGCAATAAATTAAGATATTCTTTGAAACTAATGAGCACAAACATACAGCATAGCACAATAATTGGAATACAGCTAATGCCATGTTAAGGGGGAAGTTTATACTGCTAAGCAACCACATTAAAAAGTTAGAAAGATTTCAAATTACCAACCTAATATCACACCTGGAGGAATTAGAGTAAAAAGAGCAAACTAAATCCAAAGCCAGCAGGAGACGAAAAATAACAAAAATAAGAGCTAAACTAAAAATATTAAGACACAAAAATTCATACAAAAGGTCAATGAGTCCAGAAATTTGTTCTTTGAAAGAGTAAATAAGATTGATAAACCATTAGCTAGATGAATCCAGAAAAAAAGAGAGAAGATCCAAATAAATACAATAAGAAATGACAAAAGACACATTGCCACCAACTCTACAGCAAACTCTCAAAGACTACCAAGAATATCTCTATGCACACAACCTAAAAGAAATTTATAAATTACTTGAAGCCTATAACCTCTCAGGATTATACTAGGAAGAAATTAAATCCCTAAACAGACCAATAATTACTTCTGAAATTGAGCCAGTAATAAAATTTCTGCTTGCCGGAAAAAGCCCAGGACCTGACAGACTCAGAGCCAAGTTCTGTCAGATGAACAAAGAAGAGCTGGCACCATTCTTACTAAAATTACTCCAAAAGATTGAGGAGAATGGACTCCTCCCAAATTCATTCCATGAGGCCAGCATCATACTGATACTAAAATCTGGCAGTGACACAACAAAAAAAAGAAAACTTTGGCCAATATCCTTGATGAACATTGACATTAAAATTCTCAACAAAATATTAGCAAACCAAATCCACCAGCACATCAAGAAGCTAATCTGCAACAATCAAGTAGGCTTTATTCCTGGACTGCAAGGTTGGTTCAAAATAAGCAAATCAAGAAATGTGATTCACCACACAAACAGAATAAAAAACAAAAATCACATAATCACCTCAATATATTCAGAAAAGGCTTTTAATAAAATTCAACATCCTTTCATTTTAAAAACATTAAATAAACTAGGCATTTAAGGACCGTATCTCAAAGTAACAAGAGCTATTTCTGACAAACCCATAGCCAGTAACATACTGAATGGGCAATAGCTGAAAGCATTCCTCTTGAGAACCAGAACACAACAAAGATGCCTACTCTTACCACTCCTAATCAACATAGTATTGGAAGTCTTAGCTAGAGCAATCAGGCAAGAGAAAGAAATAAAAGACAACCAAATAAGAAGAGAGAAAAATCAAACTACCTCCATTTGCCGACAACGTGATTCTATATGTAGACAACCCCATATTATGTACTCAAAAGATCTTTGATCTGATAAACAACTTCAATAAAGTTTCAAGAGACAAAATCAATGTATAAAAATCACTAGGATTTCTACACACAAATAACATCAAAGCTAAGACCCAAAACAAGAATTCAGTTGCATTCACAATAGCCACACAATGAATAAAATATCTAAGAATACAGCTAATCAAGAGGTGAAAGATCTCTAAAATGAGAATTACAAAGCACTGCTCAAATAAATCAGAGATGACAGAAACAAATGGAAAAATAATTCATGATCATAGGTAAGAAGATTCAATATAATTAAAATGGCCATAAGAAATTTACAGATTTAACTCAATTAAATTAAACAATTTATTTTAATAATTTGAAATGTACATATCATTGTTCACAGAATTAGAGACAATGTCATTGTTCATGTAATTAGAAACTAAAGTATTTTAAAATTCCTATAGAATTAAAAAAATCTCAAATAGCCAAGACAATATAAAACAAAAAGAACAAAGCTGGGTCATCATGTTACTTGACTTCAAACTATACCACAAGGCTGCAATAAGAAAAACAGCATTTTATTGGCACAAAAACAGAAACATAGACTGGTGGAAAAGCATAGAGCGCCCATAAATAAAGCTTCATGTCTACAACCATCTGATCTCCAACAAAGTGAATAGAAAGAAGCAATAGGGAAAGACTATTCCCTATTCAATAAATATTGCTGGCATAACTGGCTAGTTATATGCAGAAGATACTACAACATATTCAAAATGTACTCAAGGTGAATAAAGACTTAAATGTAAAACATAAAACTATAAAACCCCTCGAAGATGACCTAGAAAATGCCATTCTGGACATAACCCCTGGTAAAGATTTAATGACAAAGCTCTTAAAAGCAATTGCAACAAAAACAAGTATTGACAAATTGAATCTAATTAAACTAAACAGCTTCTGTGCAGCAAAAGAAACCATCAGAATTAAAAGACCATCTGCAGAATGTGAAAAAATTTCCATTTTAAAAATGCAAAAACAATTTTAAAAATCAAAGTAATGTATGAAAAAAATGACAAAATCAGTAGTCTGGTAATAACCATGTGAAGTCTCCATAAAGCATAATTCCAAGGCTGAACTATTACCAAATATTCTGTTTCTTTAATATACAGTTTCATAATGCATATATCAAAACCCTTAAAATCTATATGCATTTTCAAATATTTTACCTAAAATTCCACAGTATAATTTAAGAAAATTTAAACATGTACTGTAGAATTGAGGAAGAGGGGAATCTGGCAAAATAAAAATGTACATAAGAAAAATCTGTCTTTATGAAAATACCTTGTGCAAGATAAGGGTAAAATAAATATAGAAGATGGTATTTTATGTTCTTTAAAACAAAGAACTTTATTAGGTCAAACAAGTCATGAACTCATGAAAAGATGATTTAAAATTATATTTTTAATATAGTAATTTTGTTGTCATTCCTAATATCCTAAATCTCTGAGTTTTCTTTTACTCCCAGGAATCTAGTTCAGTGTGAGCACAGGATAAATTCTCAATACATTTGCATATCAGATGGTGGAGTTGTTAATCACTCTCTGAGATCAAAGAAAAACAAGAAAGTCCAACTGTATAAGCAAGTCAAACTAAATAAGGAAGTCCAACTGAGGAAAATATAAGGAGTAGGTATTATTTATGTTGGATCATGAAATATAGGTTGGACTTAGACAAAGAAAGAATAAAGACATTGTTAATATTAGAAATAATGTGATGATCATAGAGAATACTGAGTTTCTCTGAAAATTATTCTATTCTTTCTCTACACTAACTAAATTATAGCTGCCAGTATGGAAACCCATATTGAAAGTGCGGTTTTAACCTTTCTTTTAGGTAGATGCAGCCATATTACTAACTTCTTGTCATCAAAATATAGAAAAAAGTGAAGTGTGCCACTACCAGTTTTGGTCTTACACTGGATATGGACTCCTCTGTATTGTCTTTTTGCTTTCTCTTACTTAGATGTTGAAAACATGGCATGACTACGAAGATGAGAACAAATACTCTAGAAAATGGTAGAGGAACACAATAACATTAATCTGGATCACTGGGTGACCATGTGGAGTAGAGGTGCCCAGCCCATTCAGACTATTTACCTTAAGATGAGTACATGTAAAAAATAAATTTATAGCATCATTAAGCCAGTGTATTTGGAGTGTTATTTATTTATTTATTTATTTATTTATTTATTTATTTATTTTGAGACGGAGTTTCACTCTTGTTACCCAGGCTGGAGTGCAATGGCGCAATCTCGGCTCACCACAACCTCTGCCTCCTGGGTTCAGGCAATTCTCCTGCCTCAGCCTCCTGAGTAGCTGGGATTACAGGCATGTGCCACCATGCCCAGATAATTTTTGTATTTTTAGTAGAGACAAGGTTTCACCATGTTGACCAGGATGGTCTCGATCTCTTGACTTCATGACCCACCCGCCTCGGCCTCCCAAAGTGCTGGGATTACAGGCATGAGCCACCGCGCCTGGCCTGCAGTGTTATTTTTATAGTGCCTTAAAATCCATCTTAACTAATATACTGAATATAAGTAATAAAGGGAGGAAAGAGCACAAAACTTTAAATTCTGGGATTAGATTAATTGACTTTAATTTTGTTTAAAGAAAAACATAAATAAGATGGGTGTGTGCAAATGATATCATCCATTACCTCTGTGAATTATCTTTACAAAGAGAGATGGGATGTTGACTTTTCTAAATTACAAAAGCTGCAGATTCATATGTAGGAGCTATAGATTAAGATGATTTATGGGCTTTAAAATGTGGACTAAAAATTGTGGAATTTTCTCCCTTAGACTTGATTTCACAAACCTGCAGGCAGAAATGAAAGAGGTGTGGTTTACTTTGAAGACTGAAAGTGTAATGTTCTTAGTCACATCCATAAGTTAATAAATTTAAGAGTTTTGTTTAAACAATAACATTTTCCATCTGTTTTTATTTGTTTCCCTCTTTGTACATAGACATAATTACAGGAAATATTTCACTTTATTTCTAACATTTCTAAAAGAAAAACAACAATGCAGTAAATGTTACTATGAGTAACAACTGATGGTCAACCTCATTGTTTATATAACATCTGAGCATATACTCATTAATATGAGCCATCCATAGTGGGTGGCTCATATTAATATCCAATGACTCTTAACAGCCAATAACTCAGGCTCTATTCTTGATTTTCTAATGTTCTCTACCAAAATAATTGAGAGATATTGGCTTTCAGGTGTAAAATTTCTTCATCTTTGACAATAATTTGCACCCTACAATCCTTTGCTCACCTGACACAGACAGGAGGCAAGGAAACACTGGGTAAAAAAAGGGTGGGGTCCTGGCAAGCCTGGACCCACAGCCCTAAATGAGGATGTCATATTCTTGTCTTCCCACAAAAATGTTGCCTTTTGGCCTGCCACTTCCCCTAGCCTGTGCCCATTAAAACCTCTAGCTCCACTGGCAGAGGAACAGAATGGCATGGCAGAGAAGGAGAGAAGAGAGACTCATCTAAATGTCAAGAAAAGAGGCAGCTGGATATCAGAGACTATTGTTGGAGAGGAGATTGGCCAGGGATGGCCAAACTCCAGGGGAAGACCATCTTCTCACTGCATCCCCTTTCCAACTCTCCATCCCAGTGAGAGTCACTTCCATCAGCTAATTAAATCTCCACATTCACCGTCCTTCAAATCTGTGTGACCTCATTCCTCTTGGGCATTGAACAAGAATTGGGTACCACTGGATGTGGAAACCCAAAAAGGCTGTCACACTGGCTCTTTGTCCTCACTGGTGGAAGGTAGCTGCCCCACATGATTAGGCAAAAGGCCCACTGAGCTGGTAATACACTCTCTGGGGATGTGGGGGTCATAGGAACTCCCTCCCGGATGGCAGAGCTAAAAGCATTGTAACGTGCTTGGACAATGCCACAGAACCACACCGGTCCTGCTCCTACTGGAGAGAAGGTGATTCCAGTGTTTATTTTCTCTGGTTCCCACACCCATCTGCATGTAACAGGTTCAGCATGGTGGTCAAGTAAAGGAGCCACCCCTGTCACAAGTTCTGCAAAGGGGTCAAGGGAACTATCCTGTTTTACTAGGAGGACCAAATTGACCATATCTGTAGGCCACATTTGGTTTATATTGCATACATCCACGGTTTTTGAGAACACTTCAGTAAGGAGGAAACGGTGAAAACAAAATCCTAAAAAGAGTAACCCAGAGTTAATACACGAATAGTTTAGAATGAGCAACAAATATTATCTCACATGGTAGAGAAGAAATATAATGTTTTATGTACAAAATATTTATCATACAAAATGCGTACAGAATTTATATCATTTAATACAGATAGCATTTAGTTCGGTGTTTTAGCCTCATTTTTTATAGTAAGTGAACTGAACCTTAAAAAGGCTAAGTCACATGACTGTTTTAGATAGGTTTACCCAGGAGAAGATTCTGAATAAAGATATTTTAGTGTAAGTTATTTATTTGGGAAGTAATCTCATGAAGCACTGGTGGGAATGCAAAGTGAGACAAGGAAAGGAAGAAAGTCAGTATAGAGTGGCTTAAAGAACAGATTACGTATGTGTACAACTGAATACATGATGTAGACTATAACATGCCTCAAAATTGATCCACCCTGACCCTATTCTTTGAAAAGTAAAGGAAGCAGGCTGTGAATCCACCACACCTTCTCATCATTAGTTAAAGCCTACCCTCAAGAATGCTAGTTCCCTGGTGCTTCTGACATGGCCTACACCATTGCTGGAAAACACCTCTATGATCAGTGACAGTTTTCAGGTATCAGGTAGTAGGAGCTTGCAGAATAAAGCTATAGACATGTATGGATGCCCTGACTACCAAGGAGGAATGGGGTTCAAACCACGTCTGCTATACTCAACGAAATTAGCGTAAACATTTAAGCAAGGGATGGGAACAAAACCAGGAGGTGGAGTGAGTAAAGCAGACAAAGAAAGGTAAGATAATAGGTAAAAGCTAGAACAACGTGGTATTATATAATTCAAGTGTAGGTAGAATGGAATATTTATACAAATTAATGGAATCAAATACATTATTTCTTAATCCATAAAAGGCATTATATTGTTTTGGGAGAAACTGTCAAAATTTCAAATATTCTAGACTTACATTAGAATTTGCAATTATGTTGGGGGTTAAGTTTCAACACATAAATTTTAGAGGGAACACAAACATTCAGAATATAGAAATAGGATTTGAAAGCAGAGCTTGGTTGAATACAGCTAATTAGCCCAGAAAGGAATAACGCCTGCCAAGTAGCAGAACAACTTGCTAATTGTGCAGTCACTAGAAGGATCAGGTAACATTCACACAGAGTATACAGAAGGTCACGATATGGAAAATAAATCAAAGTTCAGAACACTTAAAAATATTTACATTGTCTCTTACTTTGTCCATACTGTGCTACTTAAAATGCATGCAATATAGTTTTTTTTCCTACTCTATAAAGCTAGTTAAATATTTAGTTTCCTTAGTTTCAACATGGTATGTCTATTAGAAGAGTCTTTTAATATAAAATAACAAAACTTTGTCTCAAGTCTTGGTTGCATGACCCACAAGAAAAGTATCTAAAAGAGCACTGGATTTGTCAGAGATAACTGTTGCTTAGTAGCACATATTGGAGTGCCACTTTAGGAAAGAAAGATATATTGATGTGTGGAGTTAGATTTCCCAGAGAAGCAGTTTACACCATGCTCTGCAAAGTATTTATCTGGCAGTCAATAAATGACACTGATGATGGTGATCTGTTGGACTTACAAGAATACCTGAAGGAACTCTCACGCCTGACTGATAAGCTGAGAAAAAGCAGTGAGAAATAGAATTGGGACCATGAGGGTGCTACTTGATAAATTGCCCAAAGCTCAGAGTCCATGAAAAAAGATTGAAGCTTCTACTGAGGACTGATTAACTGGTGATGCCAAATAATATTGAAATGTCTAATTTTTGCCAAATACCAAATACATGTTACTTAATGAACACTAAATATGTTGCTTTTCAAACTCCTTACCCTTATTTAGGAAATGGTCGAACAGAAAAATCTGTCGAAGGCAAATCCAACTTAGCATAAAATGTACCAATACAAAACGACCAAAATCACTACACAATAAGATACTGCATTTTAATATACAAAGTCTTTCAATAAAATATTTTGGGAATGATGACCACAAATTAAAAAGAAAAACAGAAAACCAAAGACTAAGATTCCTAGAATTGAAAATGATAATAAATTAAGATTGATGGTAATTTTCTTTATGTACTAGGGAGGAAAGTATGACTTACTATTTTATGCTATTCATTTGCTATACAGGACACCCACAGGTATACTACCTTTCTTGGTGCAAGGCTTCATCAGTCTGAAACTCAGGAATATCTTAAACTCAGCAGGCTCAATGAAGAGAAAGAGGATGATTCTAACAAAGCCAAATCACAGAGAACTTCAGTAGAAAAAAGAAAGTGAAATAAGTTCAAGATAAAGCGAAGAGCTCAGGGAACAGAGTTGAGAAGAGTTTCATCTATAAATAAAAGCGGCAATGCTACATCGGCCCAATTCATTTTGAAGACACTATTCTTTGATGATTGCACATACAGCAGCACCTAGGTTTGACTCCTAATAGATTTACAGAGCATTCTTTTGCACCTATTCGATTCTCTGTTTAATGCTGAAATTCAAGCTGGATAACCTAGGGAAGCTTATTGTCATGGAAACAGTTATGAGTGATTGTTAAAATAGACTCTGAAATGTTTATTTTTCTAAGTATTCATTTTGAATACTTGTTTACAGTTCTTTTCATTTTCAGTTTGCTCATGTAGTATTATTTCAGCTTTCCATTTCTCTTTGTTTTTAGCACTTACACTAAACCAGAGGTTTAGCTATTATAACTGAAATTTCTGCACTTAAAATGAATGCTGTAAGTACTACCCCTAACATTAGTCATCTTCATTGTTATAAGACTCTTATCTCAGTTTAGGCTAACATTGACCTTAGATTTAACAATGTCATAGAAAATGATTACCAATAACTATATCAATTCAAGAAAGGGTATACATCATGAAAACATTATTTTCAATGTTTTATTACTATGTTTAATTGCATTGATTCTATAAATGCAGAGTTCAGTAGCAAGATTAAAGCAATGGCAGTAGGAATATTTTAAATATGTTGGCAGACATAGCCTCAAGGTAAACTCCTTTCACTTCCCCATGTTTCTTGGGCTTTTGAAATGCAAGCACAAGAAGTATTATCAGTTAGCATGGTGCCAAAATCCTTCAGAACTTGAGAAATTTGCTTCATCACTTACTATTACTAATTCCAATGATAATAAAATATACTCAGTATATCATCTTTAAAAATACCCACTTCTAAATAATTCTTATAGTTTATGACATCAGAATTCTATGAAATTGAAAATGTGCAACTATATCCATAATATAGATAAAAATGAATTTTCCAAGACCTCATGTTAATATATGGAAAATTCAAAATTAGATTCTTGCCCACTGTTCTGCTTTCTGCAATAACCAAATTCAAACAACACACTTGGTTTAAATTAGTTGGTAAAAAATATTTTATAAACCATTCAGAATCTGGCACAACCAGCACTGTTATACATATTGCAGGAATACATATTTAGTACTGAAGAATTGTCATCTCTTCAAATATATCTTTTTCACAAAAATAGCTCCAATATAGGTTTATTTTCATAATTTGATATGTTTAAATTATTTTAGAGTTTGCTTCACAGAGGCTGAACCTCTATCTCCATCTTCCAATGTAACATCTGGTGCATAGCAAATGGTCAACATAGAGTTTTGAATAAATGGATGGTCAGGTGGCTGGAGCAAAAGCCATTGAATTATCTGCTCAGCTAGAAGAGTATATTTAAA
Source organism: Leontopithecus rosalia (assembly GCA_028533165.1). Classification (NCBI taxonomy): domain Eukaryota; kingdom Metazoa; phylum Chordata; class Mammalia; order Primates; family Cebidae; genus Leontopithecus; species Leontopithecus rosalia. The sequence continues at coordinate 91,504,469 of CM052651.1, read as the reverse complement.
AAAATATTGGAATCGTGGTATATGGAATTACTATTGAATGGTCTAAGATGAACAGTGAAAACTAAGAAATTACTTTAACTATAGCAAACATAATCCAGCGTTAGAATATATAATGGTGAATGTTATTGGCATTATTCATTTCTGGACTCTACTTCTGATATAATAATTCAGCTTATCTAGATTTGGATCTAAGAAATCAGACAAAACTATGTACATGCAAAGCAATGCAATAAAATTTTATTGCAGTTTTATCCTTTTTTCCCCTTTTTTACCACATATTTTATGAGAAAATAAGAGGAAGAAAAATAAATAAAACCTTGGAATTTGAAATTTGAAAGAAGGGTCAAAATCTGTTTACTTATGCCATTTTATAGGGAGGTAATAATCAAAGAATACATATCTGGATATAATGACAGCAGATCGCTATATCTCTAATGCCATAATTCATGTGCATTATCATGGATAGACATAGTTTATATAATAAGCTTCAGATTTTAACCAAGGAAATTACCACATTTTTTAATATATAAAGAATATAGGCCGGGCGCGGTGGCTCACGCCTGTAATCCCAGCACTTTGGGACGCCAAGGCTGGTGGATCACAAGGTCAAGAGATCGAGCCCATTCTGGTCAACATGGTGAAACACCGTCTCTACTAAAAACACAAAAAAATTAGCTGGGCATGGTGGTGCATGCCTGTGCTCCCAGCTACTCAGGGGGCTGAGGCAGAAGAATTGCCTGAACCCAGGAGGTGGAGGTTGCAGTGAGCCGAGATCGTGCCATTGCACTCCAGCCTGGGTAACAAGAGTGAAACTCCGTCTCAAAAAAAAAAAAAAAAAAAGAATATAGCATCTTGTATATACAGTAAGTCCTCACTTAACATCATTGATAGGTTATTAGAAACTCAGACTATAAAATGATGTAAAATAAAACCAATTTTGCCAATTTTTGTATCAAGGACTCTTGTATAAACAAGAACAACGTTCCTGTGGGATATGTTGTTCACAAAACATCATCAAACTTCTACATAAAAGCCAAACACTTCTAATATTAAACACCAAAATGATTATGAGCATTACATATATTTAAAAAGATTAATAAAAACAGGTAAGTTAATTATTTGCTCAATTATTCCATTTCAAGGTCATGGTGGCTGGATGGAACCTGTCCTGGTAGCTCAGGGACAAGTGGGCACCAACCCTGAACAGGATGTAATTCTACAACAGCGTAACCAGGTTCTTGGGCTCACTTGTCCCAAGAATGGGGGTGGGGCCCTGGCGGCCATCAGCTTACTGTTCAAGCAAATATGGGACCCAAAGAATTTAGCAGAAAGTGATTATTAGGCAGAGAGTGAGAGAGAGAGGGAAAGAGAGAAAGCTCCCAGGCTGACATGAGAGGGGAATAGCTGCACAGGTAGAGAGGGAAAGACAGCTGCCACATTGTTGTGGGAGGGGATCCCAGAGAGGGAAAACCACACGGGTTTCCAGATGGGGAGGTGGATGGAGGCATGGCTTTGGGAAGCTCTTGCCTTTGAAACCACTTGATTCAGTTTTCCTTCCCTCAACAGGGCACACTCACATATACACCCACAGTCATTCTACTGGGGTTTTAGACACAAAGATTAACCTAACTAACCTATCTTTAGGTTGTAGGAGGAAACTGGAGTACTTGCACAAACTCATGCAGGCATGGAGGGAACAAGCAAACTTCACACAGACAGTAACCCCGGCCTATAATGGATGTTTCTTTTTCTCATCAAAGTTACAATAAAATGACATCGATTAAAATGATGTTATTCAAGAACCTACTGTATTTAACATTTTTTAAAAAATGTATTTTTAAGTTTATGTATATAATATATATGACATATATGTAATATATGATCAACAAGTATATACTTAGAAATAGTTACACTCACAGCAGAGCTGTTATATTCTTGGACTGAAAGACACACAAAATGTGTCTTTTATCATTAACAGAACAGTCCTAATCCAAAAATTAGAATCTCATTGTTAATTTTCAAAGTCAGTGTTTTTCCCAAAATTTTTAGTATTGACTTATTCTAGAGTTGCATGAGAAAGCAGAAGAGCCATAATGATCAACACAATATTGATGTAGAGAACAAAGTCACAGGATTGACACTAGAGGACTTTGACATATTATAAAGCTACAGTAATAAAGGTAGGTTGGTATTGGCTAAAGAATAGATGAATAATCAATAGAACAGAACAAAGAGCTCAGAAATGAGCCTACATAAATATAGTTAACTAATCTTTGACAAAGAAAGAAGCAAGGGCAATTTAATGGAGAAAAAATAGCCTTAAAAATGGTTTTACAACAACTAGAATTTCATATGTATGAATAAACAAATGAATGAATAAATAAATCTAGGCACAGATCTTACACCATTTACAAAAATTAACTCAAATCAATCTTAAACCTAACTCTAAAATGCAAAAATATAAATATCCTAGGAAACTAGATGATCTTAGGTTTGGTGATTATTTTTCAATTACCATACCCAATACACTATCCAAGAAAGAAAATAATTTTGACTTCATTAATTTAAAAGTCTACTGCTCTGCAGAAGAAACTATTAAAACACTGGCAGGACAAGATGTAGCCTAGGAAGAAATATTTGCCAAACATATATCAGTTAAAAGATTTTGATTCCAAAATATACAAAGAACTCTTAAAACTCAATAAGAAAACAAGCAACCTAATTAAAAAGTGAGGAAGAGATCTGAACAGACATCTCCTCAAAGAGACACAGACGGCAAAAAAGCATATGAAAGCATGCTCAACATCACAGTCATTAGGAAATGGCAAATTAAAATAACAATTACATACCATTCACACCTGGTAGAATGGCTAAAATCCAGAGCAGTGACAACACCATGAGTGGTGAGGATGTGGAAAAAAAGAAACTCTAGTTCATTACTGGTGGGAATGCAATTTCTACAGCCACCTAAAAAGACAATTTGACAGTTTCTTTCAAAACTAAACATGCTCTTACAATACAGTCCAAGAATTGTGTTTCTTGGTATCTATCAAAAAAAGTTGAAAACTTACGTCCATACAGAAACCTGTACATGAATTTTGTAGAACGTTATTTATAATAGTAAAACTTGTAAGCAACCATGATTTCCTTCAACACATTAATAACTGGGGTACAACCATATAATAGAGTATTATTTAATAATAAAAATAATAAATTATCAAGCTGTTAAAAGATATAGAGAGATCTTAAATACTTATTGCTAACTAAAAGAAGCTGATGTAAAAAACAATGTATACTATTGCAGGTATATGACATTCTGGAAAAGGCAAAAATCTGGAAATAGTAAAAAGAGTGGTTGCCAGAGTTTTGGGAGGAAGCAAGTGGCACAAGGAATTGTTAGGGCAGTAAAACTATTCTGTGTGAAACTGAAATAGGAGACACATGTTATTATACATTTATCAAAACCACCAGAATGTACAACATAGACTGAACCCTAATGTGAACAATGGACATTAGTTAATACTAAGGTATATTGATGCCTCATTGTAACAAATATATAGCACAAATGAAGATGTTAATAACAGAGAAAACTGGGAAATGAAATGAAATGAGGGGGTATTTGGAAACTCCACTTTCCACTTGTTTTTTGGTAAAGATTAAAGTGTTCTAAAAACTGTTCTGTTAACTAAAGACACTAATAAAAAAAAATGAGAGACCTAATTTTAAAGAAAAACAAACTCAAACATTTATCCTAAATTATCACTAGTTACCATATTGTTTTAATTGTTGTACATAAACCTTAAGCAAAAAATAAACTCTATGGAAACCTTCCTAAAGTACAAAATTATTCCCAGTGCCTCTACAAAGCTACAGTTAATAAGCAACTTTAGAAAAATTTGGAAACACTCATACATGTTTTCACACCAACTAATACAACAACGAAGTGTTGCAGGTTTGGGAAATTGCTTCTAACTTTATTCAATAAAAAATATTAAGTGTATTCTGGAAATCAGTAGCATAATTTGAAGGGATTAGTAAACTTAATAAAGGTAATTAGTATTAGAAACAGAAATCACATTGTCTCAAAAGACCTGATCGACCTGATCAAAATGAGATTTTTATTTTGCATTTTTTCATACAATTAAAAAAATTATTTATAGAAAGCACATTCTTAGGGGGTGACTACTCTTAGCTAATTTGATTTAATAAGGATTTTATTCCTCTTACCCAGAGCAAGCCACATATAGTCTCTTTTTCTTTTTCTTTCTTCTTTCTTTTTTTTTTTTGAATGGAGTTTTGCTCTTTTTGCCCAGGCTGGAGTGCAAAGGTGTGGTCTCAGCCTTCCAGTAGCTGGGATTACAGGCCCACACCACCACACCTGACAAATTTTGTATTTTTAGTGGAGAAGGGGTTTTACCATGTTGGCCAGGTTGGTCTCAAACTCCTGACCTCAGGTGATCCACCCGCCTCGGCCTCCCAAAGTGCTGGGATTACAAGCATGAGCCAAGGTGCCTGGCCTTCTAGTCCCTTTTTCTAGAATAGGATTCTCCCTAGATGTAATCCACAAAAATAAAGCCTTCAAAACTGACTTCAGAAGATGTTTCCATTTATTTTTCAATTGAAATAAATTATTTACACTGCTTATTTATCACTTTTTATTATTATACTTTGGGAATCTGCATTGTTAGTTCTCCGTATGTTCTACATGTGAATTCTGGTCCAGGCAGGCTCTGCCAACTACATTGTTTTGGTGGTCTGAATGTTCGCTGACCTAGGAGTCACTGTAATGTAATTTTATTTATTTACAGGCCAATATGTGGTACCATTATAATGCCTATAGAGCAGAAAATAAACAACGTATGTCTAGTTCATTGCTTTTACTGTTTGAAAATATAGCTCAATTGCCCTCAAACTCATTAATTTTCTGTGCTCTTCTATGAAATGGTGTCTCATATAACACTTGAACAAGAGTGAATTATTTTGCCTCAGAAGATGAAGAGAAATAGTTATGCCCTATTGAACTTTTAATATAAACCAACTGCTCTTGGAAATACTTAATGATTATAGAAAAGACCTATAGGGAAACGCCAGAGTGGGTATCTTTCAGAAGAATAAATACAAAAGACAGGTAATTAAAAGCAAATTTGGTTCTTGGTTTTGCTGCTCAGTACATATGCTCACTATGGGATAGGAGATCAGAAGTAGGAAAGCAGAATATTAAGCTGGTGGTAGCCGTTGTCTAATACAAGACAGCTATAATGTGTTTTTTCACAGCAAAGATCTCAGCGATTGAAAATCTACAACCTTAACTGAAAATCTGTACAAAAGTCGATCTGCTTAACAGCTAATATTTGTGATAAATGTGAGTTAAAAGGGAATATAATTAGAATGACTTTGAGTGTATTGTCCTTATACATAAAAACATGTCAGAAATTTTCTAGGGAAAATATTTTATATATTTTAGCATTTCTTCTTTTAGCATTTTCCTGAATATCAAATAATTTCATATACTGCCTATAAAACAAGCTAAACTTTCAAACTTTGCTTATCTGCTCTTACTATACTGTTTGGAATCTCTGTTCTGCTCAAACACCCATATATGTCTTCGTTTCACCCATAACAAACTTCAGTAGACTAATTTTGACTTTAATTTTTATTTAGACAAATAGAATAAATATAGAAAAGTCACATATGATTATGTAGTTTGTGTACTGCCCAACTTTTTAAGTATCATTTACATTTTAATACTAGTTTAATACTAGTTTAATACTCTCTTCCCCTTTAATCTGGAAGTTGTGCTGCATGCAATTTCTACATTTAAATATAGTTTTGACTAGAATTTTTTAGGTAGTATCAATGTGGACAGAGTTATAAATCATCAGATACTGGGATCTTACTAAGCACAAACTAGTCTATTGGCATTGTGGGCACAAAGTACACAACCACATCCATTTTCCCCTGGAATTAGAACTCTGATTGAGTTATTGCCAGCTATATGCCTCATTTCCCAACATTATTTGAAGATTAGTAAGAACAATGGGATATAAGGAATAGTCACTGAAAGAAAGTCACTTCCAAGAAAGCTCTTTGAAGAAAGAACTTTTTCATGACCCTTTTGAAATCTCTCTTTTCTCTATTCTTGTTTGAAATGCAGAGATGATGACTGAAGCTGCTAAAGAAAACAGGTAATCAAGAGATGAGCTTGACAACAGAAACAATACAGATGGATTTTAGAGAAAGAAATTGGGACATTGATGATATAGCAGCTATGGACTCCCTAGTTTTAATTCTTTTATGTAAGAAAAATAGAAAACTTTGTCTTTAAATATAAGTTGTCACTTTTTTTAGGTGAAAAACATAATTACCAATGTATACATCACTGCTTCTTTGAAAAATCTAAGTTGGTTCATTATATAAATGCTTAAGAACCCAGCACGTACTGGACAATTTATAGTTAATCAGTAAATAGGGAGGTTGCTGATACAATTGGAGATGAGAATGATTTTCAGGTAATTCTCAACATGTGAAGTTCTAATTTCTCAGCAAAGTCAAGAAAGAACTATAAAAAATTTTAGCACTGCAGTACAGATGGGAAAGCAAAATTTAAATAGTTCCCAGGTATTTATATTTAAGTTTTTAACCTTTGAAAATTATAAACAAAAAATCTGAGAATTGTTACAGTTTGCTCTAATGTAGATCTCAAATAGACAAATGCCCTGCCTAGTATCAAAACTGGTAAAAAAATGCTACCGTTCAAACAGATCTGAAGGGTCCCTCATGCCCAGGCTCTTTTTGTGTTAGTTATCTTCTGTATAGCTTAAAGATGAAAAGAATTTAAAATAGTAAAATATATGCTTCATAACATTTGAAAAGGTGACTTTCTTATGGAAAATAACAAATGATTTTCATATGGAAAAAGGTGATGATGATGACACAAAAATTACCAGAAATATATTTCAATTTCCCCACAAAATGCAGTTATAATGATTTACTAATTTATAAAACAAAATCATAAAATCTTTTCTGCTGTTGCAGTTTTTTTGCTTTTGGTAAAAATTTGCCAATTATTTAATAAGATTGAATGTCACTGTATACTTTTGAAGTGATAAAATGAAACTTGGAAATAAACAGTTTGAGACATGGTATAGTTTAGTCAGCTGTGATTGACTGATTGCTCCAATTACATGCCTTTTACAATATAATTTTGTGGATTTCACCTCATCCCCGTTAAATGGCAGAGTCCAGTTCATTACCCCTTGAATCTGAAATAGCCAGATGACTTATTTTAACAATAATTTTAATTTTATTGTCAATGTGACATTTCTGAACCCAGGCCTCAGGGGACTTGACAAGCTTCTAAAATCTCTTCTGGACCTCCTTATCTTACTATGAGAAGAAGCTAGTGCTAGCCTACTGGATGATAAATGCGCTTGGAAGAGAGCCAAGGAACCCCAGCCAAGAACCATATAACCCCCAGATGCAAATCCACCCACTGATTAGCAACCACTTAAGTGAGACCCCCTGAGAAAACAGGAATCCTTCCCCACAGCCTACTTTTGAGCAGTGAATTATCATTTTAAATTACTCAATAATTTTGGAGTGCTTTGTTACACAGCCTTATTGTGGCAACAAATAACTCATACTACAGCCCAAATAGAGTACATTTTTCTGAGTTAGTAGGCAAATGTTCTAATTTTGGTGCAATCATGTGATTAATTGAAGTGTAACTTTAATTAGTATAGATAGTAAAAGAAAAATGAATTTGGTAAAAAATGGTTCAATTACAATACGACATATACAAATATGGACAATTAATTAATTTTTGTGTACATTACATTCCTTATCTATAAACTGAGCCTAGTAAATGTCTACCCTTTATGATGCTTGAAAATTGAACTGTTTTTATTTGCAATAATTCATTAAAAACAAAATAATATGAATATTTTTAATGGTTTAGTTATGGACCCACATGGAGATTCTGTGAGCTGGCATATGTTAGGCATCTAGCACCCAACCTACATACATTACAAAAATATTATATAAATATTACCTAAAAATTATCATCATGATTAATAACTATAAGCAAAAGCTTGGAAGCTCAGGCAATTAAAATAGTTTAATAATGCTTTAAGTAAAGTAGAGTTTAAACATGGAATCACATATTTGTTATTTAATTTTAACACAAGAAGCTATGTTGATTGGCCACACAGATAAAATATTTTTAAATATAGATGAACTAATTTAAAAGACAGTTTAAGACTTAGGATAGCTAGTAACTTTTGTAAAAGCATATGAAACTTCGTTTGTATGAATACTATTGCAAGCAAAATCTCTTTGGCCAAAACCAATTACATTAAGTATTTCTATGAAAGCATAATATTAAATAAGATTTTATGTTAATAGTCATTTTTTCTAAGTATTAATTTGGAACATACAAAAGTAAATAAATGTATTTTACATCACAATTACACACCATTGCCATGTGGCTTATTGCACAAATACAAGACTGCTTAAATATTTCAAAGTCAATTAACATAACCAACAACATCAATAGACTAATGAAGAAAAAAATATATGAACATATCACTTAATATTTAAAAATCATAGAAAATGACAAGGACTTATAATCTAGAACTAATAAGTGAACTTAACAATGTCACAGGACACCAAATACATATACAAAAATCAAATATCTGTTAATATACAAGTGATAGATGCAGGCGGAAGGTAAGGGAACCTACCCGGGGTCTTGTCTGGGCGTGCCCACACACTAATGGTGGTCCACTTGCACACTGGGAGAATGGAGAGGAATCACCGTGAATTTGTACATTATGCAAGGGAGAGGAGCCTGGACTCTTCAGCTCCTGTGTGGTGGCCTACTATTCAATCTGTGAGGTGGGAGCCTGTCGGCAGAGCCCCTCATTTTGCTGAGAGCTTTCTTTCAATAAATTTTGTTCTCTTCCTTTTTCAGTGTGTCCACATGCCTATGATTTCCTGGTGGTGAGATAAGAACCCAGACTTTAGCTGGACTAAGGTGCAAAAAATCCTGCATCACTAGCAATGATATATGGCAACCAAAATTAAAAAGTATACCATTTGAAATTGTTCTAGTGAAAATGAGATACTTAGATACAAGCGTAGTAAAGCAGGTACAATTTTGGGATGCAGAAAAATTATAAAAATGCTTGTGAAATTAATAAATGAGGAAAAAGACTATGTTCATACTTTGGGAAATTTGACATAGTTAAGATGTGAATTCTCCTTAAATTCATTTATAGTATTTGTGCAGTTACTATTAAATACCAGCAAATGGTTTCAGATATATCAACAAACATATTCTAAAATTTATAGAGAAAAAGTGCTAGACTATTTAGAAAATCATTTAAAAGAATATAGTGAGAGAAAACACTACACCTAATTTTAAGACTTACTATGTTTCTACAGCAATCAGAACAGTGTGATATTGCAAAAAGATTGAAGAAAGAGTAAAAAATGCTAAATAGACACGTAGGAGTATGCACATTTTGGTAACTTTTCAAAAATGACTACATGAAGTATGGGTAACTTTTCAACAAATCTCAGAAATAGTACCAAATATCAAAATAATCTGTAAAAGAAAATATTTATAAATTGCCCTTCATCAAAATTAAAAATACGTGCTTCATTAAAGACCCTGTTGAGAGGATATATAAACAAGCTGCAAACTAGGAGAAATCGGTTGCAAACCACACACTGCAAGTGTCTCAACTGTATAGAGAACTCTTAAAACTAATAGTAAAACGTAACAAATTTAATTAGAAAATGAACAGAAAGCATAAGCAGACATTCATCAAAGAGGATGTACTGATGACAAATAATCGTATGAGTGTGTTTAACATCATTAAGCAATAGGGAAATGAAAATTAAAATCACAACGATTATCACTATATACCTTTAAGAATACTTAAATTTAAAAATAACGATAATTCCAAATGCTGTCCAACATAAAGAGACACTGACTGCATTTTTATACATTGCTCCTGATACTCTGCAATGGTTCAACACTCTAGAAATTAGTTTTGATATTATTTTACAAAACTGAAATATACATAGTTTATGACTTAACAGTCACATTCCCAGGTATTTATCTGATCAAAATGAAACATGTTCCCACAAAAAAAAAGAAAACCATACAGAGATATTCATGGAAGGTTTAATTATAATATCTGCAGCAAGCTTTATTTGTAAAAACTGTAAACAAGCCTGTTGTTTCTCAATCAGTAAATGATTAAACAAACTGTGTGCATCCATATCATAAAATACTACTCAGCAACAAAAATAAATGATGTATTAATATCTGGAGCAATATCAGTGGATACCAAGGGCATTATGCTGAGTGAAAATGCCAATCTTAAAAGCCTGCATACAAAAAAAACCAAAACAACAAAATTAAAAAGGCTACATAGTGCACAATTCCACATAAAATTTCCTAACACCAAAATGAAAAGCAGATTAGCTGTTACAATTTAGGAACAATGAGGTAGGTGCAAGTGAAAAGGAGTGGCATAATGTGCAGTTTCTTTGGGGTGATAAAATAGTTATTTTCTTTTTTGGCTGCTTGGTGGTATAACAAATATCTATATATATGCATATATATAACAAAATTAAAGAATTATACAAACATTTACGGAAATGAGTATATGTAAAAATTGGTGGAAATCTGTAGTTTAATAACAGTTTTTTTTTTAACCAAGGTCAATTTCTTTGTTTTCTTTTTGTCATATAGATAAGAGAGCTGCTGTTATTGGTAGGAAAATGAAGAATCAGTAAAGGATTCTCTGCACCCTTTTTGGAAATTCCAGTGTGTTTATAATTATTTCAATATTTAAAATGTACACAAATATTCTCTGTATTTTTAGTTTATTTTCGTTTTGAATAAGCCACAATTTGGTACTTAGTTTAACACAGGTTAAAGGAGAATTTCTTCACATCTCAGCCCCTATGACCTTCCAATTCTAATATTTCAGACAAGTATTCGTAATTAACTAAAGATACTGTATTATCAACTAATTTTGTTGTTCTAGTGTCACCGTATATTCTATATTTGCCTCCTTTCACCTCTACATGTGGCCAACTCTTGAATCCACAGATAAATAATATCTATCCCGAAAAGTTCTCTTAGAATTAAATCTATACATGTAGCTGTGTTCAAATGCATACTGTGATACTTGTTTTGTTACTTTGGAGTATATATTTCTATAAATATGAGGTACAAGATTTGGGTAAGAACTTCACTCAATATTTCCATCTCCTTCCATGGCACATACAACATAGTAGTATAATTTACAATAAAAAATTAATTATATGAACAAACAAAATAAAATTTTGTGGAGCAATTCTATCTTCTAGAAGATGACTGATTTCATTATCTGGTTTAAAGAAGCCTTATTTTTCCAGTGAATCTGACATGTTAACATAATATTGAAGTTAAGATTTTGTTACTGTTATTGTGTATTACAAAATCTTTCAGAAATAATGTATTTGGTGCATCAAATTATTAAGTATTGAACTCAAGGGAGTCATTTTTATGACTGTTTTATCTATCATTATTACACCAGATATTTTATTTGACTTCTGAAGTTTTTAAAAATATTCATGTAATTTTTTTAGGACAACCAAATTTGAGAACACTTATTTCTTATCTGACAATACATAATATCTCAAGAGTTTAATTTTTGAAATTATATTTACTGGGATGTATCTTCTATGACACTACATGCACTTCCTCTGCTTTTATGCATTTCCAGTGACTACCTTGTAACTGTGTTTCCTTAACTTGCAATTCAAAACACAATTAATTGATCCAATGTACTGGAAATTTTTTGTAATTCTATTTCCTGGGAATTTTAAATTTAAATCTATAGACTATAAGTGAAAAATTCAGTACAAAGCTTTGTGAGTTTCTTATTCTTCATATCAATATCTTCACTTGAATTAGAAAAGTAAACACTTTGTTTTCTGAAAGTGTTTATATAGCAATATGTTCTTTTTATTATCTGTTGAAATTTCACATTCCAGACGTTTAATATAAAAGCCAATTTGTTTCTAAATATGCAAATTCCCTTTTATATCCTTCAGTTTTGATGAACAGATACAGAAAATTGCAATACATATGATTTTTTTAAAATTGAACAGATGCTAAGATTACAAAGTTGCTATTAGTAGTAAAATATTTAGGAACATCATACACTATATAAATAGAGTCTACAACAAAGACTGTTGAAAAGCTCAAAGTATATGTATGCCAAAATGATTAAAAAGATAAGATAATGTTTGATCTATTTATAGATATCCCTGTGTATATGTATGTGTATATATATATACACATACATATGTCTAAGAATATATAAACACAATTTAAATAAATAGTAAACAATAAGATAGAAAGTATAATATAAGAATTTGGGAATTATGCAAACTGGCTAGGGAAGCATTCAGTTATAAAAAGCAAAAAGGAGGGTAACATTAGAAAGATGGTAGAATAGATGATCCCTGTACTCATTCCACAGAAACACTGATTTAACAACTGCATGTGGACCAGAATATCATTGTGGAAACCCCAGAATCCAGGTGAGAAGTTGCTTCAACCCAGCAGAACCCAGAAGCAATAAAAACTGCATGGAAACAAACATGTTTAATTTCACTAAGAAGAATAGTTTCACTCTACTTGCACCTCTCCCACTCAAGTGAGCACACAACAAAGCCAAAAGATGTCCTCTCAATTTGTGACTTTTCCTGCAGGGGAAGGAAAGAGATGAGATGTGTCCAATGTCCCCAGCCTTTTAGGGTGCTGCTTGAGAGACCTGCTCCTATCTTGCCTCATCCAGAGTACTGTTAGACCTGGCATAGTTGTAATGCTAAGGGACAGGTAAGAACTGAATGAAGAGCAGGTAGCTCTCAGCAGCTGGCAAGACACCCAACAGCTGACATGAATTGCAGCTGCCCTCATAAATTCTAGGTGCTGGAGCAGCCCACAGTGGATGGTGTAACTTCCAGTTACCCAAAGCAATCTATAGGTTCAATGTTATTCACATCAAAATCCCAAGGGCAGAGAGAGATCTAAGATGGCAATCTAGCAACAGTTCAGGGTTGCAGCTCCCAGTGAGGGTGCAGGGAGTGAGTGAATGTCAGACTTCCAGATGAATTTTTGTTGCCTACAGACCAGGAGATTCCCAGCAGAGGAGCCCCATGGGTTGCCAGCATGACTCTTTAGGCTGGCTCAGCTGTTTTGCTGGCATCCTGGCGCGGTGGTTCTCAGTGCAGAGTATGCGGGACTGGGTGCCCTTTTAGTTGGTGTTTGGAGCTCCAAGAAGGCAGAGTCACCCATTCAGCTGATTGAGAGGGGGACTGAAGCTGGGAGCCAGACCAGGAGATTCCTGGGCAGAAAAGTGCCATGAATCTCAGTGCTGCTATTTCAGCTGGCACAGTCACTGCACAGGAAATTGCATAGATCCCAGCTCCTTTTCAGTGGATGACTGGGGCACCTGGGAGAGAATCAACCATTCAATTAGGAAAAGAAAAAAAGGGGGCTCTGAGGTGGGGAGCCAGGTGATCTGGCTCAGCTGGTCCCACCCCCACAAAAAACAGCAATTGGAAACACTGATGGTTGAGAGTTTTACAGCAAGCACAGCTTAACCCCAGAAGGTCCAGCTCTGTGAGGGAGGGGTATCCTCTGAAGGAAAACAAAGAAACAGAAATAACATCCCCACGACAAGCTGGACATCCACTCAGAGACCCAATCTGAAGGTCAGCAATTACAAAGATGACAGGGGGATAAATCCAGAAATATGGGAATAAACCAGCACAAAAAGGCTGAAAACATCCAAAATCAGAATGCCTCTCCTTTAAGGGATCGCAGGTCCTCATCAGCAAGGGAACAAGGCCTGATGTAGAATGAGTGTGATGAATTGTCAGAATCAGGCTTCAGAAGGTGGATAATAAGAAACTTCTATGAGCTAAAAAAACATGTTCTAACCCAATGTAAAGAAACTAAGAATCTTGAAAAAATGTTTGATGAAATGCTAATGAGAATAGACAGTTTAAAGAGGAATGTAAGTGAATTAATGGAGCTGAAAAATACAACATGAGAACTTCGTGAAGTATGCACATGTTTTAACAGTCGAATTGATCAAGTAGAAGAAAGGATATCAGAGGTCAAAGACCAACTCAATGAAATATAATGAGAAGACAAGATTGGAGAAAAAAGGATAAAAGGGAATGAGCAAAGTCTCCAAGAAATATGGGACTATGTGAAAAGATCTAATCTATGTTTGATAGGTTTACCTGAATGTGACAAAGAGAATGAATCCAAGCTGGAAAATATTCTTCAGGATATCATTCAGGAGAACTTTTCCAACCTAGCAAGGCAGGAAAACATTCAACTCCAGGTAATATAGAGAACACCACAGAGATATTCCTCAAGAAGAGCAACTCCAAGGCACATAATCATCAGATTCACCAGGGTTGAAATGAAGGAGAAAATGCTAAGGGCAGCCATAGAGAAAGGTCAGGTTACCTACAAGGGGAAGCCTGTCAGACTCACAGCAGATCTCTCAGCAGAAACCCTACAAGCTAGAAGAGAGTGGGGGACAACATTCAACATCCTTATAGAAAAGAACTTTCAACCCAGAATTTCATATCCAGCCAAACTAAGTTTAATAAGCAAAGGAAAAATAAAATCTTTTGTGAACAAGCAAGTACTCAGAGATTTCATCACCATCAGGCCAGCTTTACAAGAGTTTCTGAAAGAAGCACTAAACACAGAAAGGAACAACCAATATCAGCCTTTCCAAAAATTTACCAAAATGTAAAGAGCATCAACATAATGAAGAATTTACATCAACTAATGGGCAAAACAGCCAGCTAGCATCAAATGGCAGTATTAAACTCACATATATTATTATTAATTCTAAATTTAAATCTACTAAATCCCTCAATCAAAAGATGCTGCATACAGACCCATCTCACATGCAAGGATACTCAAAGACTCAAAACAAAGGGATGGAGGAAGATTTACCAACCAGATGGAGAGCAAAAATAAATAAATAAATAAAAAGCAGGAGTTGCAATTTTTGCCTCTGATAAAATAGACTTTAAAACAACAAAGATCAAAAGAGGCAAAGAAGGACATTACATAATGGTAAAAGGATCAATGCAACAAGAAGAGCTAATGATCCTAAATATATATGCACCCAATACAGGAGCACCCAGATACATAAGACAAGTTCTTAATGACTTATAAAGAGACTTAGACTCCCACACAATAATAGTGGGAGACTTTAACATCACATTGTCAATATTAGACAGATCAATGAGACAGAAAATTAACAAGGATATCCAGGGCTTGAACTCAGACCCAGAACAAGTAAACTTAATAAACATTTATAGAACTCTCCACCCCAAATACACAAACATACATTCTTATCAGTACCACATCACACCTACTCTAAAAGTGACTACATAATTAGAAGTAAATCACCTCTCAGTAATTGCATAGCATTTCACATGTTTAAATGAAATATTGGTTGGCTGCTTCTTTGTTATTTTCCTCCCTTTTCCTTCCTGTCTCCATTTTTAAGCACAATTATTGACATAAAAGAGGTTTTCAATACCCATTTTTTAGACTGCATTTGAGCCTGGGCAGTAAAGCAAGACTCCTGTTCTCTCTCCCTCTTTCTCTTCCTCTTTCTTTCTCTCTTTCATTCTTTTTTAAATTTCTTTTTCTTAAAAAAACCCCAATGGCATTTTTTATAGAAATAGAAAAAAAAAATCCCCAAATTCACACAGAACTGCAGACAACCCAGAAAAACCAAAACACTGTTGAGAAAAAAGAACAACGTGCAATTCCTCTGCTTTGCAAGGAAGCATGATGCTTTCTAATTATGAAATATGGTGTAAAGCTATAGTAATTAAAACAGTGTGATACATAATGTCAGCCATAAACCAATGAAATAGAATAGAGAGCCCAGAAATCAAACCATACATATAAGATCAACTAATCTTTGACAAGGGTCTTCAGAAATTAGTGGAAAAAGGAATGTCTCTTCAACAAATTTTGTTGAGAAAACTAGAAATCTATATGCAAAATAATGAAATTGGACCCTATTATATATCATACACAAAAATAAACTCAAAATGGACCAGATTTAAATGTAAGATTTGAATCTGTACAATGTCTAGAAGAAAACATATGGGAAAACTTCATGATATAGGTCTTAAAACAAAAGCAAAACACACAAGGAAGACAACATCAAACTAAAAAACTGCCTAGCAAAGAAAATTCTTAACAGAGTGAAATGCCATTAGTCAATGGTTTCCTTTTCACTTTCCCTTTTCCTTCAAGTGGAAGAAAATATTTTAAAACCATATATTTGGTAAAGGCTTAGTATGCAAAACATGTAAGCAATTCCTACAACTCAGTAGCAAAAAAACAAACAAAAACAAAAAACAAAAAAAAAATCTTTATTTAAAAATTGCAAAAACAAAAATGTTCTAGGAAGACATGCAATGATCAAAGGTACAGGTAAAGGTGCTCAACATCTTTCATTATCAGAGAAATGAAAATCTAAACCACAGTGAGATAGAGCATTATACATGTCAGGATTGTTATTAACAAAAAACAAAAATATTTTGGCAGCAATTGTTGCTGTGGCTGCAAAGAAACTGGGACTCTTACACTGTTGGTGTGAATGTAAAATGGTGGAGACATGAAGGAAACAGTATGGAGATTTCTCAAAAAATGTTCTTAAAAATTGTGGTATAATCCAACAATCTAAATTCTGGCTATGTAGTGAAAACATTGAAATCAGGATCTTGAAGGTTTATGTGTGCTCTCATGCTCATTGTAGTATTCTTTCAAATAGGAAAAACATAGAAGCAACTCAAATGACCCAATGGTTCATTGACAGATCAATGAATTAAAGAACATGGGGTATATACGCATTCAGCACTAAAACAAATAAGGAAATCCTACAATTTTTAAACATGGATGGACTTGAAAGACCTTATATGAAATGAAATAAGTCAATCACAGGATAGATAAATGTGTAATGATTCTATTTACATGAGGGCTGTGATTTAAATGTGTCACTCAAAATTCGTGTGTTGGAAACAATCCCCAATGCCACAGTATTAAGAGGTGGAACCTTTAATAAGCAGTGTTTATCTCGTGATAGCTATGTTATCATGAATGGATTGATGTGGTTATCTGCAGACTGGGATAGTAACTGTGTGATGGGTTCCCGATAAAATGCATTTGGCCTCTCTATCTTTCTTATTCTCTCTCTCTCTCTCTCTCTCTCTCTCTCTCTGTCTCTCATGTATGCTCTTTTGCCCTTCCACTTTCCACCTTCAGCCATGGGCAGATGCAGCAAGACGGCCCTCACCAGATGTGGTCATCTTGACCTTGAATGTCCCACCTTCCAGAACTGTAAGAAAGAAATTTCTCTTCTTTATAAATTACCCAGTTTATGTATTCTGTTACAGCAGTACAAAACAAACAAGTGCAATGAAGTTTGTAACATACATTTACAGAAGCAAAAAATAGAATGATTATTGCCAAGAACTGAAGACGTTAGGGGGAAGAGGGAATTATTTTTCAATGGGTACAAGTTTACATTTATAGAAGATGAATAAGCTCTAGAGATCTGCTTTACAATATAGTGCTTATAGATAACAATACGGTATCATGCACTTAAAAATAGTTAAAGTGGTGGATCTTAAGTGTTCCTTACAACAAAACAATCAAAGAAACAAATAAAAGCAAAGAAACACAAGGAAATATTTGGCTTTGAGGTGATGAATGTATTTATTACTTTGACTGTGATGAAGCACATTATGGGTATCTGAGTGTTACCAATAACTGCATATACATTAAATATATCCCCAAAATTCACACAGACCTGAAGAAGACCCAGAATAACCAAAACAATGTTGAGAATAAAGAACAACAATGTACATTAAATATATGCTGTTATTTTTATATCAGTTGTATCTTATGAAATCTGTAAAAAAATAGTAAAAAGAAAGTACAACACTTATGTATTTCATTGTAGATACAAATTACTTTATTACTTTATTTACTTATTTGGCAGTTTCTGGTAATAATACCATTTGAGTATTGGGATTATTTAGTTAATAAAAAAGTAATAAAGTTTAACTAAGATCATATTTCAACTGAATAAAGAATTGACCTCTTCTGTAATTTAGTTCTCAATACTCAGTGTTAGTATATATGCAGGCTATAAGCTTGCTGTCTGACTTTTCTCATTATATTCTGGGGACCATGGTATCCAAGCAAATTTAACCACCATCCAAAAATCCTTTTAAACTCCCCATTGAGGTCCATTTTCTGTTCTCCACACTAGCTATTTCATTCTTTCTCCAATCCTATTAAATGCCACCTAATCCTCTCACTCTCAGATAACCTTTCTCTTAGTTCAATAGAGAAAATAAAATTTACTAGATTGGAACTGGATCAACTTTCTCTAAAAGATGAAAGAATTAAAAGAAAACAAGTAATAAAGAAAAAGAAAAAGAAAATACAAATGGGGAAATGTTTCTCCTGCAATCTAAGTCTAATTTTTTAAATCTGTGCCCTGATTCCTATGCAATTCTGTCTTCCCAGGATTTCTTTCACCTTATACTCTCATCTTTATTTACATCCTCTCTTCTGGACTTCTCCATGGTAATTAAAGATATTCAATTTGTTCAAGTGTAAAAAAAAAATTCTGTCTTTCTCTATTTAACACTCCCTCAGGCACCGTCCCCCACAGCAGTACCATCCGGTCGCCTGTCAACACCTTTCTCTACCTTGCAGCATGTCACAGGTTGCTACACTGGTTGTGTTTCATATTGTAATTTTTTTGCTTCAGGTAAGAACACACACACACACACACACACACACACACACACAGACATTAACCCCTATTTCTCCTCCTGTATCTTTTGTCACTCCTGCAGAAACATTTTTTAAAATTCGATTTCCTTTTCCAAACTGTCATTCGCATTCTTTAAATTTCTCTCCCAGGTCTCCGTCTCTCCTAATACTACAAATATTCCCTGGACTGTCTCATGACTTCCATGGCTTCAATGTTCATGTCTTATAACTCCCCTGAAATTTACCTTTGTATTCCAACTTACCCTAAAATTTCAGAATGGAATAGTTCAAACATTAGATATGACTCTTTGGATATAAGGCAGGGACCTCAACTCAACATCTTCACACTGAAACCTGAAGCTTTTCCTCTGGCTACTTGCCTCACCAATAACCATTGTCTGGTGCCTGCTCTTTGGGGAGTTGTTTATTGTAGAGCACCTCCCACATCTGAGGTGCCTAAAACAGAGATAAGCCTTATCCAGGATCTTGCCAAATTCTCCTCTGATTTATGATACTTGACAGTTATCCATAGTAACTGATTTACAGAAAAATATTCATATTTAATTGGTATAGAATTTCCTTTTTTCTGGCATTTTTTTTAATTTAACAATTTTCTATTTCATGTTATTATTTTTGATTGAACCACTTTATCTAAAATAAAACTTTTATTAGTATTTTTGTGGATTAAATACTTACAGTTTCCCCCTGATTAGTAAAGCTAGTCTTGGATCAACCTGGTTTTCTTTTTTAAATCTTATACCAAGAATCAAATACTTCAAATACTTTTTCTAAAAAAAACTGAAAGTGGTAGCATGCATTATTCTACTTTATATTAGTAATAAAATACATTATAAGGTAGGAAAAGTATTTAAAATTTTAATCAGGCATAATTTGATATGCATGTAACATGTAAATACACATGAAACTAGTAAAATATAAATCCTCCAATATGATTGAATAAATCTGGGATTTTTCCTTGATTCCATCATTTTATCATCCTGCAGTGAAAATAGAGATATTAATTGTAGTATTCTAATTTTCCTGTCATTATAAGATGGTTTACTGCAGTTTTTAAGCATTATAAACATGTTATCATACCAGTATGCAGAGTTATTTGACTTTCATTTTCTATTGGCAATGTGTTTGTAATACTCATTCATGTTGATTTTTGAGGCCCTAATCCTTTTTCTTTCACATTCCTGTGAATGAGCAAAACACGATTTAATTTGCCATTATTCATAGACATTTAATTTGCTTTCATTTCCATACTATGACAAAAATTGCAGTAATAAACATTCTTTGTGACGTATTTCACTATTTATAGATATAAAAGAGTTTATCTAAAATGGAAACCTAAAGATGGAATTGTCTGGTCACAAAGTAACTACATCTTCAATATAAATGGGTATCATTAAATTGAATTCCTCAGTATTGTATTGTGCCAATTCCCATAACTAGAGTCTACATTGTTGTCAAGACATTTTATCATCATTTTTAGTTTTTGTTAATCAATTAAGATTTTTGCTGATCTGAATTATTTTTGAGTATGTGAAATGATATTCCATTGTGACTATCATTAACATATTTTTGGTTAAAAATTAGGCTAAGGTATTTTGGCATTATTTGCAATCTTGTGTTCTCTTATGTGAAATGCCTATGTATTTTACCTGATTTCCTAACTGGTTTTCTGTAGTCTTGTTTTGTATGGTAGGGTTTTTTTCATTTGTTTTTCCACTGTTTATTGAAGGAGTACTACATTATGTACACTTATATAATAGAAAGTAGGAAGTCTCTATCAAATCTATCAACCAGAACATAAACAAATTTTGCTATAGCATTATCCTTTATGAAATCTGTTAGAATATGGATGCATCATTGTGTGTGTGTGTGTGTGTGTGTGTGTGTGTGTGTGTGTTTGTGTCTGTATGGATCTGTGTGTCTAAACATATCATTCTACAAGTTGTTTTTAGTAAAAATAAAGGCATATTTTGCATGCAGATCCAAACATTGGTTTTCTTATTTAACAGTATGTCTTGGACAGTATAAATCTACTTGCTCATTTACAAGTGATACCTTCTTATATCCACAATTTAGTAGGCCTGAATGTGCCTCCCAACTTATTTTTTGTGGTAAGAACCCTTAACTTAAGATATTGACAAATTTGTAAATGTATAATACAGTCTTGTTAAGGATGGGCACAATGATGTACAGTACATCTCTAGAACATACTCATTTTGATTAAGTGAAACTTTATACCCATTATTGGTTTTGAATACTAAACATTTTTCTACTATTTTCATTGTTAGTTCTTCTCCCCAAATTTTTAATGTATATTTTAATGTTTTAAAATATAAGCCAGCAGCACATCAAAAAGCTTACATAACGCAACCAAGTAGGCATTATCCCTAGGATGCAAGGTTGGTTCAATATGTGCAAATCGATAAATGTAATTCATCACATAAACAGAACTAAAGGCAAAAACCACATGATTATATCAATAGATGCAGATAAGGCTTTCAATAAAATTGAACACCCTTTATCTTAAAAACTCTTGATAAAATTTTACACCCCTTCATGTTAAAAACTCTCAGTAAACTGGGAATTAAAGAAGCATTTCTCAAAATAATAAGAGCCATCTATGACAAACCCACAGCCAACATCATACTAAATGGGCAAAAGCTGGAAATATTCCCCTTGAAAACCAGCCCAACACAAGCATGCCCTCTCTCACCACTTCTATTCAACATAGTATTAGAATTTCTGGCCAGGTCAATCAGGCAAGAGAAAGAAATGAAGGGTATTCAAATGGGAAAACAGGAAGACAAACTGGCCCTGTTTGCAGATGATATGTTCCTGCATCTAGAAAGCCCTGTAGTATCAGCCCAAAAGCTTCTTAACCTGATAAACAATTTCAGCAAGGCCTCAGGATACAAAGTCATTCTGCAAAGATCACTAATATTCCTATACACCTACAACAGTCAAGCTAAGAGCCAAATCAATAATGCAAT
Source organism: Leontopithecus rosalia (assembly GCA_028533165.1). Lineage (NCBI taxonomy): Eukaryota > Metazoa > Chordata > Mammalia > Primates > Cebidae > Leontopithecus > Leontopithecus rosalia. The sequence goes on along the minus strand of CM052651.1, from coordinate 91,482,545 downwards.
CCTATTCACAATTCCCATAAATGGAATGACATATCTAAGAATGCAGCTAACAAGGAAGGTTAAATATCTCACTAAGAAGAACTACAAAACTGCTCAAAGAAATAAGAGCTGATACAAACAAATAGAAAAACATTCCATGCTCATGGATAGGAATATCAATATAAAAATGCATGTATTTCCCAAAGCAATTTATAGATTCAATTCTATTTTTATTAAACTACCATTGGCATTCTCTACAGAACTAGAAAGAAAAATCTATTTTAAAATTTATGTGGAACTATAAGAGATCCCAAATAGCCAAGGAAATCCTAAGCAAAAAGAACAAAGCTGGAGGGATCACACTGTGAGACTTCAAACTATAGTACAGAGCTACAGTAACAAACACAGCATGGTACTGGTACAAAAATAGACACATTGACCAAAGGAACAGAATAGAAAATGGAGAAATAGGGCTTCACACCTAAAACTATCTGATTTTTCAACAAACATGACAAAAACGAGCAATGAGAAAAGGATTCCCTATTTAACAAATGGTGCTGGGATAACTGGCTAGCCATATGCAGAAGATTAAAACTCAACTCCTTCCTTACATCATATATACAAATTCACTCAAGGTATATTAAAGAGTTAAGTGTAAAACTTAAAATTATAAAAACCATGGAAGACAACCTAAGCAATACCATTTAGGACATAGGAAAAGGAAAATCTTACATAATAAAGATACCAAAAGCCACTACAACAAAAGCAAAAATTGACAAATTGGATTTAATTAAAGGAAAAATATTCTGAACAGCAAAGGAAACTATCAGCAGCTTGAACAGACAACCTACAGAACCTTTCTTTCTACAGAAAGAAAAAACCTTTTTCAAACCATGTGTCTGTTATCCAGATTTATAAACAACTTAAATTACAAGAAACAAACAACTCCATTAAAAAGTGAGAAAAGGACATGAACTGATACCTTCACAAGAAGACATACATGGAGCCAATAATCATATTAAAAAATCTCAATGTCATTAATCATTAGGGAAATGCAAATCAAAACAATGAGATACCATCTCATACCAGTGAGAATGACCATTATTAAAAAATCAAAAATAACAGATCTGAGAGGATCCAGAGAAAAAGGAACACTTATATACTGTTGGTGGGAATGTAAGCTAGTTCAACCATTTTGGAAGACAGTGTGGAAATTCCTTTAAGAACTAAAAAGAGAAATACCACTCAACCCAGGAATCTCATTATCGAGTATATACCCAAATGAATAAAAATCATTCTACCATTAAGAGTCATGCACGTGTATGTTCATCACAGCACTATTCACAATAGCAGAGACATGGAATCAAACAAAATGCCCATCAATGATAGATTGGATAAAGAAAACGTGGCACATATATTAATTAATACATTATGAAATACTATGCAGCCATGAAAAAGAATGAGATTGTGTTCTCTGCAGGAATATGGATAGAGCTGGAGGCCATTATGCTTAGCAAACCAATGCAAAAAAAGAGAGCAAATAGTGAATGTTTTCATTTATAAGTGGGGCTAACTGATGACAACACATGAACACATGGAGGTAAACAACACACACTGGGGCCTGTGGGAGGGTGGAAAGTGTGGGAAGGGAGAGGGTCAAGAAAAATATCTAATGGATACTAGGCTTAATACTTGGGTGACAAAATAAACTGTAAAACAAAAATCCATGACACAAGTTTACCTATATAACCTGAATATATACCCCTGAACTTAAAAGTTAAAAAATATTGTTTTGTATATTCAATATTTAATTGCTTTAAATTGTTTTCTATGTGTGTTGTAAATGAAATACATGAATTTATTAACTATCTAGTTTTCCTAATCCATGGCATCTTGCATAAACAATTCCACTTAAATTTTAGATGACTCCTGATGACTGATGTTGAAGTACGTCACTATTTTTTTAAATAATTGAAAATTTTGTAAATTTTTAGGGTTTTTCCAAGTATCTAACTTTGTCTGCAATAGCATCAGTTTTATCCCTTATTTTTCAATAATTAGAGCATGTGTATTTTTCATAGCTTACTGCATTAAATAGGATCTCCAGGACAATGTTGAATAGAGGCAATGCTAATGCGCATGATTGCCTTTTTTAAATGTTTTTATTCAGTGTTTTCCTTATTTTTTTAAAAAAATATTCTCAATCTTAATAAATACTATTTTGTATTTTTATGTATTTATTTATTTAGAGACAGGGTCTAATTCTGTTGCCAGAATGCAGTGCAGTGTATTCCCAGGCTGCAGTGTATTCATGTACCCATAGCTCACTGCAATCTCAAATTCCAGGGCTCAAGCAATCCTCCTACCTCAGCCTCCTAAATAGCCAGGACTACAGGCATGTGCCATCATGTCCTACTAAATTTTAATTTTTTGTAGAGACAGGATTTCACTAGATAGCTACTGTTTTTAAGGTAAAGAAAATTTTATTCTATTATCAGTAGTTAGGAACCTAATAATTAGTGGATGTTGAATTTTATTTAAAAATGTGCATTTATTGAATTGAGCTGTTGCTTAATCCCTTATAATATTCCCCTTTTTATTGATTCCAGCATGCCTAAATAAATGCTTGTCATTATGCAATTTACTTTTACTTAATTTACTTTTTTGTGAAGTCCACTGATACTATCTTCCCCACCATAATCCTTGCATTACCACAAAAGGTCAGTTATCATAACAGAGAATAAGAATCATAGATGTGACCAAGCACTGAACTTTACTGATGATTTAAAGAATAAAAGCAACAGAGCTAAAGGCATAGCATTTCTTACTACGAGTCCAAGGATCAGCTAGAATCCCACAAATGCAGGTCCCTAGCTTTCACTTTTTTACACACTGGGAAGTGTTTTAGTTTAGGCATAAGAGATAGCACTTAACAATGGGTGTAGTGAAATAATAGTAGAAAATATAATATTAAGTACATTATATATTGTATGCATTATAAACTCAAAATTTTTTTGTAAATTATATAATTGTTAGATACAGCAGATTTTTTTTTTTTAATTTGAGACGGAGTTTCGCTCTTATTACTCAAGCTGGAGTGCAATGGCGCAATCTCGGCTCACTGCAACCTCCGCCTTCTGGGTTCAGGCAATTCTCCTGCCTCAGCCTCCTGAGTAGCTAGGATTACAGGCACGCGCCACCATGCCCAGCTAAATTTTTTTTTGTATTTTTAGTAGAGAAGGGGCTTCACCATGTTGACCAGGATGGTCTCTATCTCTTGATCTCGTGATCCACCCGCCTCGGCCTAACAAAGTGCTGGGATTACAGGCATGAGCCACCACGCCAGGCCATGTTTTGAATCAATATTCTTTATACATTTAGGCATATTTTAAATCAACAAACATAAGATAGAGAAGTTATCTGATTTTGAATAAAATAATACACTTTTTTCTGATCATCTTTATTTTCTGATATAGGCCTGAAGCTGAACTGTAGCTATGGGCTATGTATGAAATTTTGTTCAAACTAAATATTCTCAGTCTTTCTTGACCATTTAGTATTAATGTTTAAAAAGTTTAAAGGGAAAGTATTTTAGAACTAGAATGCCTTCAGTATATTATTTTCTTTACCAAATATCAGAAGTTACAATTTCTACTGTGGATCTGTAACATAAAAAATGTATATTCTATTTGGCTAAATATAATTTTTACTTTTTGTTGAGTAAATCCACTTAAAAACTGCTATATTCAATCTAAACTTAAAAAAATAAGTTTATTTAGTCATTTATTCTTTTTCCAGATGTAAAGCTGTCATTGAATTCAACGAACTTTTCAATAATAGCCTTACTTTGTATACTATAAAGATTCTGTAGGTCAAAAAGAGGGAATTCCATTTTTTTAAATAAGAAAGAAATCAAAATAGCTTCTTTGTGGTTTCTATATAAAGGACATTCGAAAGTTACAAGTGAAAATACAACTCCACATTTAAGGATAAATCTACCATGCCTTTGCTAATTTTTCAAGAGAATTTGTAGCTGACAGATTTACTTTGAAGCCCTTGAAGTGGTATCCAATGGCGTTTCTCAATTTGCCTTTCTATAATTCTTCAGTTTTACATTTTGAGTCAGTGGAAAAGTATCAATTTTAGCTCTTTTATACTAGCAGAAAAGCATCTTTCTAAATAAATAAATCTGCCTCATTAAACATATGGTTCTTTGATGATAAATATTAATTTTAATATTAAGGAGTAACAATTCTAAACATATACAATACAGATATAAGAAATCACCATATAATTTCTCTATTTGGAATTGCAAGTGTTATATCCAAAATAATTTATCACAAGTCTTTTAAAAATGCACTTCTTACTTTTTATAGATGATTCTGCTTTCTCAATAAGATTCACGTCTACCAATACAATGATCAGCATAGTGCTTTATATAGAAACTTAAGAAATAGTGTGCTTATTAAAATTTTCTTTTTTCTATCCGATTTCTTTCTTAACTTTTATGTATATATTATTTCTCACTTCTACTTGAGTCATACTAGTTACATGAAAACATCATCTGAAAGACTTCAACATGCACTAGATGAATAGATATCACAGGATGCCACCGTATCTTTCTTGCATCTCTGCAAATATTTCTTTAAACATCTATTATTCCACAATTACAATGTTTTTAATTTAAGAAATTAAAACAAAATATATTATATATCTGTTCCCATGTGTCAAATATAGTCATTTTAACCCTCAAATATTAATAATATATGAAAGGCATACATATTTTACACATTATGGTATAAGATATGATAATCTCATCTTGAAGGTATTTGTGAATTCAAACAACAAATTAAATTGCATCACTATATGCTACTAGTATATACTGTAAAATTTAATATATTTTCCTAAAGTCAGGATCAAGTCAAGAATGTTCCTTACCACCATTACCAGTCAGTGCTATATTGGAATATTAATGCAATAAAATAAGACTTATAGATGGAATTATAAGCTAGAAATGAAGATGCATAGTCATCATTGTGTACATATTATATAAGGTATGATTATCTAGCAATAATTCCCAACAGTCAGCTAACCAAAGAAAGCAAATCTGTAAGAAGCAACTTAAAAAAATCATTGCAAATGATCAACATACAAAATGTCAGCAAAGCATGTACTAATAAAATAAAAGAAAACTTTATTCACTATTATAAAATAAAATATGAATAAATATAAAGCCTTAATCTTATGCAGGTGTCAATTATTTCCACATTATCCAAAACTATCTGTAAATTTAATTAGAATTAAACACAGGCTGGGCGTGGTGGCTCACGCCTGTAATCCAAGCACTTTGGAGGCCAAGGTGGGCGGATCACCTGAGGTCGGGAGTTCAAGACCAGCCTGACCAACATGGTGAAGCCCCATTTTAAAAAATAAATAAATAAATAAATAAATAAATAAAAATAAAAAATAGAATCAAACATAAGTATATACTTTGTGGAACTCTACAGGTTAATACCAAAATTAATATTGCAGGTAAAATCCCAAAAATACTCAAGAGTTTTGAATATCATGCAAATTTTTTGGCATGAAATTAAGGGTGTTTTAATAGATTTTTTATAAAAATGCATTTACATTCATTTTCTTTTGCATTGCTTTTTTATATTATTCACTATTTATTTCTATTTGTTGTGTTTTGTACTGATGCCCCTAGAATTTCTTCATTTTGAAGAATATTCAATAAGATATTTTGTCTATTGTAGAGAGTATATGGTTTCTTTCACTCTATTAAGTTATTATGTCTTTCTAGTACAGATAATTTATTTTCCTTCAAGACCTGTGGAAACATTTTGCAGTTTGAGAAAGACATTTTCTCTCCATTATAATGCTATATGATATTTCCTCAGTCTTATTTTAGAAATTAATAAGATTTCGACATAACACAGTGTCCAAACATGCAACTATTTTGGAAAATACCAAGTGGATATTTTTGAATATTGTATAGGTGAATTTTTAAATACCTCCTTTAGATATTTTAAAAATAATCCATTGAGTAAAATTTTTGCTTTGTATTTGGTAAGCTAATATAATATCCTTGCAGTACATCATAACAGTATCATAAAATTTTCTATAACAACTATACATTTATTCAATCTTACCTAGATTTTATTTTGTTGCTACTGATTCTTAAACTTGATGCCATTATGTTTCTTGAATTTATTTTATGTCGATGAATAAGAATATCAGCATTTTTCTCATATATCATAATTATATTAGCTTCTAATTTTTATACTTTTAAAAACCATTTTTAGTTCACGTTTTGATTTATAATTGATTTATACAGTTCAATGAATTCTTACAAATGCTTATACCCCTGTGACTGAAACCCGTATAAACATTTCTATTCTCCCAGAAATGTTTTTCAATCCCTTTATCACTCAGCCTCATTGTAACCACAACTTGATCATTCTACTTACGGTTTTTACCATAGATTACTTTGCTTGTCTAAAATTTCATAGTAATCTTGTCTCTGTTTTATGTCTTGCTTGACATGTTTTTGAGATTAATGATGTTGTTACATATATTCATAATTTGTACGTATTTATTGCTGAAATTCCTTTTAATGAATATACCACGATTTTTCTATTCAGTGTCTAACCTGATGGATGTTTGACTTTTTCCTATACACTACATTTATTTATTTTTTGATTTATTATAGAATAAATCTCTAGTTTGCTTCTTTATATGTTAATGAGAACAGCATAATTAGCTAGCTGTGTGTCAGGTAATGGTATAATTAGCCTGATCTTTTTTCATAGATTTAATTCTGCATCTTGTTTTTGTTGTTAACTTTACACTTGGAAATTTTTCTGGGGCTGTTGAGAAGGATGTTTGATTTCTTTGAAGTATTTCAAAACTGATGTTCTGTTTCTCTTTCTCTTCTTATGTTAATCTGCTATGACTCTCCAGAAATACCTTCACTTCCCTACTTACTGGAGCCCATCATTTTTTTTTTCTGATACATAAGTACATTTTTAATAATCATCATGCATTTCAATAGGATTTGAGGTATGGGTCATAAGATAAAAAATGTTTATTCTATCTGCTTTTTAAAACAAAAGACCTCTACTTTCATGGTACTTGTACTTGTCACTTTGTATTACAATTACCTATTAACTTGCCTATACCTTTCATTATTAAATGAGCTCATGAAGAGTAAAAACATGTGTATCTTAATTGGCAGTAAATATGCTGAACTTAGTACTTAGTGCCTACTCAGCATTCAACAAACACTTGTACAATAAATAAAAGAAAATATACATATAACTCATTAAAACATTAATAGTTATTATGGAAGTGTAATATAATTACAGCTACTTTTAAATATTATTTTCATTTTGTTTATCAAGTAGTTTTTTTGTTTTATTTTGTTTTTTGAGATAGAGTCTTGCTGTGTCACCCAGGCTGGAGAGCAATGGCATAATCTCAGCTCACTGCAACCTTCTCCTCCTGGGTTCAAGCAATCCTCATTCCTCAGCATCCCACGTCCAGTAGCTAGGATTATAAATGTGCACTGTCACATCAAGCTACTTTTCGTATTTCTAGTAGAGATGGGGTTTCGTCAGGCTGGTCTCAAATTCCTAGCCTTATATGATCCATCTGCCTTGGCTTCCCAAAGTGCAAGGATTATAGGAATGAGCAACCACATCTGGCCTTGCTTTCCAAATAGTTCTAACAATCAGGTATTTTATTTATAATTCAAATAAAAAGGAATTGGTAATATAAACATTGTTAGTGATCATTAAACACAAAAATATATGATATAAACATTTACGAAAAGAAGTGAACAAAGCAATGATCAGAGATCATACAGGATAATGGGAACCTGGATGATTTCCTATCATTCTTTATACCTCTCCATAAATTTTAAATTGTGAACAACAATCCTTCTCTACTCTCAGTTACAATAATATAGAGGATGGAAGAGAAATGTCAGCAGTTTACTTTTGCAATATTTACTTTAATAGCAAATAACATTTTCAGAGCTTGTTCTTTCAAGAGAGACTGAGAGAACATGCATATGACAATCTCTGTGGACAATTTGTTTATTTAGAACTTTTAAGTAATTATAATCTTCTTACTAATTTTCCCTGCAGGAAGATGTAATAAAGGCTGTATCTGTAATAATCATGTGACAAGACCATTTGTCTATGTAAAACCCTAAGTTGATGAATAAATCAAAGTTATATTTATTTTCTTGATTTTAATATTACTATTTTTAAGTCTTGATTTTTCAACCACAATGAAATAGGACATCAAATGCTGGGGTGGAACACCAGGAAAGGCAGAACAGGTGAGAGCAGATAAGAGAAAAACAAAAAGACAACCGAAACAACAAAAAAAGTAAATGATCATCTACTTTGGTAACATTTTGACTATTGAAAGTTGAGAATAATGACATATAGTAGTAAATTTATTATTTATGGGGTTTTGGTAAGTATTATATTCAATGTACTTTGCTGAGCCATGTGGCATAGACAAATATACAAGTCAACTTTTACTAACATTTTGTTTGTAAGTACCTATATAGGTAAATGATATGATTTGGCTTTGTCCCCACCCAAATCTGATCTTGAATAGTAGCTCCCATAATTCCCACATATTAATAGGAGAGACCTGGTGGGAGATAATTGAATTATAGGGGTAATTTCTCCATACTATTCCCCAGGTAGTGAATAAGTCTCACAAGATCTCATGGTTTTGTATCTGGGGGTTTCCCTGTACAAGCTCTTATTGCCTGCCACCATGTAATACGTGACTTTGCTCCTGCTTTGTCTTCCATGCTTATGAGGCGTCCCCAGCCATGTGGAACTGTGAGTCAATTAAACTATTTTCCTTTATAAATTACCCTTTCTCAAATATGTCTTTATCAGCAGTGTGAAAACACACTAATACAATATCTATGAAATTCATTTTTTCCAATTTGCAATAATAAAGAAATTAAGACATTATATTTGATGTTAAACATGATAAGGCATATTTCCAATGATCAGGTATGATCTTTGTTGCTCTGATGACTATGTGATTTTGTAAAATATTATTTCAAATTGTTAGAATAGACTGTTTCAAAGGATATCGGTGGTATCTAGCTAAATACTACTGTGAGCTAGGTATATGAAACTTCCTAAAACTTTCTGATCAGTGAACATACTGTCTTGAATTGAACAATTACAAAGATAGTAAAGTATCCCCTGAAAGTGAGGCAAGATAAGTAAGGTTATGAGGTGATACTGACTTCTCCCCTTGTGCAAAGCTCAGTAGGGTCTGCATCCCTTACATCCTAGGGTGTCAGCACCTCACTTTTTTGTGAGATAAGCAGTCCTACAGAATACCAGCAGATTCTCGGATAGTTCCAAGTTTCTGCTACCCTTAATGGCCAGGAGAAGAGAACAAATGCCCCTTCTTTCTGATGTAGCTTCCCCAGCGTCCCACCAATCAGCACCAAAAGCCGAAAAGGCTACTAACTACAAATTCTTGTGGGGGGTGGGGTGATATGAATTCCTGCCTGGAGACAAAGTGGTTAGAGACTTCTCCAGGTCATGCATGCATAGCTGGGTTCAAGGTTTAGCTTATACTACCTTATTCCCATTTTAAAAATTCAAAACACACTCCTAGGGATGTTAGACGCTAATTATACGTGTGGTAAGTGTTAGCACATATAGATGCTGAGCGCATGTGCCAACTGCAGGTCCATCTTTACATACTTGATTGACTTCACCAGTGTTTTATAAATATGTATGAACAGTTCCCATAAAGGGAATTTCTCTTATGGCACTGGCTACTGTCTCTAGCTTTGAGCAGCCCTATCTGATCTGCTTCTCAGAGTGTACTTTGACCTTGCAATAAACTTCTTTACCTATTCTTAATCTGGACTAGCTCTCAAATTATTTCGTGCAGCCAAGTCAAGTACATAAACCAGCCCACAGACAACAAAGTACCTGCTGCAATTTTAATATTGTTCTGTCCTGTCTTAAACTGAACTCCAACTCCCTTTAAATATTATTGATTAATCTTTACCATGCTTCAACTTTTTGAAATCTGCTATAATGAATTTGGGGAGGAGGGGTGGAAATCGCATGTTTCCTGTAGTAAAAAAAATTCTTACAATTTTTCAATATCCATGACTAGAGTGATTATCTTCTTTCTACACATATTTATGATTTCATATATGGAGATATAACTATTACTTTTTGCTCATTTATAAATCTATATAGAAATACTCTGTTAAAAAAGTGTTATTTGGTCTTTGTTTTACCAAAGGTATTTTCGTTGTGTTTGAGTAAACTTGGTAAAGATTATCACAAAATTACTGTTTTTATAATAAGATTAATTTGTAAAATAAAAATAAAATTATTATGCTCTGTTGTGTTTATGCTATTACATTTAAAATGATTTCAAATTTGTATATTTTTATTGGATGAGGCAATTGTCATTTAGTTATTCAAACATTGTGTCCTCTAATATTATTACTTTATCTTACTTTTATGTAAAAATATTTAATATGCTATTAAATATAGAAACATATTTAATCTTTATTAGTAATTTGATCTAGGGAGCTAAAATGTCTTAGGAAATGTTAAGCTCTCTAAATGTAGGTTTCTCCTTATCTATTTCAAAATATACAAAAATAATCATTCATTTTTGGTTACTAAAAAAATAAAAATTATTTTTGCATTTAATTTGTATCAGGAACTGTTTTAAAGTCTTGATCTATGTTAATTGTTTAATCTTCACAACAAAAAGTTTGAGCTAGATGTTGTTATTTCATGTTTTACTGGCTAGAAATGGATACAGTTAGGCTAAATACTTTGCCTAAGATGACTTGTGTCTCACAGTTTGCGCTATAGCAGCTTAGTTTTAAGGGAGGAGCTGTAACCATGTCACTGTACTAAAGGTTTTTAGATTGATTCCTGTAACAACCAAACGAACCAACCAGTCATAATCAGTGTATGATCTTTTCCCTTCCTTCCTTGTAATGGTTTAAATATGAGAATGTTAATTAATTAATACATTTGGTGTTGTATAATAATTGGAAATGTCTCTTGAGTTAATAATTCCTAACAGAAAATTCTCTCTAATACAATATAGATGTATATGATGAACTGTATGTTTACTTATTTTTTTCTCCAATAGGGTTAGCTCCATAGAATTATAAAATGCATACCCTTCATCACTATAGCTCTGATTGACCATTTTATGGAAAAGTTAATGTGTTCATGGCTGTGAAAACGCACAAGAAAAGTAAAAGTGCATTTTCTACTGACTATCAAGAGTGCAAGGTATATACTATAGAATGGATCTATATTGTATAGAGCAAAATCAAAATTATTTAAAAAATACACATTCAAGTCTAATGAAAGATAAAAAATAAAGATTAAAACTTTCACAATATTAATAAATCTTACTTAATATATTCTGTCTAGATTGTTCCTGATTCCTAAGGATATATATTTAGCTGTGGAATAAATAAATTCATTTGAACTGAGGATTTAATATAGTTAAGCATTATGGTTTTCTACTTCTAATATGATCAGTCAGACTTCTTATTTTCTATCACCTAACACAGGGAAGAATTAGTGTTTATAGCTCTTGCTATTAAGCAATTATGTAAACTGGTTACTAAAATTACTTCAAGTGATTTTCTTGGTAGATAATACAAATGCATTTTTCTTTGTATTTCTTATAAAATGTGGGCCTCTTTCCTATTGATTCAAGAAATTTCTATTAATGTTTGCATAACATATGTTTTTTCATAGTTTTACTTTATTTTCTTTATATTTGTAGCATATAATTGAATTCTTTTTGTTTGACCATTTTGACCTACTTAGTCCTTTTAAACTAATTTAATTACTGATATTATGGTGTCTGTTATCTTGCTTTTTGTTTTTATTTGTGCATCTGCTTTTTGCTCTTTTGTTTTTCTTTTTCTGTATTTTGGATCGATTTGAGAGTTCTTTTTGCATCCCAAGGCCTTATCTTTGCCATCATTTGGTTATTGCAGGTTTTTTATTTTTATTTTTATTTTTGGCTTCTTTAATTTTGTGTTTTTGGCCATTATAATGAATGTATACTGGTATTTTTTATGTGGTTTGACTTTCTATTTCCCTGATGATCAATAATGTCAAACACTCTGTATACATGTGTACTGGCCATTCATAAAGCTTCCTTTATATGTTGTGTGTTCAGGTTTTACATTGATCCTTCATTGGAGTGGTTTTCTGTTGTTGAATAGGAAGAGTGCTTTACATAGTCTGGATACAATTTGTTAGGCACACACATTGTGAATATTTTCTATGTATATATTTTTCCTTTCACTCTTCAATTTTGTCTTTCAGTTAGAAATCTTTGATTTTGTTAAGGGCAAATATATTATTTTACCTTTTTATGGTTATTTTTGTGTCCTGAGAAATTATGTATGAACATGGTTGAGATGCTTTTTCCATAATTTCTTTGATAGTTATATTGTTAGCTACTATATTTTGACCTATGAATTTCAAAAATCATTATTTTTGTATTATCTGAGATAGGGATTGAAGTTTACCGATTTAAATATGGTTATCTGGTTCTAACACCAATATTTGAAAAAGTTTTATTTTCTCTTTGCATTGTTTTAATGCTTACATGGGAAATTAATCATAAAAACATGAGTCTATTGTTACAGACTCTCCTTTGTTCCATTGCTTCAATTGAATTATTTTTATGTTGACATTATACTATGTTGATAATTGTTGCTTCATATTAAACTTTGAGGTAAGGTAGCATAAATCTTCAAAGTTGTTTTTTTATTTCAAGACAATTTCAATGATTCTTGGGTTTTCTATATGTTCTTTAAAATTATGTTAACATTTCCATTACTAATATTCTCAGATTTTGATCAAAATTGCATTAAAAATATAGATCAGCTTATGAAGAATTAGCATCTTAACAATATTCCATCATCTAATTGATGGGCATTATCTATCTCAGCAATGTTTTGTAAGTTTCAATACAGATATATTGAACATATTTTGTTAAATTAATCTCTATTTTAATTTTTGTCACTATTGTAATTAAAACTGCTGTTAGTATGCATAAGCACAATTGCTGCTATACATAAAATATAACTTGTTTTACATATTAATATTTTACCCCAGTGGCCTAAATACATTATTAATTTTAATAGTCTGGTTGTAAATGCTTTACAATTTTTTATATAAGCAATTATCCTTTCTGTAAATAAAGACTAGTTCATTTCTCTGTTTTCTGCCTTTAGGCTTTCATTTCTTCTTCTTGCCTTATGGCAGGGACCTGTACTGCAGGTACAATGATTAACAGATGTGGTGAGTATAGACATTCTTACCTAGTTCCTGACCTGAGGAGGAAAGTGTTTAATACTTCATCTTTTGTATTTGCTGTTAGATGCAGATCTTTCATATGTGCCTTTTATTTAATTGAGAATCCTTGCTGTATTTTTAGTTTACTTATAGTTTTTATCACATATGCATGCTGAATTATTGTCAAACATGCTTTTTTGTGCACATATTGAGATTTTTTTTGCATGTATAAGTGACTTTCATTATTTTACTTTCAAATGTTAAGCCATTGTTTGTGCCGTATTATTCTTTTACTATATTGCAGGGGTTATTTTGCTAAAATTTAAGAGTTTCAGTATCTATGTTCATGGAATAAACTCCCAGTTAGTCATGATATAATACCGGTTTTATTGCTTGATGGATTCAGTTTAATAATATTTTGGTAAAGGATTTTTGCATCTATTTTAATGAGGGCATTCTGCTCTACTTATATTATATTTGTTGAGTTTCAGTGTCATAGTTACTTGAGCTTCAAAAATGGGTTGCAAACTACACTATTTATACTAAGAATGTGTATAAAATTGACTTTTAGGGTTTTTATTTTGTGTGTATACTTGTTGGAAGTCACAAGTAAAATCATCTAGCCCTGGAGTTTTCCTCGTTATTTTTATAAATTGTTTTTCAATGTCTGTGTCAATATAATCTAAGTAATATAGTTTGAATATATTCACAGGAATCTCATCTTGAATTTTAATCCCCACTGTTGGAGTTGAGGCCTGGTGGGAGATGTTTGGATAATGAGGGCAGATCTCTCATGGTTTGTGTTGTCCATGATAGTGAGTTCTCGCAAGATCTGATCATTTAGCATTGTGTGGCATCTTCCCTCCTCACACACTCTCTGGGTTTCTCCTGCTTTTGCTACATGACATATCTCATTTCCCTTCACTTTCTGCCATGATTTTGATCTTCCTAAAGTCTCCCTAGATAGCAGAGCAGATGCCAACACTCTGCTTCCTGCAAAGCCTGCAGAACCATAAGCCAATTAAATATTTTTTCTTTATAAATTATCCAGTCTCAGGTATTTCTTTAGAGCAATGCAGAATAGCCTAATACACTAAGTTATCTAGTTTATTAAATAAAGTTGTCTATAAAATTTCCTTTGACTGTCTTTAAAATCTGAAGGATTCATATTTCTATTTCATATTGTTAGTAATTTGAGTTTATTCTCTTTCTTTTCTACCAACTTTTTATGGTCACATAATTTTTCTTAATATTTTGAAAGAAGCAACGTTTTACTAATTATTTCTATCTTTTGTCTGTGTCTGAATTTCTTGATCTCTAAGTTAGTATAATTCTCTCTATGCCCTGGTTTACTACATTTTCTTATGTTGTATTACCTTTATCACTCAGTGCAAAAATTTGTGATCATGACTGTGATTTTTGTACAGAAACAATGGGTTATTTAGGTGTGTGATGTTTAGTTCCTAAGATTTGTGACTTTTCTAGATATTTTACTTATTTTTTTTCTAATTTAATTCTGTTGACATTTATGAAGACTTATTTTATGAGCTACCAGATAGTCTATCTTGGTGAAGAGATCATGTACACTTGAAAATATTATATTTTTTCAATTGTTGCATGGAATGGTGTGTGTGTCTATAATACAACTAAATCAAGAATTATGATAGTGTTACTCAAGTGTTACATAACCTTACTTTTTTGTCCATTTTTTCTATCAATTACTGAGAGGCATGTTAAAATTTTTTAAGTTTTGTGCATTTCTCTATTTCCTATTCTACTTATGTCTTTATTGTTGTATGAACATTTTTTAAGACACACACACACACACACACACACACACACTATGATCATTCAGTCTGTCTGATTAGTTGCCCCTTTACTGTTGTAAAATTTGATTGTTTATGTAAGAATAGATTAATACTTCATTTTTGAATGTTTATTTTATTTCATACTCATAAAGCCATTTTAGTTTCATATGCTTACTATGCGCATGGTACATTTTTTTCCCTTTTGACTATCAATCTAGCTACCTCTCTATATTTAAAGTGTGTTTATATTTAGTGTAATTCTTGCTTTTTTGTGTCTGACAATTTTGTCTTTTAATGAGAGTGTTTAGTCTCAGTTTTATTTAATGATTAATGTAACTAGAAGAACCCTATAATTTTGCTCTTTGTTTTCTACTTCCATAATAAATTTATTTTTTTCATTTAGGGTTGTTCCAGTACTATGTGACTCTAAGTCCAGTTTTATTTTGCTTGTTTATACAACTTAGTAAACTTTCCTTTCAAAATTGCTGGAGAAGATGTTTCATATCTGATTGCAATGAAATAATTATATGAAGTACCATGTTTTCCAGCATATATGTGGCTCAGTGCATCTCTTAATTATAATATAGAAAGTCACCAAAGAACATAACTCTTGTAGTTTAAAAAAAATTAAAAAAATAAGGTCTGGGCTGGTGGCTCAAGCCTGTAATCCCAGCACTTTGGGAGGCCGAGGCGGGCAGCTCACGACGTCAAGAGGTCGAGACCGTCTTGGCCAACATGGTGAAACCCCGTCTCTACTAAAAATACAAAAATTAGCTGGGCGTGGTGGCATGTGCCTGTAGTCCCAACTACTCGGGAGGCTGAGGCAGGAGAATTGCTTGAACCCGGGAGGCGGAAGTTGCAGTGAGTCGAGATCGCGCCACTGCACTCCAGCCTGGCACCTGGTGACAGAGCAAGACTGTCTCAAAAAAAAAAAAAAGGCCTTCATATGATGTTGTTAAAGAGCAGTAGAGGCAGTATAAATAAAATATCTATAATAGATGTGACAATTTTAGAGGATAAAAGTGGTGACCACTTTCATGCCTACGGATAATTTTTTTGTTTGGATAAAGAGGAAAGGATGAGTGGGGCTGACAAGAGCAAGCATATGTTATTAAGATGAGCAGGAACTAGCTGAATTGTTGTCAGAATAACTTCTGAGATTTACTAGAACCTGAATATGTTGCTTTATCTCAGATTTCTCTCTTCTGATCCATTAATCTGTTTCCATTTTTTATACTAGTACCATATTGTTTTTATTGCTATAGCCTTGTAGCATAAATTGAAATCAGGTAAAGTGATTTTATTTTTTTGCTCAGAATTGCTTTGGCTATTTGTGCTCCGTTATGGTTCCATGTGAATTCATAATTCTTTTCCTAATTCGGTGAAAAATGATGTCGCTAACTTGATAAGCATTGCCTTAAATCTGTACATTGCTTTGGGCAATACAGTCATTTAAACAACATTGATTTTCTAATTCATGAGCATAGAGTTTTTTTCTATTTATTTGCATCTTCTACAATTTCTATAATCAGTATTTTGTAGTTCCCCCTTGTATGGATTGTTTACCTTCTTAGTTAATATATCCCCAGGTATTCTATGTTTTTTGCAGCTATTGTACATGGGATTGAATTCTTGATTTGGTTCTCAGCTGAATCATAAGTGATGTATACAAATACTGATGATTTTTGTACATTGATTTTGTATCTTGAAACTTTACTGTAGTCATTTATCAAATGTAGGCATATTAAGAGGAATTTTTAGAGTTTTCTGATTATAAAATCACATCTTACGCAAACATATATTCTTAAATCAGGAAGTTTTAGATGTTTTCCCTAGACTGAATAAAACATCAAGACATTTGAATTGATTGAAACTATATTAGTAAGAGTTAAAGCCTTCCAATATTGTAGGTATAATATAGAACATTTTAATAAACTTTTCTTCATGTTCCTTTATGATATTTTATTTTTCTTTGTCTTTTAATGTCTTTTCTTATTTTTCTAAATATCTATGTATTCTATGTTAATTCTTTTTAAATTAATTTAAGAAGGAAGTTCCCTGAAAATAATTTTTACACTTTTGAAGCCATCATTGACATACATGCATATTTCACAATATTATAATTTTTGCAAAATAGGCTTTTAATTGAGCCATCTATCTTCTTCCCCCAGCCTGTACTGGAACTAGCATATGCTCATTTCCTAATCATAAAATATTTGTATGCCTAACAGTTGCTACTGAAGCAGGATTTTTCCTTGACTCCTTTGCAGAACTCATAACAGGGGTGCCTTGTTTACTCAGCCCACCCTGCACAACTCCTTGCGGGAAGAAGCAAGCAGGTGAGCAAGTGCAGGAACTGGCCAGCAACCCGGCAGGAGCAAAGTTTTTGATATGTTTTTGACCAAGGTGTTCTCATCCAAATCTCATTTTGTAGCTCCTATAATTCCCAGGTGTTATGGAATGGACCTGGTGGGAGAAACTGAATCATGGTGGTTGGTCTTTTCCATGCTGTTTTCAGGATAGTGAATAAGCCTCACAAGATATGATGGGTTTAAAAACGGGAGATTCCCTGCACAAGCTCACTCTCTTTGCCTGCTGCCATCAGTGTAAGATATGACTTGCTCTTCCTTGCCTTGCACCATGATTCTGAGGCCACCCCAGCCACGTGGAACTGTAAGTCCATTAAACCTCTTTCTTTTGTAAGTTGTCCACTCTCAACTGGACATGTCTTTATCAGCAGCATGAAAATGGACTACAAGCAATGGGGAAAGGATTCCCTGTTTAATAAATGGTGTTGGGAAAACTAGCTAGCCATGTGCAGAAAGCAGAAACTGGACCCCTTCCTGACACCATACACTCAAATT
>CM052651.1:91423953-91464424 GCA_028533165.1 Leontopithecus rosalia | reverse complement strand
AGCCAGTTAGAATGGCGATCATAAAAAAATCTGAAGACAACAGATGCTGGAGAGGATGTGGAGAAATAGGAACACTTTTACACTGTTGGTGGGAGTGTAAATTAGTTCAACCATTGTGGAAGACAGTGTGGTGATTCCTCAAGGCCTTAGAAATAGAAATTCCATTTGACCCAGCAATCCCATTACTGGGTATATATCCAAAGGACTATAAATCGTTCTACTATAAGGATACACACACACAAATGTTCATTGCAGCACTGTTTACAATAGCAAAGACCTGGAACCAACCCAAATGCCCATCCATGATATACTGGACTGGGAAAATGTGGCACATATACACCATGGCATATTATGCAGCAATCAAAAATGATAAGTTCGTGTCCTTTGTCAGGACATGGATGAATCTGGATAACATCATTCTCAGCAAACTGACGCAAGAACAGAAAATGAAATACTGCATATTCTCACTCATAGGTGGGTGATGAACGATGAGAACACATGGACACAGGGAAGGGAGTACTATACACTGGGGTCTATTGGGGGGAATAGGGGAGGGACAGCGTCGGGGTGGCTGGGGAGGGATAGCCTGGGGAGAAATGCCAAATGTGGGTGAAGGGGAGGAAGTCAGTAAAACACACTGCCACATGTGTACCTATTCAACTATCTTGCATGTTCTGCACATGTACCCCAAAACCTAAAATGCAATAAAATAAAATAAAATAAAATAAAAAAGAAAATGGACTAATACAGTAAATACTTGTGATGGTTAATGCTGAGTGTCAACTTAATTGGATTGAATGATGCAAAGTATTGTTCCTCGGTATGTCTGTCAGAGTGTTGCCATAGGAGATTAGCATTTGAGTCAGTGGACTGGGAAAGGCAGATTCACCTTTAATCTGGGTAGGCACCATTTAATCAGCAGCAGGCCCAGCCAGAATAAAGCAGACAGAAAAATGTGAAAATACTAGACTGGATTAGCTTCCTAGCCTACATCTTTGCTCTGTGCTGGCTGCTTCCTGCCGTCAAACATCAGACTCCAGGTTATTCAGCTTTAGGACTCAGATTGGCTTCGTTGCTCCTCAGCTTGTCGACTGCCTATTGTGGGACCTTGTGATTATATGAGTTAATATTCCTTAATAAATTTCCCTTATATACACATCTATCCTATTCTGTCTTTCTAGAGAACCCTGACTAATACATTCATTCACTTGAGTCCACTGAGTTCCACTCCCTGAGGGAGGTAGCATGCAGGCAATGGAGTGCAGATCCAGAGCCAGTGAGTGCAGGAACAAATTTCATTTATTTGGCTCACCATGCCCAACCCCTTGTGGGAGAGGGCACACAGGTGAGCAAGTGGGATCTGGGTAGACACCTTTGGGTGCTGGCAGGAGCAAACTCCATGCAGGCTCCATGGCAGCATCCAGGTGGGGGTGTCTGTGGCCCCTGAAGCCACAGAGGACATGTTACAATGTTCTTTTAGCTCTGCTGTGCACAAATGGCTTAAGTGTTAACAGCTCAGTGGGCCCTTTGCCTTGATACATGAGATGGCTGCCGTCCACCAGTGAGGGCAAGGGCCATTGTGACAGCGTGTTTTTTGGATATCGGCATGAGCTGCTCTCAAGCTCTTGTCTGGTGTCCAGGAAAAATGAGGTCGCACAAATAAATTGAAGGATAGTAAATGTGAAGGACTTCATTGATTGATGAAAGTAGCTCTCTACAGGATAGGGAACTGGAAAGGGAACAGGATGCACAGGTAACCTTCCCCTCAAGTCCAGCTGGACTCTTCTCCAATGTCAAGCCATTAAGCCATCTCTCTGAAGTCAACTCACTTCTGACATCTAGCTGCTTCTCCACTTCTCTCTGACTGAGTCTGGGTCTCTATAGGCACAGGATAGGGAGCAGAGAGGACCATGGGTAGTTCAGGAAAAGGCAACATTTGAGTGAGAAAAGAGGGAGAGATATTCTCACTTCGGGCTACAGGTTTCGGGTATTTGGGCTTAAAGGTGGGGTTTTGCGAGGGACCCAGCTCTGTCTGCCTAGAATTTCTCCACCTCCTGCCTCTATCATTGTATCACTATTATGACACACTAAAATGTTTTATTTTAATGCTTCCAATTGAAGATTATATTCATTTTATACAAAGAGAAACTAAGGAAAGCTAATGTATTATTATATTTAGGAAACAACAAAACAATAGTTAACATTTACAGTAAGGAAATCAATAACTCTTAAATAAGAGATTATTACACATTTCTCTTGAGAAGGTGAACATATGTATACTTAAAGTTCGAATTTGATTTATTAAATCTGTCAGTGAACCAAGTACTTGAACAGCATTTGAATTGTATGCATCTGCATTTCAAATTAAATATATGGTTATAACAAATATTGCTGTTGCATTAAACTAACACAATATTGGTCTTGAAAACAGAAGTATAAAAACTACTGAAATGTACAACTGTAATTTTTTTTTCTTTGCTGCTGGCAACTTATTATACATCTATGTATGTGTTTCTGTGAAGACACACACAGACAAAACCATACGGCCTCATGCAATTTATATTATATGGTTAAGGGTTTTATGGCAACAGCCTAATGGTAAAGAAAAGATTATTCACTTTGAAGCACTTAGTTGAGATGTTTCTTTAACAATTTTTGGAAGGTTAATTTAATTTAGAGATATCTAATACCATAAAATATTAAAAACAATAAACAAGTATTACAGAATTTTTAAAATAGCATTTACTAATGGTTAAGTGATACATATATGTTTTCATATGAGTT
The DNA here is from genome assembly GCA_028533165.1 of Leontopithecus rosalia. NCBI lineage: Eukaryota > Metazoa > Chordata > Mammalia > Primates > Cebidae > Leontopithecus > Leontopithecus rosalia. The sequence goes on along the minus strand of CM052651.1, from coordinate 91,461,640 downwards.
TATAATTAGCAAGTTACAATAGGTATGTATTAATAAGTAGCATGTGTGACTGGGTTAATTGCAAAGCTTTTCTTCCAACAAATACAATGGTAATCATTCTCTACCAGATGCCCTCTGGTGACTCTAGACTACCCACATAGGCTAGCAATGTACTTGGAAGAAAGGCACAGCAATTGATTGATTGTCCTAAAATGTTAATTTTAGAGCATACATAGACTTTAAAATAAAGTTATATATTTATTTGAAGTGACTTTCAAATGGCAGAGATGATATTGTTTTGTTTGGGATCATAAAACACCTCCACCGTCACCATGACTCCGTCCACACCACCTAGAAGTCACTCATTTTACAGCTGATACAGTCAAGTGAAGCCACATCTGGTACCTCATTTTGATTAAATTTTCTTTCTTGGAGTTCTCGTATTTGTACTGTATTCTTCTGCATTCATGTTGATTTGATTTTTTCCTATTATTGATGAAAATGTATTGCATTATTCTTATCGATAGCACTTCACAGTATAGCTGTTTTAAAGTATGGCTGTTATATCTTCATTAAAACACACTTTAATAATTAGATTTATAATGCTTCAGCTATTTTAATTTTTCAATTTCTTAACTAAGGTATTTTATAAGTCTCTAAAAGAACAACTTGAAGAAATTTATTCAAGTTCAACAAGCACTTATGAATCTGCACTCTGTGGAGAGTGGTAGTCCCTTTATGTATATTATTTAATTTTATCTTCATTACACTCTATGACAAAGGGATTAATAATTGTATTTCTCATGTTAGATATCACCTTACTGTCCTGAAATTCTAACTTTATCTAAAAATCTGTGAGTGTTCGCTGCTGTGCTGCTTCAGGCTTATGTAGATTTGTGATGGAAAAATAGACATTTTAATTTAAGCACTGTAAGAAAATAGTTCTTTCATTACTGGAATTTTCAGTCTAGGTATTTTGTTAAGTAGCTCTTGCAGAAAGTTGCCCAACTACAAATGAATTTCCTAGCTGAGCTATTTTAATTTCTAATATCAGCACCGTACTTATATGCTAAATATTGTGAGTTCCTAGTATCTCCCTCTACAATACTTTGCTAGGCTTTCCATTAATTGTGATATATCCACTACATGTGGAACTGGTTTTCTCTTGCATGCATGCACAGGTATCCACATACCTAAAGGGGTTTGGTCATGAATGAGCATACACATGCACACACACACACACACACAAACACACACACACACACACTCACCAACACACTTGTTTTTAAATCAAAAGAATTAGATATAAAGAACTTGACTGGGAAAAATATTGTCTACCTTAGGCAAAGCATAGCAGGTAATTGAAAGTACAAGTAATTAAGTTCAAAATATTTTGGACTAAGAAAAGAAAACCCCAATGTTGAAACTGGTTGATAAGAACTACTACAAAATTAGTTAACAGTTTAAAATGGAACATACCCTATATAGTTGGAGTTTATGAATGACAGAGCCATAGTAAGTCATATCCAAATTTCTGGACAACTGAAACGTTACTGACATCTTACAGGATAAAAAAAGAGTAAACTATATGTACGCAACATCTTGTTGACAACAAACCACAGAAAACATCATTTGTTAACATTCTGGGAAAATGATTATGATGATGATGATAAAATGAATAAGAGTGTCTGGGATTTTTGAGATCTTCCACCTACAATTTCTGCATGTGTAAAGAGAAAAGCAATCATCTGATATACCATGTGGTTTATATAGTGATGCCCAAGGGAAAAAAAAATATAGAAGAAGGAAGACATGTTCCTACTAATAGTTTAGTATTCAAATTATGCTACAAGCATTTTTTTCTCCATAGGCCATTAATGTTGTTGTGAATAAAAAAGAAATTTTAAAAATGAACTCTTAAAGAAAAGCAATCCAAATTTAAATGTATTTTTCCTTGTAGAAAATTCAGTGCTCTAATAACCTGGGGAGGGTGGTTATCAGTTTATTGCAGCATTACTTTTCTCAACTTCTAGCCAACCTTGGTTCAGAGTAAAAAGTCTTGTTTTTCTCTCCATTTTCTATGTTCTTCTTCCTAAGTCATGAAGACAGGTTGAATGCACCCATGTTTCTTGAATTATAATGTCTACCTAGGAAGCTACTGGTTTCATAAAATATTCTGAGTATTACAACCTCTAGTATATAATAAGCTCAGTGCATCTCTGAATGTAAATCCTTTTTTTCTAGCGCTGCATACAAAGCACAAGCCTTCCAGAAGGATTTTCTCAAACAATGGGGTATGTATTACCAACCACTTAAGCCCTCCAAGAACACATGTGATCCCAAGCATAATAAAATGGAACTTAAGATTATTCGTAATATCTGATGAGAAAAAAATAGACAAGAAATTTGACTAAATTCAGTGAATCCAAAACTGAACTTACCCAGTTGGCATTTAAACCAAAATAACTTAAATGTTAGGGTTAACCTAGGTATTTTCTCTGTTAGGTAATATTAGATCATCATGAGTGGTAATGATTTTTCCTCTTGAAAATGTTGATATTCATAGTAAATTGTCCAAGAAAGTAAGCAGTCAGACTGAGACACAAAATCAGTCACTAAAAAGTGGGTTTAGTGTCAGGGGCAGTTTGGGCTAGATTCTCTGGCACAGGAAAGTCTGGGATAATTTCAAAACATGACACTAAATTTTCCTTAGTTATGTGGAGATAAGTCATGACTGAGGTAAGTAGCTGGCCTTGAAAGGGTTCTTAAGGAAGCAGTAATTCTGAGTTACTCACTGCATCATCCTTTCCTTCCATTTTCTAAAGTCTTGAAAACTCTTTTAGCTCAACCTCAACTGCATTATGAATTAAGGAAAAGTGTGTTTTCTCCATTTGACACTAAGTGAATACTAAATTTTCTTTTCTTTCTTTTATCTTAATGCATTTGTTGTGATTTGTTTATTAGAGTCTTTTTCTCAAATGTTTTATTTTTTCGATAAGTTACTTGGTGTGTACTTTGTCTTTTTGATGATCCCATTTATCTCTCATTTACCTTACAAGATGGATGATGTCTTGCCTAGATAGAAGGTTGTAGAGTTGCAGTCCTTTTTCTCAATTGTGTGCACATCTTACTGTATTGTTATCCAGCTTTCAGGATCGAAGATGAGATATGTAATTATGTCTGCTTTTCTCACCGTACAAAAACTGTTTCTTCTGGTGTAAGGCTTATAAAATATTTTTCTTTCCAGATAAATAAGTTTAACCAGATTATGTGTAAATAAATGTTCCTAAAACTACAGATTATGACTTAATCACCCTTTTAAGTTCTTGAACACAAATCTGTCCCTTACTCAGATGTATTTATCTCTAGTATATCTTAATTTTTTCCCTCATGTCTAATTATCCAATATTTTTCTTTTTTTGGAAAATTTATTTTCGCAAGTAAGATTGCTAGGATTTATTAACCACATCACTATCCCTTTCTCATAATTTCTTTTCTGTTTTTCCTCTGCTTTTAATAATTTTAAACATTTTTGTTTCAGATCATAAATTCTAGATGTAATAATGTTTATGATTGTTTTGGTCAAATGACTGATTTCTTTTTTATTTCAAACATACATTTTTAACTTTCAGGAAGATCTTTATTTCCCTGCTTGTAAGTCTTCTTAATATTACACACAGACACACATGGAACAAGATAAAAAGAGGGAGAGGAGAGGCTATTTTGAGCTTCTGTAAAGACTTCCCTTGTATAGGAGAAAATACCTAAAACCATTAGTTCAAGCTTTTTAAACAATGTACTGTGGAAATGATCAAGATTAGCATTCTGCAGAAAGCAGTTGCCTAAAGTATTGATGGGATAGATTAAGAAAAGCCATAATTCAGTTTTGTTTTGAGAATTGATCAGTGTTCAATTTACTCAAGATATGAAAAGCTAAGACAGGATGCAGAAAGAATAATTGGGGTCACGATTTTGCTGAATGAATATGAACTTAATTAGAAGCTAGGGAAAGTGCAATTGAATCTAAGGTTTTGTGTATCTGTAGAAGTTTTTTGTTTCTCCGTTATCTTTCACATTAATTTCAATTTTTTGCACAATTGAGGCATTAATGCAGTGAAGATTGTGTTGCACATTCATCACCTTGCCACATTTTGCACACCACAATTCAGATCTATTTAATATTCCTCTAACTAACTACAGATTCCTAAATATTAACTCACTGTGGGATTCCAATTCTTTCGTTTTTATTCTTATACTTTAAGTTCTGGGTTACATATGCAGAATGTTCAGGCTTGTTATATAGGTATATGCATGCCATGGTGGTTTACTGCAACCAATTCTTATTACAGGGTTTGATGGCTCTTTTCTGGTGAATTTCTCAGCTCACATGGAAGGGAGGGAGATCCATTAGTTCTTTCTAAAGATATCTCAAAAAAACCCAATATTTCATTAGTATTCATTCTTCTGGATTAAATTGGTAAGTATTTTGAAGATGGATGTAATAGGGAAGAAATTCTCATATTCAGTCCACCTTTTCCCAGATTTCATAATTGTTTCAGTTTCAAAAATTAGTTTTACTTTTATATGTATATGAAGTTTTAAGTAGTCAGGGAAATTTCTAATCCCTACTTTATTATTTATCTGATAAGAAGTTTGATAATTACCAGTTTTATTCTTTTTTATTAGCATAATAATTTATAAAACTGTATTTATATATTGGTAGCATGTACATCAAAATGTTTGGCTATACAGATAATATTAACTATGTTTTTTGAGTGAATGATTAAATAGGAGCAGGTAAGCAAAATCGAAAATCCAGGAGTTGAGAGTGGGAAAAAAATACTAGTAGGTAAGACTGAAGTAGAATCTGAGACTAACACAGATATTTGATTTCACAAAAATGTATCTCTGGAAAATCTGAATTAATTACCCACATGTAATAAGTAGCAAAATTTCCAAAGCATAGTTTTGTTTTCATTATAATGGATTGTCTTAAAATGTGATTTGAAATGCAGACGGTTTTATTTTTCAAATCTATGTAGCAATTTTTATTACACAGAATTCTGTTCATATACTAATGTAGTGTATTTTATTGCATTCTAACTACTAGCTTTGAGCTCTATTCAATACTTGTACCCATAGCTACATGGAAAACTATTTGGAACTCACTTTTAAAAACCCAACTTTGCATATATATTCTAACTACATGTATCCTGTTGTCAGTCTTTTAACATCTCAGATGCATATTTTAAGGGACTATGGACTGAATTGTGTACCACCATAATTCTTATGTTGAAGCCCTAACCCCCAGTATGACTGTATTTGGAAATCTGGCCTGTAAAGAGGTAATTAAGGTTAAATGAAGTCACACAAGTGGGCTGGTGCACTTATAGGAAGAGGAAGAGACCACACTCACTTGCCATCATGTGAAGACATGGCGAGAAGATGGCTGTCTCAATGCAGGAAGAGAATCCTTACCAGAAACCAAAAAGTACTAGAAATTTGATCTCGGATTTTGCAGCCTTGAGAAGTATGAGAAAATAAATGTACGGTTTTGGAGATAACCAGTTTATGGTGTTTTTTTTTTTACAGCAGCCCAAGCTAAGACAAGCTGGTATGCAATATTTAGCAAAACAATGTAATTATTTATTGCCTCCTATCTCTCTTTCTAACACCATATGTTGATAGAGATTTGATAGTTTTCTATGACTGCTGTGACAAATTACCACAAACTTGGTTACTTCAACAATAATAATTTATTATCTTACAATTCTAGTGGCCAGAAGTCAAAAATAGATTTCACTGGGCTAAAAGCAAAGTTTTGTTAGGGTTGTATTCCATTTAGAGCTTCTAGGGAAGCATCTGCTTTCTTGCCTTTTCCAGATTCTAGTTGCTATCAGTATTTCTTGTCTCATGGCCCCTTTCTCCATCTTCAAGGTGAGAAGCATAGAGTCATTGGTCTCTGACCCTGTGACCTACGGTTTGTGTCATGTGTACTGACCTTCTTGTTCTGACCAATTTGCTTTTAGAGTTGTTACATATTTCTCAAAAATATCTGTCAGTACACATTCACTGCAAATAGGAATATGATGTCTTATAGGTGATGTCTTGGTTGTTAGTTTCTTTTATCTATTTCAGTTTATGTTATACATTTTTTGGGAGAGGTGACACTTGGGTGATGCTTTTTTTTTTCTCCACAAGTCTATACCTCAGTGCTCTGCAAATATTACAAACTTTTGTTGTAAGCTGAGTAATAGCCACCAAAGATCCCAGGGGCTAACCCATGGAATTTGTGAATGGTACTTTATAGATGTAATTAAAGATCTTGAGATGGGGAGATTATGTAAGTGGACCCTAAATGTAATCATATCTGTCCTTAAAAGAGGAAGTCAGAGTCACAGAGTCCCTATTGTGTTACTATTTAAACACAGTAGGGAAGGCTCATGACACAAAAAACTGTAATTCTCATGCACAGATGGTAGAAATGAAAATTGGTATAAGTACTCCTATAAAGAATAATAATGGGAAGTTAAAAATTAGCATACTCTCTGATCAAGCCATTATCCTTTAGGTATACCTGAAAAACAACCCAAACCAGAAAAATGTTGTATATTTAAGTGATAAAAACATTTTAAAGTAGATAAATAAAATAACTCAATTTATATTTAAAATCATGAGTAAATTTAAAAATTATATTGTATACAAAAGTTTTATAGCACATAAAATATATCAATTATGTGGACAAAAACACATGGAAAACAGTGTGTGTGGGGGTGGGTGGGTGTATGTTGAATATGAATATATTATAGAAATATGACCTGGAAGGGCCATGTGATAAGATAAAAAGGAGTAAGATCAGGAAAGTTAAAAAGAAGTTAATTTCAAAGTTATAGTAAAGTTTTAGATTTTTAATAAGTTAATAACTGAATTTTAAGATAATGCCAATTTATCTTATTGAATTTTAGTGGTCAGTATACAGGTAATATCATTAAAGGTTAAAAATTGCAGACAACAAAACACATTAGAGCTAATATAAAAAAATATATGTTAAATGATGTAAATAAACCATATCACCTTCTATGGACAGGTCAGCGAATAAACTTGTAGGCTTCTCAGCCAGAAACAAGGCCTGAAATACTTTACCAAGCAACATCATTTGGGAATCTATTCCTGGTATCCCCAACACAGGCACAAAGGTATACTGTGAAACCCCATACCCTTCTGTCTCTCAGAACTAAATGAAATTTCAGAATGTTCACCAGGATGGAAGGCAAGCAACCTCTTTCCACATTACTGTTTTCTAACTGAAATTCACTGAAGAATCCTGTGTGGCAATAGGGAAACTGGGACTACACATTTTTTAAATCCCTCAATTTTAATCAGGAAGTTCAAAATATATTAGAGACGACTGATCCTAAAAGTGGTCAATAATGAGTGTTGTTGTATGATTTTTGCATTATTTCTGTATTATGAATATTATAAAAAATACAAAATGCATTGTTATACTCTCAAAAGGACTGAAAATAAACTCACTTCACTTAAGTACTGCAATTTTTTTCTTAGTTTAGATCTTAAATGCAAAATCAGTGCACTTAAAAGTGAATAAAGAGAATTGCTGTGAATTGTGGCATTGAATGTTTCTGTGATGATGTCAATGATTATTATCTGGTACAATTTCCTGGTGCATGATTGCATATATTAGACTCAGTGCTTACTGTTGACTTTGGCTGCAACCACTAGTTGAGGCTGTATCATTCAAACTTTTTAGATACATGGGAAAGAAAAATCAAAACTGTAAAAGTTTCTAACAAATAAAAATGCTTTGAATTATTTTTAGCTTGTTAACTTGTAATTATTGTTCTTATGTACTTTTATTATCTGGAAAACAAAAGTGTCTTTGATATTAATCAGGGTTATCTAGAGAAACAGAACCAGTGTGTGTGTGTGTGTGTGTGTGTGTGTGTGCGCGCGCACGCGCGTGTGTGTGTGTGTGTGTGTGTATGTAGGAAGAGTGATTTATTCTAAAGAATTGGCTTATGTGAATATGGATGATAAGAAGTCCCAGGATCTGTAGGAGGCAAGGTGGAGACCAGGGAGGCCACTGTTATAGTTCTAGTCCAAAGGCCTGAGAACCTGGAAAACTGATAGTATAACTTCTAGTCTGAAAGGTGGCAGGCTTGATATCCAAAAAGAGCTGATGTTTAACTTAGAGTCTGATGTCAATAAAACTGATGTCCCAGCTTAAGGTAGTCAGGTAGCAGAAGCACTCTTACTGGGTCTTTCTACTCTATTCAGGTCTTCAGTGGATTGTATGAGGCCCGCCCAATTAATAAGTGCAATCTGCTTTACTCAGTCCACCAATTCAAATGTTAACATCATCCAGAAACAACAGACACACTCAAAATGTTTGACCAAATATCTAGGTACTCTGTGTCCCAGACAAGTTGACACATGAAAATTAACCATCACAGACTTCTTTGTTTCATTCCTAGTTTAAAAATGTAGAAGCAATTTTTGAAATTGCTCATTATGAAATATAATGCAAATAATAATAATAAATAAGAACACATGGACATGTGGAGAGGAACAACATACTCTGGGGCCTTTCAAAGAGCAGAAGTTGGGAGGAGAAAAAGGATCAGGAAAAATAACTAATGGGTACTAAGCTTAATACCTAGGTGATAAAATAATCTGTACAAAAACTCCCATGACACAAGTTTACCTATGTATTAAACCTGCACTTGTATCCCTGAACTTAAAAGAAAAGTTAAATAAAATAAGAAAAAGCATTTGAAATTACTAAATTAATAATAAATGCTGCAGGGAGTGGTGGCTTACGCCTGTATTCCCAGTACTTTGGAGGCCAAGGTGGGCAGAGCGCTTGAGGTCAGGAGTTTGAAACTAGCCTGGCCAACATGGTGAAACCTTGTCTCTACTAAAAATACAAAAGCTTAGCTGGGTAGGGTGGCATGTTCCTGTAATTCCAGCTTCTGAATAGGCTGAGGCAGGAGAATTTCTTGAACCTGGGAGATGGAGGTTGCAGTGAGCACAGATTGTACACTGCACTCCAGCTGGGAGACAGAGTGAGACTCCATCTCAAATAATAATAATAATAAATATTAACTTTTAAAATAACTAGTTCTTTTAAGAAATATATATGCATGTATGCAAATATAATTTTATTAATTATTTTATTCCTTTTATCTTTTTAATAAAAATAATTTTTCCTACAGTGTAACATCAGTTCAATGTTTTAAAATGTAAATGTAATTTTTAAGTACTCTATAATATTTCAGATTATAAGCCTATTATCATTTGGCAAACTGATCATCAGTAGACATTTGCATTTTTTTCAAATTAGTATCTTTCATGTACAGCTGTTTAAAGAACATCAAAGTATATCTGAGTTTTAATCATAAACAACAAGTTATATGATAATGTGGTAAGTAGTTTAAGAAGAGAGATTGATTTAGAATCTCAAGCAGGGCCCAAAAATCTGGCTAGGAAGCTACACAGCAAGAAGCAATGTCAAATGGTAACATGCAACTCCTCTGCATTGCATGAGGACCCCACCACTTCCCCCATGGGCATAAATCCAGCAGATCACACTGCCAGTGCTGAGCACATAATGCCACACCCTCTGCTTTTGCTATACCTGAATCCAGATGCCTTTGCCAAGAGCCTTTGACTGATATTATTTCTACAAGGCACTAGTATTTTTCACTTTTATAAAATTTTATATCTACAAGAAGGTCTTGTAGATATAAGGTTTTTTATATCTACCAGGAAGGTCTCCTTGTGGCTTCTTTCTTGGCCAAACAAGACTCAGTTTGGAGAATTTTCCCCCAAGAGAGGAATAACATTAAAGAGATACTGGGTATCCACTCACATAACAAACACAAATTTAATTCAACATGTTCACTTACCCTCATCAACCTCTCATGTTCTTTAATATTTAACTTCCAAACAGTCCAACATGTTTCAGCTCAAATAATATGACTGCTCCAGATCTTCAACTCTACCCACCTTTCTTCACCTTGAATCTAAGTTGTGGACATGCATAGGTCACAACAGCTCCTGTGCTAATTTTAGTTTGGTGTGGCCAAATGGGAGCCCCGTCAGAAGATCAGAAAAAAGGAGAGTGAGCTATAGGTGTTTATTCTTTGGGCTTTCTCCCTGTGGGATTGCTTGAAGCTAGCTGCATCTTTCAATTCAAAGTGAATTCTTTACATTTGAGTTGTAATTAACTTCTAATTGTTCCCTTCTGGATTCTAGTAACTGCTGTTTCTGCTCTTGTATACCCCTAAGGTACTTAATGTACTATCCCTTTTGGTTTACTTTCAACTTGTTACTTATTTATCAATAGCCCAGTATTCTCCATTTTCACATTGCTGATAAAGGTACTGGAGACTGGGTAATTTACAAAAGAAAGAGTTTTAATAAACTCAATTCCATGTGGTTGGGGAGGCCTCACAATGGCAGAAGGTGAAAGGCATGTCTCAGATAGGGGCAGACAAGAGAAAAGAATGAAGGTCAACATGGCGGAACCCTGTCTCTACTAAAAACACAAAAAATTAGCTGGGCATGGTGGTGTGTGCCTGTAATCCTAGCTACTCAGGAGGCTGAGGCAGGAGAATTGCCTGAACCCAGGAGGAGGTTGTGGTGAGCCAAGATCACGCCATTGCACTCCAGCCTGGGTAACAAGAGCGAAACTCTGTCTCAAAAAAAAAAAAAAAAAAAAAAAAAAAGAAGCCAAGCAAAGGAAGAAACCACTTATTAAACCATCAAATCTTGTAAGATTTATTCCCTATCATGAGAACACTATGGGGAAAACTGCTCCGATGATTCAATTATCTCCCACCAGGTCTCTCTCACAACATGTGGGAATTATGGGAGCGACAATTCAATATAAACTTTGGGTGAGGGTATGGCCAAACCATATCAGCCACCTTTCTCAGCACTCCTGGAATAGAATGTGGCTGTTTTTTTGCTGCTAGCTGATAGATACAGTGATTATTTGTTATTCCAAAAAAAAATAAATGCTTCCCTCTGATCAAAGAAAAATATCTAACAGGATCTAATTAAGTTAAAGAGCTTCTGCACAACAAAAGAAACTATCATCAGAGAAAACAGGTAACTTACAGAATGGGAGAAATTTTTTGCAATCTGACAAATGTATGATATTCAGAATCTACCACAAACTTAAATTCACAAGAATAAAACAGCCCCATCAAAGAGTGGACAAAGGATATGAACAGACAAGTCTCAAAAGAAGACATTTATGTGGCCAACAAATATGGAAAAAAGCTCAACATCATTGATCATTAGACAACTGGAAATCAAAACCACAATGAGATACCAGCTCATGCTAGTCAGAATAGAGATTATTAAAAAGCCCAGAAATAGTAGATGCTGGTGAAGCTGTGGAAAAGTAGGAACACTTATGCACTGTTGGTTGGAATTTAAAATAGTTCAATCATTGTGGAAGAAGGTGATGATTCCTCAAGGATTTAGAACCAGAAATATCATTTGACTCAGCAATCCCATTACTGGGTATATACTCAAAGGAATATAAATCATTCTACTATAGAGACACCTACATAAGTATGTTTATTGCAGCACTATTTACAATAGCAAAGACATGGAACCAACCCAAATGCTCATCAATGGTAGACTGGATATAAAAAATGTGGTACATATGTAGCATGGAATACTATCCAGCCATAAAAAATAGTGATATTATGTCCTTTCAGGGACACGGATAAAACTGGAAGCCATCATTCTCAGCAAACTAACATAGGAACACAAAAACAAACGCCATATATTCCCACTCATAAATGAGAGTTGAATAATGAGAACACATGAACACAGAGAGGGAAACAACACACAATGGAGCCTATCGGGGGGTGAGGGATGGGGCGAGGGGAGGGGAGGGAGAGCATTAGGACAAATTGCTAATGCATGCAGGGCTTAAAAACTAGATGACAGGTAGATAGGTGCAGCAAACTACCATGGCACACGTATACCTATGTAATAAGCTTGCATGTTCTGCACATGTATCCCAGAACTTAAAGTAAAATTAAAAATAAATTATAATAATATTTCTGAGGAAAGAAAGAGGAATTTATGGAGGAAAATGGTAGGGAAGGTACAGAAAGATAGACATCATGGGAAAATATTTTTAAAAAAGAGACAAACAGAAATTGTCAGTGAATTGGTTATGGGAAAAAACAAAGAAATAATCAAACACTTTCTAGGAATTTAGCTTGTGCATCTGGATGAATGTTTATGTCGTTTAATGACATGATGAAAACTAATGAAAAATATTTGAGTGATTTATCAAGAGATTACTTTGTAATACATGAAGTTTGAAATAATTATGAGGGGAACTATGTAAGTACACAGTTGTATCACCCTAGAATTTATAGAAATATTTAAGAATAAAGATAAAAGTTCAGGAGTCATCATAGTATGTGCTTTATTTGCAGCTATGTGACTGGCCTGAACAACTGAGGAAGAAAATATACATGAGGAAGGAAGGATGGCATTGGATAAATCCCTGGGAACCCAGTACTTAAGAGTTTAGGTAGAGAGGAAATCATCCAAGGACTCCGACAAAGATTACTCAACGAGGTAAGAAAAAGATTATAGTCACTAGAGTGAATCGGCAACCAAAAGAATGGGAAAAAAATCTTTGCAGTCTACCCATCTGACAAAGGGCTGATATTTAGAATTTACAAAGAACTAAAACAGATTTACAAGAAAAAAACAAACAAGCCCATTCAAAAGTGGGCAAAGGATATGAACAGACACTTTACAAGAGAAGACATACATGAGGCCAACAAACATGAAAAAATGCCCATCATCACTGTTCATTAGAGAAATACAAATCAAAACTACATTGAGATACCATCTCATGCCAGTTAAAATGGCGATCATTAAAAAACCTGGAGACAATAGATGCTGGAGAGGATGTGGAGAAATAGGAACACTTTTACACTGTTGGGAGTGTAAATTAGTTCAACCTTTGTGGAAGACAGTGTGGCGATTCCTCAAGGACCTAGAAATAGAAATTCCACTTGACCCAACAATCCCATTACTGTGTATATATCCAAAGATTATAAATCATTCTACTATAAAGACAAATGCACATGAATGTTCATTGCAGCACTGTTTAGAATAGCAAAGACCTGGAACCAACCCAAATGCCCATCGATGATAGACCAGACTGGGAAAAGGTGGCACTTATACGCCATGGAATATTATGCAGCCATCAAAAACGATGAGTTCGTGTCCATTGTAGAGACATGGATGATCTGGAGAACATCATTCTCAGCAAACTGACACAAGAACAGAAAATGAAATACTGCATGTTCTCACTCATAGGCAGGTGTTGAACAATGAGAACACATGGACACAGGGAGGGGAGCATCACACACTGGGGTCTGTTGTGGGGAAATAGGGGAGGGACAGTGTTGGGTGGGGAGTTGGGGAGGCATAGCATGGGGAGAAATGCCACATGTGGGCGAAGGGGAGGAAGACAGCAAATCACACTGCCATGTGTGTACCTATGCAACAATCTTGCATGTTCTTCACATGTACCCCAAAACCTAAAATGCAACTAAAAAAAAAGATTACCTTGGAGTGTGAAGCCACAAAAGTCAAGTTAAGACAGTATTTAAATCAGGGAAGAGCAGTAAATCACATTGAAAGAATTGAGACATGAAACAGAGGCCAAACATGTGACCAAGGTTTTGGTAAAAGTCAACTACTGTTAAGCTTCCTGAAAGCTATTCAGTCCAGTAAGTTGATCCAGAGGTAGATTGCTAGAGATTATGAAGAGACTTTGGGTGAGGAAGTGAAAGCAGTTAAAAGCAGATTTATTGAGTAGCTAATGAGGCTTAAATGTCATGGCTCCTTACCTAGATGGCCCATGCCTGTACTTTAGGCACCTCCAAGAAAAAGAAAAAGTCCATTTATTTTTATCTTCTATATAATTTATAATACTAATCGAATTACTACCACTAAAGGAACAGGTAGATTGATGAAAGTTATGTTTTCTTCCTTAATGCTTTTTCCAATAAAGCTTTGAACATAAGGTTTTATGGAGATTGACATTTGTTTAAATACATCTGCTCAAGTAATACAGCATTATTGTTGCATTTAACACTTTGAGTTGTACTACTACTGCATATTTTATGATTTTTTTTTCAATGTTATCAGTTGGCCCAGAAAACTTGTTTAATGACCTCTAACTCCCTCAGGAAAAAAAAGTGCAAATGTTGAACTCAAAACTGTCAAGCTGTCTCTCAAATCACATTTACATTTTAAAATGTTATTGTATTTTATGAATAAATCTATTTAAACCAATTACCTTCAAATCCTATGTAAAATGTATTTGATATACAAACTACATTCAATTATAGTACAGAAAACACATTTATCAAAATCATTTAGTGTATACATCTTAAGTATAATAGTGCCATAAAGTATGTCACAGTCCACCCAGAAAAATGTCAAACTATACTAATTGTGTCAGCAATGGCTCCAAAGACTCTAAAATCAGTGGTATGGCATTGTACTGATACATAAAATTGAATAAAAGCTACTGAGGTTTTGAGCAAGTTCTTTGAGTTCTTAAAGAAATAAATATGCAAGAAAAAATAAGAGAAGTCAAGAACACAGGTAGGACACCTTCACGATATATTCAATATAATCTAATCATTGTTTGACCAATGAGACTGGACACATGGCACCATCTGAGATGCTTTGGTGTTATTGTACTTGGCATTTCCCCAGCTTCCAGAAAAATTGTGGAAGTGACAGCTTATCTTTTCCCAATAACATTAAATTAAGTAGAGCAAAATATATTTTGGTACCTTCATCATGGGTCCTTTTTCAGGACAATTATGCAACTAAATCAAATCCGATAAAGCAAATCTAAGATTATATAGTCATTTAGAGAAATCATGCCAACATAAATAAATATATACATACATGAATTATTATTTTAATATTTCCTTGTTCTTAATATACCCTTGTTTCCTTGAAAAAATGGTATTTTTTTCAGTGAAAGACTGAATTCCAAGGAATAAAATAAGTCCATGCCTTCAATAATAGAATTAGAGACTTCACACTTTTTTTCTAGTATCACATTTTCCTTATGGACTGAAGCTCCTCTAGCTGCATTTCTGTCTTCTTCCACATGGCTATGGTTTTCTGACCATTTTCACTAATACCTACTTTACACTCAGAAATACCAAGTAAAGTTTACTACTGAAGAATGACAGTATTACATGCTTTACTTCAAATGTGTTTAAGCTATATGCTTAGCCAAACCATACAAAAGAACCACCAAAAATCAATGCCCTATGAATGTAGAAGTAATGCAAAAAATTCAATGAACTATCCAGTTTCCATGTAATGCAAAAGTCAAGTTTTCTCTTCACTGACATTGTATTCTGTCATCTACTTTGACCAGCTTAGCAGCATTTTCCACCTTTTTGTAGAATTGATGGGAATCCAAATGTGAGATTCGTCTCATTTTACCTCTTGATGAAGAATCTAAATGTTGAAAACACCAGATGCAAAAACATGATGTTTAATGCATCAATTAGACTGTTTATCAATGTAGTTGAGGGAGATTATTTCTTTTGAAAAACAATTATGACATCCTTTAGTTGTTTTAATAAGGCTTGCTAACTGTTTTCTCTATCTATATCCTACTAATGTCAAATGCTTGGCAAACCATATCGTATCTACTTCTTTCAGAAGACGCACTGCTTTTCTGCATTGCCATTGGCACGTGGGTACAGTTTGTGCATAAATTCTGTATTTTCAGTTAGACAGTGGAGCCACTGATAGCACAGAGTGACTGAAAAGCATTTTATTATTTTGCTCAAACAGGGTTTTACCTTATCAGTTTTGTCCTACTCACAATTGTTTTTTTTTTTCAAATTGTATGTCATTATGGGGAAAAAAACACAATAAAATAAAAAGAAATTTACCTTTTTGTTTCTTCTAAGGAAGATTTACATGTTTTCATTTTAGTGCACCTAAGGCATTATCATATATATTATTTCTAGCAATCTAAAGCAATTTCTAAAATCTCTACTTTTTCATCTTCTTATTTCTGAGAATCAAACTTTTAACAATAGCTTTTCAATTTCCTCTTGCTGCCTCAGGTTTGCTGGTATATTATAATGCATTCTCTCACAATGAGTTTACTCAAAAACTGAAAGAATGCACATCATAACTAAAGACCAACCAAAAACTTACTTGTTGATTATTTATAAATGTTCTCAGGGGAAAAGGATGACTGATTGAGATGCTAAATTTACTGTTTCTGCTGCTGATCTGGGTTCTTTTTGCTTTACTTTGAGTTTGCTTCAGATATCACAAAAATAAAAATAAGAAAGATAAATTGTTAACTCCTGCTCAAACACATATATGGCACACAGCCTTTAAACATATACAAGAGTCATTATATTTAGGAAACAACTGTTATTCAACCTTTCTAGAATTTTTGCAATCTGGTTCTTTTAGTGGTTCTTTACTTACTGGTTTCTCATACCCACCCCAAAATAATCTTTCCTTAGTCATTAAAGATAGATATAGCTGTGCTTCAAATTGATGCTAGGGAATGTCTTTTTAAAATCTAAATTTTAAATTTCCCAAGCTCTACTAAAATCAACATATAGTAAAACTAAACAAATTTTTCCTGCATGAAGGTGAACAAGAGAGTGATAAGATATGACAATGCCCCACGTATGAGTCTGTAGCAGAGCATGTGCCTGAGTAACCTCCAATGCCTGGACCTTGGCTAGCTGCTGGAAGCCTGATATCAGGTCATACTGGAATGATTGTACACCCCCCTCTATTTGATATTCTTCACTGACCTGCCACTACCACCTCAGAATAGCTACTCTCCTTTTCCTCCTATGCTAACATTTTATTTGACTCCTATAGATGAGGATGGGAAAGCTTAAGTTCTGTACCTTGAAGATTCCATTAACATTTTAGAATACTAACGAGGACAGGAGGTCTGGTGTCAAAAAGACTTGCGTTAATAATTTTTTGCTTTTTTGTTTTTGTTTGTCCTGGCAGCTATGTTGACTGCATGAGAAATCCAGACATTTTTTTTCTTTAAGAACTGTGCTCTTCACTAAAGTCAGTAATTTAGCAAATGTTTTTCTAATTCAATACTATTACAATAAGTGCGTACATATAATAGACATTAAACTGTAACAAGGCTTAATAGGAACAGAAACGCTAGACATTTAATAGAAATGTTAGGCAGAAATATTTGACTCCTTCCTGCCCCTACCTCTAGGCACTGACTCATTTTATTAATCTCATTAAATTCAGGAAGCTTTAGGATCATCTTCTGAATTAAATTAATAAAAAATTTAATTCTTCTCAGATTTAAGAGATCTCTTGTGCAATGAACTACATAATTTTCTGCTGTGCTTCTGTAGAGCATTTGACCAATATTAGTATGATATTGGCTGATAAACTTTAAAAGAATCTGCTTACTTTCTCAGAGCATGTATGCGTATTCATAACCTTCTCAATTCCTTTATAAATCCTTACCACTTGAGACTTCAAACCAGGTTTGAATTTAGTTCCCTCAGGCTCTGCTTTAAATCAAATCAAATGATACATTTTTCCATCCCTTATTGAGATCGATTCTCCCTGAAGCATTGAGGGGAGAAAGTCCTTTTTGTCTTTGCTTTCTTAGTCTGTCTTCAGGGTCTCTAAAAGAGAAAAAGAAGAGTTTAAAGAAAGCCGTGCTGTTTGGCAATGACCCTAAAATGCCTGATGTGGAATAATACACTCTGACTTCTAGTTCCTTCTTGTTCATGACTGCTTTATCGTGCACACACAAAAAGCATTGTTTCCAGTTAAGTAGTCAATCGTCTTTGCTTTTTATTTAATTAAGGAAAATAGTGTAGAAAGTCGTGTGGGAACTTTGTTCCCAAACAAGTAGAAGTCTGATCTACCAAAAAATTAAAATATCTGTTGAGTCACTTGCAAAGCTCAGGTTATAAGGTAAATATGAATTCTAAAGGGTGACAAGCACCTTCAAAAAGAAAGAAAACATATAAATTCACTTTTGAATAGCATAAGAGGAAGTAGTGACTACTATATGATCATATAAAAATAGATATAATATAATTTTCGTGAATTAAGGGCTGATTATAGACCAGCATGTCAATTTTGAATAAATAGGAGTCCCAGACCTAAGGGAAATTTGCAAGTTTTTTTTTCCAGTGGGTCTCCATCAGATACTTTGAAGAAAGACTGTTCAGGGCAGGAAAAAAAATAAATTCTGAATCAAAGAGACTAGAAAAATCTTACCTTAGGGTGGAGAGAAAGATGCATTGTTTCTAAAGAAGAGAATAGAAGCAAAAGCCAAATGCCACTGTGAAAGTGACACAAAATATTATTGAGGATTCTTTCCCAAAGTTTAGGATCTGCTGCTACCACTGGAGAGTAGCAGGAAATTCTCTTATCAGGAATGACCAAAGATACAAGGCATAATTTGGCTTCCATGGAGATACAGAGAATTGTAGAAACACTGAGAAATCATAAAGTTGAAGTCTAGTCTTAAAAGGCCTATCTGAACTTGTAGGACTGAGTCCTCCTGCTCTGGAGCATAATACTGAGCTGCACACTGAGCAATATGCTAGAGTAGTAGTCAAAAACAGGAAGCAAATCTATGTGTGCGGTGCCAGTGTCACTGATTGAATGTTGAGGATGGAGCTGAAACACTAAGAAAAACTACCACATCACAGACACTAAAATAGCCATAAGGTAATATTAGCCAAGTGATGGAGGAATTTGAAAACTGTGGATCACAGAAGTAATGATAATAAGCTCACTCAAACGCAGTTCAACTTCTGAAGAAATGACGCAAATACTTCACAGCAATGGTTTTCAAGAGGAATGGCATGTCTGTTTCCATGTATAAATAGAATTTACCACAATTCTCTACTGTTCTATAAAATAATGTCTGTCATTCTGAACAGTAGAGAATAGGTAAATTCTATTTGTACATGGAGTGGACATATCACTTCCATATATGTCACACAAAATAGAGAAATAAAGAGAAAACCTTATCAGTTATTAATAAGTCAACAGAATAAGACTCAGAGATGATCTTGATATTTGAACACTCAGAAAAGATCTTTGAAATATTTATGACTAATACTTTAAAATGTCCAGTGGAAAAGGTAGACAGCATGCATGAACAGATGGAAAATTTTAGTAGAGATATAGAAACTATAAATAGAAGTCAAATGGAAATGGTAAGCAAAAAATATTTACCAGTATTATCAGCTGACAAGACATAGCACATATAAGTGAACTTGAAGATCAATTAAAGTTACCCAAACTGAAAAACAGTGAGAAAAATAAAGGTCAGAAAAAAGTAGGACAGGATATTACAAAGTTGTGGAATGTTATCAAATTATCTGTCCCATATGTATTAGAGTCCAAAAAGGAGAAGAATAAAAAAATTAAGCAATGCTCTGGGGGCAGTTTAGAGCATTAAACTGTTATGTGTTAGAAAAGAAAAATTTCAAATCAGAAATCTAAGATTTCACCTTTGAAACTACAACAGTCTTACTCATGGCTGATCCTAAGTGTATCCAAATTACAGAGGTTGGTTCAAAATGTTTACTTCCTTTTCTCATCCGTTAAAATTTCAGCCCCGATACAGTTAGTCTTAGGAGGCATCTAGAAAATTACCGTTTTCTTTATCTTCCTGCCCTCTTCCTTTCCTATGCTAGTAAGTGTTGAAACTAGAACAATTTTCATTTGAAGAGCATTCCTGAGAAAACAATGTGTATCTTCAGGGTAGATAAGTCTTTATATTTATTAATGTGAGTTAGATTTTTCTGACCCTTCAGAGTATAATATCCATAGTCAGAATATTTTATCTGCCTCTATTATTTTTATATCCATGCACCAATTTGAACTTCATTGATTTTTATTGCATGACAAATGTCTTCATATTATTAATGCATAGGTTTAACTACATTTTCCTCTCTAATATAAATTGTTTGGCACATCAATTCTCTTTCTGAACAAGAAATAGTCTCCATATCTTACGCTGTAAACACCTGTTTCATTCTTCAAAGATAGCTTGTATTTTAAAGTATTTCTGCAAAAGTAGTTTTATTACCAATTTTGAACTCCATATATATATATATAGTTTGTTCCATTATTGTGCATATTTCAAACCACTACTTTTTCTATGAGTATACAAGAAAACTGTATGTCCTCACCTGCTTTCATTTGAATGTGATCATGAGGTTTATTCCCTGCAGGCATAGCACTAAAATGTTTTTCTCATTCTTTCATGCTTGTGGTTGGAGCAAAGAATTTCCGTATGGTGAAATCACATGATGGAGAGCCAGAGCCCTGCGACCTCTGTTGGAAAAGAGTCAACTAGAAGTGTTTCTTGGAGTGCTTGAGTTTGTGCTGAAAACAAGGAAAAAAATATGTGTTTGCTTGAGTCACTAAGATGTGTTTGTTTTGTTTGCTTAAAACTTGCTAGTTACCATTAATTTCAACTACTTTGTTAAATACTTCATATCTTGTATTATTAGACAATAGGCAGTGATTTGTCATTACTTAGACTGTTATTTAGTTTTTAAATTGTAGTAATATTTTCCTTATACTATACTTTAAAGGTACTTAAGAGAGTTTTATTTGGTGAATCAAGGAACATTCAAAGGAGTAAAAGTCCAAACATTGGATGTATTTCCTGCTCTTCACTCAAAAAAAATCACTAGATAAGCAAGAAAAAATCTCAGCTTGAGTCTTGATTTTGAGACAATTATGTTGCTCCTGATCCTTAGGTACAATATGCAACATAAAATATGTTTGAATTAAATTTTCTGACTGGCTACTGTTCTGTCATCTCTTACTATACTGTCAACAATTATAAGCACTCCACTTGATAGTATGACTCTGAAAATACTGCTTTTTACATTATTACCCATATAATATTATAATAAATATTTTAAAAGTTATATCTGATGTGAATTGTGAAGTCACTAAGATACACTCCTTTCTCCAAATAAAGAAGAGGTCATCAACTTTAATAAATTTTAATTAGAAATTTAGCCTCAGATGTCATATCTTAGTTGCCAGATATCTTTAAACATGTTTTTGTTCTTATCTCACAAGTATTGCTCTCAAATGTATGCAAATTTATAGTTGGTTAATCACTGCCTAGTGTGTTGCTTTATATGCTGTCTTTGCTTACCTGAATTATTTCACTATAGAAGAGAACTCGTTGAAAAAGTCACTTTGCCTGAAGAAATACAATTTGTAGGGCAGTGGGAGTTCAAGATTGATGCTACTAAAAGAGCAGGCAAGCAAAACATTAAAGAATACTTCTTGTCAAATGTTCCTTGAAAATAAACTCTATAGGATACATGGGAATGTAGTTAAACAAAGAGACGCTAAGGGTAATTTAGCAGACTCTTTGAAGGAATGAAAAGTAGGCCCCATACTTGCTTTGCCAATTGTGTGGAGGAACATTTAGCTTGAGCCCCTGCTGAAATGAAACTATTTAATTACATTTGGGAAAAAAAAGAGAAAAAAGTTTTTCCTTTGAAGTTTCAGATTTACTATTTCATTTAGAAGTCTAAAACTGAAGACAACACAAGTATAAAGAATAGAGACAACCTTTTTCTAAAACACTAACAAATCAACTGGCAAGTTATATTTAATTAAATAACACAAAAAAATCAATATGTAGTATAAAAGTAGGAAAAAGGGAAACACACTATGGAAAATTTTTTTTAATAAAAACGTTAAAATATGGTCAAGTTTGACTCATACTCAGTGTCTGCTAAGTTTGGACAGCATAGCAAGCTTTAAAAAACATCTTAGCTATGTTCTAACCTAATGATACCACTCAGTTGGCTATAAAATAAAATTCAAATATTTTATTCTGGCTTTTAGAATTCTCACAAATTCATATGATAGCCACAATATTAAGTTATTCCCAGAATTATTACAGGGCCACTGTGATATAAGATTACTCAGCTAATGTAATCACTGAGCCCAAGTATAGCTTGTATATTAACACTTTCACATTTTGGCCCAAGAGTTTGACTGCTCATGAATATAAATGGAGTTAATGATTTAGACATACTTGGCTTTCAGTAACTTATTTTTCAGTTATTTACTTTATTTCATCTTGAAAATTTTGGTTCTAAGTAAAAAGTTCATATTTTTTCACTAATATTAATGAGAAAATATTCTTTATTTCATGACAAACCAAATTGAACAATTTTCACATATAAAAATTACATATACTTGATAATAAAAACATTTTAAATAAATATATACAGTTTACACATAAAACAATATAATGATTTTTTTTGGTATTTGCCTAAAGGGGAAGAGAACACTTCATAACATGTGATGATTGAGATGGATACAAATGAGACATTATTTACAATATTCATATTTCTCTACTTACTATATTTTTCATCATTTTGCAATTTATGGGGGTTATAGATTTCCCATTGTGAATTACACTCAGCCTTGAGGTACTCTAGTTTTATCATGTTAGGTAAATGAGTAAAAGCTGGACAAAGAAGCTGAGCAGGAATTACCACCAAAATAGGAGTAATAACAGGAAAGCAAAACAGATGCATAACTTAGTATCTAATTAGGGCCTTTAGGAACTCTCTGAACAGGTACTGGATTGTGAGAAATTGGTTTGGTGTTCATGTGACATATTACAAAAGATGGGGAAAAAAGGGAGATGAGAGTAAGAGAAATTTTAAGTGTTTCTAGAAAAATATCTACAGGAATGTTATTGTCTACATAAAAGTATAAGGTTAAAATATCACATTTTAAAATAGTGTACTCTTGTGTGGGTTTGGTCATTTAAAAGTGATTCATTGTTCCAAAAATGATAAAAAATTTGTTTCGTTAAACAGTTATTCATTGCTATGTAACAATTACTATAAAAAATAGTGGCATTAAAAAACAAACAAAAGATTTACAATGCTTCTGTATTCTATATATCAGAAGTTCAGAAAGAAACAAAGGGATAACTTATTTCTACATGACAGTATTTGAAGACCTGATTGGGAAGACCTAAGTGACTAACAGGGAAACGATTGCCAATCATCTAGGTGATTCTTTTGTCACATATCCAATATGTGAGCTGAAATGACTCAAAAACTGGATTCAACCAAGGCTGTCCAAGGGAGTGCACCTACATAAGGAATAGCCATGTGACTTAGTCATCCTGACGGTATGGGGCAGCCTCAGATTAAACAGATTTCTTATATAATGGCCTCTAAAGTATTCTAGGAAGTAAGGAGAAACTTGTATGACTTTTTATAATCTAAATTCAAAATTATACAGTGCTATTTCTATTCCATTCTATTCTGTTGGTTGATAAAGTCACAGGCTTGTCCAGATTCAAGAGAGTGGGACATACACTTCACCTTTCTAATGGGTCAATATAAGGAAAGGCCTAACCTACTGAAAAATAAATTAGAGTGCACATGTGCTTGTGTGTTTGTGAAAATACCATCCAATATACATCATTTTTATTTGTATATTGCATCATTTAATTACTTTATTTACCTGTTAGTTCTTATTTACTTGATATATTTCAGGCTCTGTGCTAAGGGCTAATAGTACATACATGAATATAACAAGTATATTTTCTGCCATACTGAATATAATAAATGAAAGAAAAACAAATAGAAAATAATAATATAGGATAAAGTTATATGTCCCAAGATTCAAGAATATATCCACAACCTGAGTTTCAGAGAGAATATAATAACTGAGGAATACAATGTAGTATATAGGTTACACGTTTATGGAAGCAGAGAGCACATTTTAAAATAAGGTAAATACTCAAAGATCAGAAGCTTCTAATATCCCTGGGATGAAGCTCATGAGCCTGTACTTACCATTCTTCTGTTAAAATTGATTTGGGAACTTCTAAAAGGTGGCTTCCTTTCTGTTATTAAAACCACTGAACAAAGAAAAGGTCCTGGCTGGGTTACTAGAGTCCAGAGTCACTTCTGCTGCCATATCAGAAAAAACCAGGAGCTGCATCTTTGTACTGCCCAGACTTCTGACTTTTGACCAGTATCTCTGTAAGGCAGAAGTTAACAGCAAGACCGCAGTAAAAGAATCTGAACAACGTTTGCATATTGCCAGTCCTAACCACACAGATTGAAGGAAGTTAAGTATGAATCTAAGAGATAGCAAGGAAATTACCAATATAAAATAAATTTTCCAAAATAGAAATGTAAACCCCACAGTCCTGAAGCAGTGAAGGTTTTAGATCAATAGTATATGCACGTATGGTACTACGTAATAACGTTTGTAACTAAAGAAACCCCTCAATTTTTCTTATTCCATCACCCTTTCCTTTCTACCTATGAAAAACCAGCCACCTGAAAAACAAATCTAGTACCCTAACCAAGAATTTCCTACAGAGATTTTAGATTGTTAGTTTTCCTTCTAATTTTTCTCTTCTGGTTTTACTCCAATATTTCTGATCACTTTTTTTGCAGCTTCTTCAGCTACAACTTCCTCAGCTTTCTGACCTTGAAATGGTAGAGTGTTTCAGAGTTCTGACAGTGAATTTTTTCTCTTCTCTGGACACTCAGCTAGGTTATCTCATCCCATTTTATGGTTTTAAATGTTGTCAATATACTGATACCTCTTTAATTAACATTTTAAACCAGAAATCCTACCACAAACTTCAGACCCGTATATTCATGTGCATTTAAAGATGTATGAACATGTACACATGAATATGGATATATTGTAGGTACTCAATTTAAAAACCTCCAACCTGAACTCCTGATACTCCTCAAATTTTATTTTATGTTCTTTTCCTTTTGAGTTATTGAAAACTCCAGTCATCAAATGCACAAGTTTTTAATCTCAGTGTTCTCCTTGACTACTCTTTTCTCATTCATTACTCTAGTTATTCAGCAAATGTGGTGGTTTATACTCAGAATATGACTACTTTACATCACTCCCATGGCCACAACTCAGCTCTAAAGTACGATATTTCTCAAATGAATAATTGCCTTAGCTTTCTGGTCTATCCCTTTGCTTTTGCCCCTGTCTGTATAGTTTAATATCAGCATGGCAGACAGAGCGATTCTACTAAACCAGAACTCAGATTATTCTCTCTCTTCATCTTAATGGGTTTCTGTCTCACTTGAAGCAAAATAAAAACTATTCATAGGGTTTTATTCTTACTTGATCTCTTTCCGTATGACTTTTCTCACATTATCTATTTCTATTCACCTCTGGCTCTCTTTGCTTCAGCAATACTAGTATCTGCTAGTCCTTGACAGTGACATCCATGCTGCCACCTCAAACCTTCTACTCCTGTGTGCCAGCAACCTGGCATGCTCTTTTAGATTTCCACATGGCCATTTTCTCATTTTATGTGCATCTTAGTTTAAAATCCACATTTAAGTGAGGGTTTCCTAACTGTTTAAAATCACTACTCTCCCTTTTTATACTGTTCTTTCCTGGTTTGTTTTCATTTTTCTTATCACTTATGACCATTTACCATACTCTGCCACCACTAGCCTTCAGTAACAAGTCTGTAACAATTTTAATAATATTTGAGAACTCAGGGAATACTGTACACATGTGTTTTTTCTGAGAAATCTACTAAAGCAGGGGTTAGAAAACTCTTTCTGTAAAGGGTTAGATAATAAACACTGTAGGCTCTGGCCCATATAAAGTCCCTTCTCCTCCCCCTTTCTTTTCGCTCACCGCTTCTATTATTTTTCTCAGCCTCTAGTAATCATGTTTCTACTCTCCATTTCCAGGAGAGTAGGTTTTTTGTAGCTTCTACATATAAGTCAGTATTTGTCTTTCTGTGCCTGAATTATTTTGTTTAACATAATGTCTCCCAGTTCCATCTATGTTGTTTAAAATGACAGAATTTCATTTTTATATAGTTGACTAATATTCTATTGTGTATATGTATTTCTGTAACCATTGATTCCATTTATGGACACTTAGGTTGATTCCATATCTTGGTTATAATGAATAGTGCTGCAATATAGACAGTGGTGCAGATATCTTTTTGATATATGTATTTCCTTTCTTTTGAATATATATCCAGCAGTGGGACTGCTGAATCATATGGAAGATTTGAGTAAGACCTCAACAGCCCAGACAACCAAAGTAAAAATGGACAAGTGAGATCATATCAAGCTAAAAAGCTTCTGCAAAGTAAAGGAAACAATCAATGAAGTTAAGAGACAACCACTAAAGTGGGAAAAAAGAAAACTCTCCATTTGACATGGAATTTATAACCAGAAGATATAAAAAGCTCAAACAACACCATAACACAAATACCCTAAATAATCAGCTTTTAAAATGGGCAGATGATCTGAGTGATCATTTTTAAAAGAAACCACACAAATGGCTAACAGGCATATGAAAAATAACCTCAGTATCTCTAATCATCAGAAAAATGCAAATAAAAGCTACGCTAAGGTATCATCACACCCCACTTAAAACGGCTTTCATCAAAAGACAGGCAATAATGAATGCTGGAAAAGATATAGAGAGAACACTTCAACACTGTTGGTGGGAATTTAAATTAGTATAGCCACGAAGTGAGTATGTTTTAGAAGTTCTTACCACCAAAAAATAATTATGTGAGGTAATGCATTAATTAGTTCAACTTAGCCATTCCACAATGTATACACATCTTAGAACATGTTGTACACATTAAACATATATAACTTTTATGAATTAAAAGTGAATATGTAAGAAAATAAGGATTGAAAGCAATGTTTCATAGTGATTTGGTCTTTTTTTAGCTGAGAGATCCATTAACTATTTGATAGCATAGGTAAAACACATGAAATCTAATGCTGTCATCTTAGAACCTTTCTTCCCACACTCAGGATTATCTTGAAAGTTCATTAATAGAAATAACTTGAATTGGAATGTCTAAACTAGAGTGGGCAGTAAAAGAAAGGAATCACAATTTACTTCAATTTATTTTACAAAATTGCATATTATTTAACTAGAATTAAAATGCAACATTAAAAAGTATAACTTTGAAAGGGACATGAATATTGATTCATCTCTTTCCAAGCATTGCAGATAACGTTGTATCTCAGCACAATCTTTATTTTACTGATATACAAAGATGAATGAATAAGAATATAGAGAAAGTGAATTTTTGCCTTGAAGTATCTAATGAATATCAAAGATACTTTCTGCCATTATCACTATTTAATTTTTAGTGTCCTCCAAAACATTTGTACTCTTTCTTAATTTACTACCTTCCTCAAAGATCTTTGCACTCAAAAGCTTCACTCAAGCAGTCACATACTTAGAAGAAACCCATCATAGCTTATACAAATTGACAAATAACTATGTAGCAGTCATATCCATGTAAATCTTACAAGTTTCCATGTCTGCTGAATAAAATTCTATTTTATCATATATAAAAATATAGTGGTGTGAAGTATTAAATATTATATCATAGCTATGCAAATGTATTCTTTTAGAATATAAAATGTTCAACATCCAACATGATGATGCTAAATGAAAAAAAGTAATCCAAACATTGATTTACAGATTCACTTTAAGCAGAAGCTTAATTTATTCATATAAGTTAAGATGGTTCCTGCATGACAGACAAGTAGTAAGCACAGTAACCACATATTAATTTGGCTTTTGTTAGAATTAATGGCAATATTTCAAGGTACAATATTAGACAGAATCTTAGACATTTCAGTCTAAGCATTACTTTTTTTGTCCAACAGCAAAATGAGACTGTGATGAGATACAACCTCTTCAATGTCGTATAGATAGTTTCATCCAGGGCCACGTGTATTAGCAATATGTTATTTTTGTGTAGCACTTTACTGTTTACAAAACACTAGATCATTAAATTGGAGCCTCCCAGCAATTTTGTTCAACGTCATAAAAATAATTATTTTAAGGAACTTATTACAGCCAAAGATTTTATGCCTTAGAGAAGTTAAATAACTTGGAATAAGTAATCTCACACATAAAAAAGTGCCAGTACTTGGAACCAGGATTTCTAAATTGCAAATACCATATTTTTAAGAAGTAGCCAGGTATCTTAAAACAAAAAGCAAATTTAATTTACTGTTAGACAAATACAGGCTCATGTCCAAAATTGACCATTAGAGATATCATCTATCAACCATTGCAGAGGAGTTATAAGTGATAATTTCCTCCTCAGATTAACATAGGTATACTCTATAGTTATTGTGATAATTAAAGTATAAGCCATAACAGTTATTTCAAACAAATAACTCTCTACTCAATCCCTTTCTCCACTACACGCATTGCCTCTCTGTGGTCTCCTGACTTGGGAAGAAAAGTGATAGGCAGGATTTCAGAATTGATAATAAGAAAATGCAGCAAAGCATATAGTGAAAAATTGTAGCTTCTGGAGTGCTTCTTGCACTTTTATCATGGAAGAAGAGATTTCTTGTATAATATGAGACATTAAACAATTTTTGGTAAAGCAGGAGCTTCATCCCATGATGCCAGCAAAGAAGTTTGCTAAGATAGTATTTATGTAAATAAGCACTCCAAGATGAAAGAAATATGCATGCCTTTAAAAAAAAATCCTTATCTACAAAGAAGCTAGAGCTTCTGAATGCTATGGCAAAATGTAAAGTAGTTCCAGTAGTCCTTAACAGAAAAGACTACAGTTCCTATCTCTGCAGGGGAAGGAACACCATTCTGTCTACCAGATGCTATGAAAAGACCTCCCACAAACTGAATTGTTCAAAAGAATGAGAGCTGCTGACATAGCAATAAGAAATATCTGAAATGATAGAAAGTAGCATGTCTAAATATTGAATGTTAGATACATGAAAACATTAAATGTTTTCAGGATATAAAATATCTTGATACAATCAAGATACAAATGAATTTGATCTATGTACATGTTAATGTTCTTAATGCATATTTTTAATAAATATTATAAACATTATTTTATGAGTAGAAAAAATATTTTGAAATGAACAAAATGGCAAAAAAGTCAAAATATTATTCATATGATAGACTAGCATATCATTAATATTATGTTTATACGAACGGTATAATTATACTCACAATATAATTACAGGTAACTATAAGTAACTAAGATAAATGCACTGTTTGATGTCAAATACATTTATATCAAAAAATACATTCATATATATGTATATTATTAATATGTATGTGTAATTACATGAGAGCACATATATTTTTTGAAAGAAATATATGAAAATAATAATTTCTAGATATTGACATGTGGATATTTTGCATTTTTTTCTATAATTTAAATTTTTGGTTGAAAAAATTAAAACTTGGAGCCTTATGTAATTTTTAAATATTTTATAATAAGCATGTGTTATTCTTTAGTTAGAAAAGTACAAGTTATCAAGATACATGAAAGAACATATTATACAGCTTAAATATATATTATTTTCTTATGCTCAATGGTAAATATTAGTCTCATTTTATTTAATACTATTAAAAGGTGAGAAAAATAATTATTTGTAATACTCTGTGGTGGATTATGGTAGATTGTTCTTTCTGTCAAAGATTGACTACTTTGTATTTTAAAACATAATTAGCCTTGGGTTATTAATTATAAATTATAAGGTAGTAATGAGAAACATTTTTTAACTACTGTTAGTTTATCTAAGTGTATTATGTAAAAATTACTTAATGTTTAAAAAAAATGACTTCAAAAAGTCTATGTTATCAAATGGTTTCAAAATAATAGTTTAAGAATTTTGGGCTGGGCGCGGTGGCTCACGCCTGTAATTCCAGCACTTTGGGAGGCCGAAGCTGGTGGATCACGAGGTCAAGAGATCGAGACCATCCTGGTCAACATGGTGAAACCCCGTCTCTACTAAAAATACAAAAAAAATTAGCTGGGCATGGTGGCGCGTGCCTGTAATCCCAGCTACTCAGGAGGCTGAGGCAGGAGAATTGCCTGAACCCAGGAGGCGGAGATTGCGGTGAGCCGAGATCGCGCCATTGCACTCCAGCCTGGGTAACAAGAGCGAAACTCGGTCTCAAAAAAAAAAAAAAAAAAAAGAATTTTAAAAATAAGGAATTAATCAAAGGCAGAGCGGGTAAACTAACATAAACAAAATGCTCCAGGACTCACTCACGTCTATCTTCCAAAGAATTCTCTCAGTTTTTAAAAGATGATACATTGAAAGGGAAAACAGATTCCTGGGAATGGCACGGATAACACAACTTATGGCAAACGAGTGGAGTCAAGCAAATAACATGATTGAATCATTGGTGCCTGAATTCTAACAATGCTGCTGCCATGATGTTTACAAGGATGGAACTCTAAATCCAAGGCAACTTGTATAGGATTTTTATTTCAAAACATTGTTATTGCTATGTACTACCCCATTTTGATAAACACTTCAAAAAGTGACTCTGATTTCTGCCCTTTATAATGATGAAATTTACCACCAGTTTTTATATTTATCTAACCATGTAAACATGCAGTTTAAATACAAATAGCTTGACTGACCTCATTGTTAAGTGATATACTAGGTTTTCTCATTGCAAGTAAAATAGAAACTTGAACTTATTAATTTGCTTTACTGTGTAGCACATTTCAAGTTACAGTGCCATGTAAATGCATCAGGCTAAAAATATACACGCTTTGTTTCTACTTCATACTCTGCTTTTATTTCCATCACTACGTTACTAATATCCCATGTTTTACTTCTAAGTACAAATAAAACAAGAGCAGAAAGTTTAATTCACATTCCCAAGACATAGAAACAAACTACAAACTCAATAAATTTCAGAAATGTTTTTTTAACCATAGATTTGTTATACACACATCTCCACCTACACACGCAGCCTCACCATAACTATTCATTGACTACCACCCTGACCATATACCTTTTCTCTCTTAGTCTGTTTTCTTACCTGTGTAACAAAGGAATGATTTATGTTATTTTTAACAGTTTGGCAGTTTTTCTTATAAAATTAAACACACATTTATCAGGTGACCCAGCAAACCCCCTCCTAGGCATTGACTCATGTATTAGTTTCCTGCGACTGCTGTTACCAATGACCACAAATTAAGTAGTTTAAAACAATCCCAAGTATTATCTTATAGATCTATAAATCAGAAGTCTAGACACAACTCTCACTGGGCTAAAATCAAGGTGTTAGAAGAACTGCATTTCTTTCTGGAGTTTCTGAGTAAAAAAATACTTTCTTGGCTTTTTTAGCTTCTATAGAATGCCTGTATTCCCTGCCCCTCTTATCTTCAAATCTATGAAAGGCAAGTCAAGTTATTTTCAAAGTGTCATCTCTCTGCCTCTCTACATATTTTTAGTTGAGAAATAATAGTTGTATAAATTATGAAGTATGATGTGACATTTCCTCACATGTAGACATCATAGAATGATCAAATCAAATTAACTAATATACACATCACCTCAAATATTTATCATTTCTTTGTAGTAAGAACAGTTAAAATACTCTCTTTTAGTTCTTTTGAAATATATGATATGTTATTATTAACTATAGTGACCATGTGACCATCAGATCACCAAAACTGATTTCTCCTGCCAAACTGAAACTTT
Source organism: Leontopithecus rosalia (assembly GCA_028533165.1). Lineage (NCBI taxonomy): Eukaryota > Metazoa > Chordata > Mammalia > Primates > Cebidae > Leontopithecus > Leontopithecus rosalia. The sequence continues at coordinate 91,430,009 of CM052651.1, read as the reverse complement.
CTACACTTTGGTCTCTCCTTTCCCTGCCGTACCACCTCTCCACCAGCCTCTGATAACCCTCATTCCCTCCTTTTACCTCAGTATGACTTTTTAAAGATTCCTCTTGTAATTACTCATGTGGCCCATGAAGAAGTTTTGGCTAACAATGGACCACAAACATGATAGTGATCCCATGAGATTGTAATACCATAGTTTTACTGCTTTTCCTATGTCGAGATATGTTTAGATAAACAAATACTTACCATTGTGTTCCAATTGCCTATAGTAACATGCTGCACAGGTTTGTACCCTATAAGCAATTGAAGCTTGTGAAACCCATGGTCTGTGGCTGTGATTCCAGCCCAATACAAACTCATAAACTTTCTTAAAACATTATGAGTTTTCTGCAGAAACCTTTAATTATTATTATTATTATTATTACCTCATCAGCTATGGTCAGTGTTAGTATATTTTATGTGTGGCCCAACTTCTTCCAATGTAGCCCATGGAAGCCAGAAGATTGAACACCCTGTTTGTTGTAGGCTATGCTATCTAGGTTATGTAAGGACACTGTATGATGTTTGCACGTATCACCTGCACAACGTATTCCTCAAAATGAATTTTAGTTGTTTAGAAATGCATGACTTTAGATAATCAGTGATTTCCTTTCAATTACTTGAATTTTAAATTGCAATAAAACATAAGCAATGTTGTTATGTAAGCATAAAATAGATCTGTAATTTAAATTCTCTTCTCTTACGAAGTGAACAATTTTTCAATCAGTAACAACATGGCAAATATTTATGTTCTATTAGTGCATGATTATCGTACAAACACCTTCAATAATTGCTCAAGTTTCTTATATTTATAAGATATTCCATTTATAAATGGAATTTTTATCAGAAAGAAATTTTCCACATTTGTTAACAAGAGCTTAAGAATTTTCTCATGTGATCATTTTAATGAAGGCTTCAAAAGAGAAATACAGATTATATATGAATTTCTAACATTTAATAAATAATTTATACCAGTTAGCTTCTAAGGAGGAATTGGCATACATTATTAAAAAGTAGTAAGAAAGAGCAATTATTATTAATTAATCCCACTAAATCTAGTTTAGATATATCACATATAGCCTAATCTAAGCGGAAAATAGTTCTGGGCCTCATTAAAACTCATGAATATTTCTCCTCTCTAGATTGCTTTCTCTGTTTACTTTGTGGAATAGAGAAGAAAAGTGCAAACCTAGAAGGCATTTTCATCTAGGAAGCCAGAACGAAGTTTAGAATTGTCTATTGGTTAGCCTAGTAATAATTTTTTCCTAAAGATGTGTATGTGTCGCTGTTGCACTGCTGTCTAACCACTGTCAGATCATTCAAAACTAAATATGGAGTCTACTATTTGGAATTCTGTTAAAAATAATTAGGCAAGCATTTCCAAAATTCAAATTTAGCACAATTATTCTCAAGAAAGAACACCCATAGCTAAACTCCATAGTATTTAACACTAAGGTTTTCTTCAGATCTAAAAGAAAGTATAATTTTAAAAAGAAAAAGAAAATAACTGAGAAAAGAATTTAATAGTAATTCCTATACTCTTTCTTTGGTTTTTAGCAGGTTGAATATGATAAAGTTAGGTATGGATTTAATCTATCCTTCCATCTGATTTTAAGTGTTCTCTGAGCTGCTTACAACCATTGTCAGTAATTTGTGAATATTGTAAGTCATTGTTTTATTAAAATATTTCTTCAATTCTCTTTTTTTTCTTTTCCTTTGAGATTAAAATTACACATAAATAAAAAAATTACATATAAATCATATGATTTAATGTTATTCCCCTGGTTTAGGATGTTCTACTCTTTTAATTCACTCAATTTTCTCTTTGTTTTTAAATGCAGTCAAATTCTATTTACCTGTCTCTGTGGTCACTTATTCTTGGTCAACTGTGTAAATTTACCAAATAAGTCCATTGACATATATTTTTCCCTGTCTGTTGCTGAGTATTTTTATTTCTATCATTTCTATTTGATTTTTTATTATAGTTTTTATACCTCTCCTGAAATTACCCAATTGATTTTGTACATACCCCCCTTTCCCATTTCCCAGTTTAACATATAAATAATAGTTATTTCAAATTACCTGTCTGACAATTCCAACATCTATTTAAAACATGAGTCTGGTTCTGATGATTTCTTTGTCACTTAGGAATGTGTCCTTTTGTTTGTCCTTTAATATGTATGAATGCTTTATAGGAAGCCAAGCATTTTGTACAGGGCAATAGAGATTGCAATAAATATATTTTATGCCTTGAAACAGGTATGCCTTTTCTTTACTTGAATTTAAGATACGGGCTGAGTTAATTTAACTAGGAGTTGGATTGGGTTTGTAGTTTGATATTGTTATGGTTATTCTCAGGTTTAAGGTCCTATAGTAATTTCCTGTGTTAATGATAGGGGCTGATTTACCAGAAGGTTGTTTTCTTTTCCATTGTGTATTCTAGCCTCAGCTTTAGGTCTTTGTGTTCTGCTGAGACTATGAGAGGGTTTGGCTAAGCATTGCATATTACTTGGAAACTTATTTGATGGCATCGGTGGCATTCTCTGTTATCTAATTCAGCCTTAGTCTTGAGCATGAACCATGTTCTAGGAACTCAGGATTATGGCCTTCTTAGTACTTTTCCTCTGGCTGATGTTCTGAGCACTGGAATTTTCTTGCTCCTTCCACAGAGGTAGAGAGTTAATGTTTTCTTTCTTTTTTTTTAATCCCCATCTGTAATAAATTTCAGCATTGTCCTAAACCCAACAATGCTAATTGCCATTTTTCCACAGATTAAGAGTTTAGTTTTACAAGAATGATAAGGAAGGGGATTTGAGAGGAGTTTTGTGTCCCTGCTGATGTGGTTGCTTTTTCTCTCCCCATGGCCAGTTCCATAAAGGGGACTTTCTCAGAACACATCCAGTGATAAGTGGCCAGAGGGGTTTGGGAAGAAAAAGCATGCAAAGAGGTACAAAATCCCCTATATTTGAGGACCCCAAAGGCTTTACCTTCTTTTGTCAGTGAACACTTGGCCTCCCCAGTTCAGAAACCATTCTAGCTAAATTTAGCTGTGTCTTGCCCAGGAAAGTGTAAAGGGAAATGCAATTTAAAAATAGGAAGCTTGAAAATAAGGCAAAAGACGCTCTCTCCCATTTCCCTAGAGCATTTACCTTAGAAAACCTGTAATTTTAAATTATCTCTGTGTCTTTTTGAAATGTGTATGAATCTTTTAAAAAGGTCAATAAGCCTCTTGTCAGCTTTATGATACAGGATTGTTTTCCTTAAGGACCTGAGAACTATCTTGTTGAAATATAATTATCAAGGAAGATCAAGTCCCTTTCCCCTAATTTCTGTGGAAGGAGAGAAATCTAACTTCAGAGCATGCCCCTCTCAAGTTGCAAAACTACCGCCATCATAAAGATATGAAATGTTTATTCTTTCTTTCCGGTAAAGCTAATTAACTAACATAGGTCATCACTTCAACTAAAAAATGAATTTAGGATGGACTACATCTGACAAATGGTGCTGTCAAATCCCCTTACTTGGGGATTAGTTATTGTTTGTCTTGAGAACACATGTATAATGAGTTGTATCCGCTTGATTTAACAAACAGTTGAGATTTTTTTTCTGTCTTTGAAACCTCTTGGCAGATTGCCTGTGATTAATATCTAATTCTAGCCTAATGCTTATTCAATAAGAAAATTATTTTCCTTCTATTTTACTTGTGTGGAGAGGTTTTCTAACTTAAGAGATTTTATCTTTAACTACATTTCCCAACAAATCCAGTCCTCATGTGTAGTCATTTCTTGTAAGTGATTGTCTCTCATTGATTTTTTGACCGGTCAGTTGCCCTATGGCCTCTATATTTTGATAGGAGCAATAAAAGTCACAAATTGCTGCTTGTCTGGCTTTTCTTGTAGTATTATGAGCACTGTTCATAATCCACACTCCAATTCCCACCCGGTGAAAATGGAAGCACCCTATGGCTTTTATAATTCAAATAATTGAAGAGGAAAGGAGAAATGGAAGAAAAACTATTTTTATTTTTTTTTAATAGAGGCTTGGACTCTCACAGAGGCTCATGGCTATAATCCCAGCATTTTGGGAGGCTGAGGTGGGAGGATCTCTTGAGCCCAGGGGTTCAAGACAAGCCTGGGCAACATAGTGAGAACTTTTATCTGCAATAAAATAAATAAGCAAGTAAAATAAGATAGGGGCTCATTCAGTTTTGTCCTAGTAATGGAATTTTGTAATAAAGATTCAGATATAAAGCAAACAGAAATCTCAGCCACTTAGCCAGAATTCAGACTATACAGTCAGGACTCAGAAAAAAACACATCTTACATTAGCTGATTTCACATACTGTTAATGATCTACAGTGGCTTTAGGAAGAAAGTCATCCTTTTTGGACCCCAGGATCAGTGGTTTATTGGTCACCCATCATCGCTTGATACTATTTCAAACTGTCTTTATTTTTACCTCTCCTAAGCTCATATTCTCTTGGGTAAGTATTTTTGTTTGTGGTTTTTCTTCATATATTTGGCTCACTACTGTTCTTTATGTCATATCACCAATTCCGACTTTCAGAGTTCAGAGAATATAACAGGCACAGCTAATTATCTCAACTTGTTTAGACAATTTATTTTTCTCCAGACAACGTTAAAAGCTGTTCTGCTATAGAATAACTGTTCCGAGTAAAGCACTGACGCTAAGAAAAATTTTACTGATCCATGTAGAGACCCTTACTCAACAAGTGAAAATGTGACACTATCTCTTAGAACTGGACTGAGAAAGCAACTACAGCTAGTATCTTTTAATATATGCATAAATAGTATGTTTAAGAATGAGCTTTAATCACACCCAACTGCTACATCCCAATCAAGAATTCATCCCTCCTTAGCCTTCTCTGTGCATACACTCTGTTTGCTAGACATTACTAGAAAAACCGACATTACTTCAGATGTTGACATACATGTCTTTAATGCCAATTACATCCCCATTCTTCTGTTTTCCTCTCTCCCTCTCTATCTCTCTCTCTCTCTCTCTCTCTCTCACACACACACACACACACACACACACACACACACGAGACTACTTAAATTGTTACTATCAAATAAATCCTATGCATACTAAGATACCTTCATTTTGAAAAGATTCCACCTCCTTAGAGCAATAGACATGATTGGATGGAAAATGACTTAACACCTTGATATGAATCCTAAAAACTTAGGGTCTGAATTCATCTTTTCCACATCTCTTCTTGTGGAAGAATAGATATAACAAAATAGATAATTTTCCTAGTTCTTATAGCCACTCATTCCATTTATACTTCATACTATCTTTCATTTTCTGGATCCGTGATTATTATTTGGTTTCATTTATTTTTTATTTATTTATTTATTTTTAATTGCATTTTAGGTTTTGGGGTACATGTGCAGAACTTGCAAGATAGTTGCATAGGTACACACGTGACTGTGTTTTGCTGCCTTCTGCCCCTTCACCCATATTTGGCATTTCTCCCCATGCCATCCCTCCCCTGCTTCCCCCCCGCAGTCCCTCCCCTATTTCCCCCAATAGACCGCAGTGTGTGGTACTCCCTTCCCTGTGTCCATGTGTTCTCATTGTTCATCACCTGCCTATGAGTGAGTATATATGGTGTTTCATTTTCTTTTCTTGTGTCAATTTGCTGAGAATGATGTTCTCCAGATTCATTCATGTCCCTACAAAGGACACAAACTCATCATTTTTGATTGCTGCATAATATTCCATGGTGTATATGTGCCACATTTTCTCAGTCCAGTCTATAATCAATGAGCATTTGGGTTGGTTCCAGGTCTTTGCTATTGTAAACAGTGCTGCAATGAACATTCATGTGCATGTGTCCTTATAGTAGAACAATTTATAGTCCTTTGGATATATACCTAGTAATGGGATTGCTGGGTCAAATGGAATTTCTATTTCTAGGTCCTTGAGGAATCGCCACACTGTCTTCCACAATGGTTGAACTAATTTACACTCCCACCAGCCGTGTAAAAGTGTTCC
>CM052651.1:91372404-91423453 GCA_028533165.1 Leontopithecus rosalia | reverse complement strand
CCTCCCTCCCTCCCTTCCTTCCTTCATCCCTTCCTTCCTCCCTCCCTTCTTCCTTCCCTTCCTTCCTGCCTTCCTCCCTTCCGCCTCCTCCCCCCAAAAAAAGCTTATCTATTCACTAGCTTCTTTCGTTTATATGAACTTAACTTTCTCTCACTAACAGAAATATTTACTTGATTACCTGACCATCTGCAGTACTACATTGCCTCTTTCTTATCCTCATAGAAAACTTTCTGAATGATTTAACTTTTAATTTTTGATATTTATAATTTCTTCTTTCCTCAATCCTCTGTAAATCTGATACTTTCCAAGAATATTTTTATGACCAACATTACTATTTTCTTTCTTTTGATTAAATCCAGTAAACATACGTCTGCTCTTAGGTTATTTAAACTCCAGTGAACTATTGGACATTTCTGGTTTGTTTGTTTTTGAACTTGGTTTGCCTGTCAATTTTTTTTTTCATATACAAATTGTTTTTTACTTTTTTCAAAAACTATTGGGGTACAGGTGGTGTTTGGTTATATGAGTAAGTTATTTAGTGGTGATTTGTGAGATACAGGTGCACCCTTCACCGGAGCAGGATATAATACACCTTATTTGTAGTCTTTCATTATTGCCCTCCTTCCATTTTCCCCCCAAGTCCTCAAAGTCCATTGTATCATTCAGCCTTTGTATCTTCATAGCTTAGCTCCCATCTATTAGTGAGAAAATACAATGTTTAGTTTTGCAATCCTGAGTTTACTTAGAATCTCATTCAGGTTGCTGTGATTGTTGTTAATTCATTTCTTTTTATGGTTTCTTACTGACTTGTTTGATCATTGTGGATTCTGGAAATGAGTTTTTTGTCAGTTGTCTAGATTGTGAAGATTTTTTTCCCACTAGGTTGTCCGTTTACTCTGCTGACTGTTCCTTTTGCCCTGCAAAAGCTCTTTAATTTAATTAAGTCCTAGCTATTTATCATGGTTTTTATTGCATTTGCTTTTGGGTCTTTATTCATGAAATTCTTGCTGGAGTCAATGTCTAGAAGAGTTTTTTAAATGTTGTCTTCTACATTTTTTATAGTTTCATCTCTTAGATTTAAATACTTAATCCATCTTAAGGTTGTTTTTGTGTAAGGTGAGAAAAAAATATCTAGTTTTATTCTCCCACATGTGGCTAGCCATTTGTTGAAAAGGGAGTCCTTTCTGTGCTTTATTTTTTTGTTTGTTTTGTCAAAGTTCAGTTAGCTGTAGGTATTTGGGTTTATTTCTGGGTTCTCTATTATGTTCCATTGGTCTATGTGCCCTTTTTGTACCAGTACCATGATGTTTCAGTGACTGAGACCTTATAGTATACTTTGAAATCAGGTAGTGTGATGCCTCCAGATTTCTTCTTTGTGCTTCGTCTTGCTTTGGCTATGCAGGCTCTCTTTTGGTTCCATATACAATTTAGAATTGCTTTTTCCAATTCTGTGAAGAATGATGTTGATATTTTGATGGTGATTGCATTCAATTTATAGATTGCTTTTGGCAGCATGGTCATTTTAACAATATTGATTCTACCCATACATGAGCATGAGATGTGTTTTCATTTGTTGGTGTCTTCTATGATCTCTTTCAGCAGTGTTTGGTAGTTTTCTTTGTAGAGGTCTTTTGCCTCCTTGGTTAGGAATAATCCTAAGTTTTTTTTTCTTTCAATTATTGAAAAAGGGATTGAGTTCTTAATTTGATTTTTTACTTGGTCATGCTTGGTGTATAGAGGAGCTAAAGATTTGTGTACATTACTCTTGTATCCAGAAACTTTACTGACTTCTTTAACCAGTTCTGGAAGCTTTCTGGTGGAGTCTTTAGGGTTTTCTAGGTAAACAATTATATTGTCAGCAAGCAGTGACAGTTTATCTTTCTGTTTACCGATTTGGATGTCCTTTATTTCTTTCTCTTGTCTGATTGCTCTAGGTAGGACTTTCAGTACTATGTTGAAGAGTGGTGAGAGTTGACATCCTTTTCTTGTTCCAGTTCTCAGAGGGAATGCATTCACCTTTTGCCCACTCAGTATCATGTTGGCTCTAAGTTTGTCATAGATGTCTTTTATTACATTGAGGTATGTCCCTTGCATGCCAACATTGCTGAGAGTTTTAATTATAAAGGATGCTGGATCTTGTTGAATGCTTTTTCAGCATCTATTGAGATGATCATGTGATTTTTGGTTTCAATTCTGTTTAAGTGGTGTATCACATTTATAGACTTGCATATGTTAAACCATCCATACATCCCTAGTATGAAACCCACTTGATCATGGTGGAGTATCTTTTTGATATATTGGTGGATTTGGTTAGCTAGTATTTTGTTAAGGATTTTTTCATCTATGTTCATCAGAGATACCAGTATGTAGTTTTCTTTTTTCGTTATATTCTTTCCTGGTTTTGGTATTAGGGTGACATTGGCTTCATAGAATGAATTAGGGAGGGTTCCCTCTTCCTTTCTCTTGTGGAATAATGTCAAAAGGATTGGTCCCAATTCTTTTTTAAATGTCTGGTAGAATTCTGCTGTAAATTCATCTGGTCCTGGATTTTTTAGTTGTTGGTATTTTTTAAGTTACCATTTCAATCTTGCTGCTTGTGATTGGTCTGTTCGCGATATCTACCTCTTCCTGATTTAAGCTAGGAAGGTTGTATTTTTCCAGGAATTTATCCATGTCTTCTAGGTTTTCTAGTTTATGTGTGTAAAGTTGTTCATAGTAGCCTTGAATGATCTTTTCTATTTCGGTGGTGTCAGTTGTAATATCTCCTGTTTCGTGTCTTAATGAGGTTATTTGAATTTTCTCTCTTCTTTTATTGGTTAATCTTGCTAATGGTCTATCAGTTGTATTTATCTTTTCAGATAACCAGCTTTGTGTTTAATTTATCTTTTGTATTGTTTGTTTGTTTGTTTTAATTTCATTTAGTACTGCTCTGATCTTGGTTATTTCCTTTCTTCTTTTGTGCTTATGTTTGGTTTGCTCGTTTCTTTCGTTCCCTGAGGTGTGACCTTAGAGTGTCAGTTTGTGCTCTTTCAGTCTTTCTGACGTAGGTGTTTAGGGCTATAATCTTTCTTTTTAGCATCAGTGTTGCTGTATCAGAGAGGTTTTGGCATGTTGTGTCATTATTGTGGTTCAGTTTGAAGAATTTTTTAATTTCCATCTTGATTTTGTTTTTGACCCAATGCTCATTCAGGAGCAGGTTATTTAATTTGCATAAATACATGCAATATCATGTATTTGCATGGTTTTGAAAATTCCTTTTGGAGTTAATTTCCAGTTTTATTCCACTGTGATCTGAGAGAGTGCTTGATATAATTTCAGTTTTCTTAAATGTATTGTGGCTCATTTTATGGTCTATCATATAGTCTACCTTGTAGAAAGTTCTATGTGCTGTTGAATAGAATGTGAAATCTGAGGTTGTTGGCTGAAGTGTTCTATATGTATCTGGTAAGTCCATTTGTTCTAAGGTATAGTTTAAATCCATTATTTCTTTGTTGACTTTCTGTCTTGATGACCCGTCTAGTGCTGTCAGTGGAGTATTGAAGTCCCCCACTACTATCCTGTTGCTGTCTATTTTATTTCTTAGGTCTAGTAGTAATTGTTTTATAAATTTGGGAGCTCCAGTGTTAGGTGTATATATGTTGAAGATTGTGATATTTTCCTGTTGGACAAGACCTTCTACCATTATATAATGTCTCTCTTTACATTTTTTAACTGCTGTTGCTTTTAAGTTTCTTTTGTCTGATAGAAAATAGCTACCCCTGCTCATTTTTGGTGTCCATTTGCATGAAATACATTTCTCTATCCATTTAATTTAAGTTTATGTGAGTCCTTATGTGTTAGGTGAGTCTCCTGAAGGCAGCAGATGATTGGTGAGTTCTTATCCATTATGCAGTTCTGTATCTTTTAAGTGGAGCATTTAGGCCATTTGTATTCAATGTCAGCATTGAGATGTGAGGTACTACTGAATTCATCTTGCTATTTATTGCCTGTGCACCATTTTTGTTTGTCTGTTTGTCTGTTTTTGGTTTTGCTTTTTATATTGTATTCTTGTTTTATAGGTCCTGTGAGATTCATGCTTTAAAGGGTTTCTGTTTTAATGTGTTTCCCCGATTTGTTTCAAGATTTAGAGTTCCTTGTAGCAGTTCTTCTGGATTAGTAGCGGCAACTTCGTAGTGGCAAATTCTCTCAGCATTTGTTTAACTAAAAAAGACTATATTTCCTTCATATACAATCCTTAGTTTCACTGTGTACAAAATACTTGGCAGATAATTTTTTTCATTTGAGGAGGCTGAAGGTAGGTCCCGATCCCTTCTAGCTTGACGGGTTTTTACTGAGAAATCTACTGTTATTCTTCTGATAGGTTTTCCTATATAGGTTACCTGGTACTTTTTTCTCACAGCTTTTAAGATTCTTTTATTCATCTTAACTTTAGATAACCTGATGACAATGTGCCTAGGTGATGATCTTTTTGTGATAAATTTCCAAGGTGATCTTTGTGCTTCTTGTATTTGGATGTCCAGGTCTCTAGCAAGGCTGGGGAAATTTCCCTCGATTTTTCCCCCAAATGTTTCTCAAACTTTTAGATTTCTTTGCTTCCTCAGGAACACCAATTATTCTGAAATTTGTTGTTTAACATAATCCCAGACTTCTTGGAAGCTTTATTCGTATTTTCATATTCTTTTTTCTTTGTCTTTATTGGATTGGGTTAATTTGAAAACCTTGTTTTCTAACTCTGAATTTCTTTATTCTACTTGTTCGACTTTCCAGAGCATATTGCACTTCTGTAAGTGTGTCCAGTGTTTCCTGAAGTTTTGATTGTTTTTTCTTTATGCTATCTATTTCCTTGAATCTTTCTCTCTTCACTTCTTGTATTGTTTTTTTAGATTTTCTTGCATTGGGCTTTGCCTTTCTCTGGTGTCTCCCTGATTAGCTTAATAAATAACCCCCTGAATTCTTTTTTAGGTAAATCAGTAATTTCTTCTTGGTTTGGATCCATTGCTGGTGAGCTAGTGTGATTTTTTTGTGGGGTGTTAAAGAGCCTTGTTTTTTCATATTACCAGAGTTGGTTTTTTGGTTTCTTCTCATTTGGGTAGACTCTGTCAGAGGGAAGGACTAGGGCTGAAGGCTGTTGTTCAGATTCTTTTGTTCCATGGGGCATTCCCTTAATGTAGTGCTCTACCTCTTTTCCTTTGGATGTGGCTTCCTGAGATCCTAGCTGCAATGATTGTTATCTCTATTCTTGGTCTAGTCACTCAGCAAATCTACCAGGTACCAGGGGTTGTCTTCACAGAGCCATGTGATGTGAACCATCTATGCGTCTCTCAGCTCTCAGGATGCCACCACCTGTTCTGGTGGAGGTGGCAGGGGAGTGAAATGGACTCTGTGAGGGTTCTTAGCTTTGGTGGCTTAATGTTCTATTTTTGTGCCTGTTGGCTTCCTGCTAGGAGGTGGAGCTTTCCAGAGAACATCAACTGTGGTAGTATGGAGAGGAACCAGTGGTGGTCAGGGCCCTAAACTCCTGAGAGTAAACTCTGTTTGTCTTCAGTTACAAGGGTGGGTAGGGAAGGACCATCAGGTTGGGGCAGGGCTAGGCACATCTGAACTTAGACCTTCCTTGGGCAGGTCTTGCTGCTCCACATATTTTGGGTGTCTCTCGGGTCCTGTAGGAGCAGTCTGCTTTCATCAGAGGGTCTGTGGGTCTTTTCAGGATACCTGTTTTGTTCCTGCCGCCATTCCAGAATCGTTAGTCATTATGGGAGGCTGTTTTCCACCATCACACTTCCAATGCCTCTTCTTGTACTTCTTTGCAGGACTCTTGAAGAGCTGGTGCGGGCAGGCGATGTCAGTCACAGCTGCCTCAGCAGCAGCTACTGCTCCCAGATTCCCCTGGCCGTCTGTGCTTCCACCTCTCAATTTTTGAATACTAACTCCTAGTCTGTACTGAGACTTTTCTTAATTAGCCCTTGAATGTGATCTTTCATTAATTTAAACAGGTTCATCTCATTCATAACTTTATCTTTATTAACACACTATATTTTGATCAACTTTCAAAATAATATTCCTTACTCGATTTTTTTTTTCAGGAATTTGTGACCCATGCAACTTCCTATTAGAGACTTCTTTGTGGATAGCCTACAGGCTGCTGCTAATGACTATATTCATACCCAAACATTGTATATGTACCCTAAATCTCTTTCCAAACTTACAGAATGCTACTGTTACTTTAGTTTCTTTACAAGTCAATTACATAAGCATCATCCTAAACTACTTCTTCACATTCATTTCCCCTCCTCTAAGAAACCACCAACCCCATGATAATCTTCTCCTCCTCAGATTGTATAAATATGTTACCAACCTGTTTTCTAGTAGTCAATATTGTACCCCTTAATACAAAATCGTTACTAACAATTGCAATCCTTCATTTGTTATGATGTTATTCTTTTCATGATTTGGAATACTGGAAATTATCCTTTTGATCATTAATCATGACAGTGAAGAGAATAATTTTAATTCCTGGTTTGAAGTAGAGATCTTTTTATCACTAAGGCTTTTGTTTTTATAAGTATTTTTTCCTCTACCAACTCAAGGGAAATAAACTTAGCACTTTAAAAGAGAAAAATTTACCCCTAACAATTCTTTCAAGGAAAATATATCTTTTTCCTTAAATGACTCAATTTCACATTTTGTTAAAATACAGATTTTGACGTTTATAAAAGGTAACTAAATAGTAATAATGCAGCAGTTTACTATAATTAAGGGGAAATTCATTGACTTTATGCTTATACTCATAATATTCACCAATTGAAAAAACAATTTGAAGAGAAATAATATATACAATGAGAAGATTAATAAGCCTAAAAGAAAAAAAGAGTAATTGTCTCTGTCAATTTACTATTGCATCTCTAGTTTTTAGGTTAAAGCTATATTTTATCAAATTAATAAATGGTATTTTAGGGAAATTGCATTAAATTATTTGACTTTGTTGTTCTGCTCTCTCAAAATTCCCAGATATCTGTCAATTCCAAGAAAAAAAATTAATAAAACTTTATGATGTAACATGATTTCTTCAGGACTTAATGAATTGATACTCAATTACCTTACATTATATTATTCATTCTGAACTTTTAAGGTTGACTTCTTTTAGCAATAGTTAAAATTTTAATTAATTTTTTTAGTTGTCAATTTAATTTGAAATTCTGATCATTAAACAATTGCCATTATTATACTATAAAAAAATTAGTTTTGCTTTTCAGTATGGTTTTCTAATTTTGCATCAAAGGAGCTCTTGAATCCTTGTGAGACACAATCACTTAGAATAAAGAAAGGAAAAGGAAAGAATGGTTATCTTTGTGAAAGAGTAATTATATTCTGAAAAAGTGAAAAACAGGCCCTCTTGCAGACAAACAGTGAAGTTCCCAACCAATGTAAACATTGCTCATCAAAGTCACATTGCAATCACAACAATGACTAAACATCTTTGTGTTCTGATTAGCTTCTTTTTTTTTTTTTTAAATTTTTATTGCATTTTAGGTTTTGGGGTACATGTGCAGAACATGCAAGATAGTTGCATAGGTACACACATGGCACTGTGTTTTGCTGCCTTCTGCCCCTTCACCCACATTTGGTATTTCTCCCCATGCCATCCCTTCCCTGCTCCCCCCACCCGCTGTCCCTCCCCTATTTCCCCCAATAGACCTCAGTGTGTGGTGCTCCCCTCCCTATGTCCATGTGTTCCCATTGTTCATCACCCGCCTATGAGTGAGTATATATGGTGTTTCCTTTTCTGTTCTTGTGTCAATTTGCTGAGAATGATGTTCTCCAGATTCTGATTAGCTTCTTTAACAATGGCAACTTAACACACATTAACCCTTCAGAATTTATATCAAATAATAAAATATTCGTTCACCAGTTTACTCTTATTTTTGTCAGAATTGAACCTTTCTTTATTCATACAATTTAGAATCATGTGTCAAAATCACAAATTCTTTGGGAAGTCCTTTGTTCTTTATTAACAAATATCCATGATTTCTCTACAATTAGTAAATAAACAAACATACAATAGCCATATGGTAAATCATCAGCTTTTATTCTTTTTTAAGTTTTATATTATTGGTCTTCTCTATATTTTTTAATGAACTTTTTAAAAAAATTGAGCAATTATTAGTTTACAGAGAAATTGTGAATCCATTCCAAAAACTCCCACATACCACACACTAATTTCTCCTATAATATCCTTTTGCATTAGTACAATATGTTTATTAAAATTAATAAGCTAATAAGCATACAGAATTTTTAATAGAAGTTCATAGAGTATGCATAAATTAATTTTTTATTGAATGTTCTTTTTCTGTTCCAGGTTTTTGTGTCTTTTTTTCCTCTTTGCATTTCCGTTTGGGTGTTTCTATCCCTTCGTGATAAGTTCATTGATATTATTTGGCAATTTAAAGTCTACCAAGAATTACACTGAAGGCATTATTTAATATTGTTTCTGTTTAATTTTTAGTTTTTGCCATTATCTTTTTATTCTTTCAGACTCTTCAACTCTGAGACACTTTCATTACCCATCTCTTTTGCACATTTACTTTTTCTGTTAGAGTCCTTAACACTCTGTTAAGAGTCCTTAACACGTTAACCATAGTTGTTTTAAATTCATTATCTGTGAATTTTAAAATCTGCATTATATATAAATATGATTATGACAGTTGCTTTCTCAAGACTAATTTTCTTTCCTTTTGGTATCCCTTGTAAATTTTGTTGTAAATTGTATATGTACTGGGGGTTCTGGTAGACAGGCCTTTAATATGAGGTTTTATACCTAGCTCTCTAAGGGTTGGACTCAGTATACTAACTCAGTATACTAGTATATTTGCTGTAGGTCTAGGTACCAGAAGTTTCAAATTCCTTTAGTGTCCTCATTGTCTCCTCTTTAATTTGGATTTCTCTAGGTTCTCTTCCTGAGAGTCTGTACCTTACAGATTCAAAAGAAAAAAAATTGTTCTACCAAAAAGTCACATGCACTCCAATGATTATTGTAGCACTATTCATAATAGCAAGGTCATGGAATCAACGTAGGTGCCCATTAATGGTGGATTGAATAAAGACAATGTAGAACATATACTCCATGGAATACTATGCAGCCATGTAAAAGAATAAAGTCATGTCCTTTGCCACATCATGGATGCAGCTGCAGGCTATTATCCTAAGTGAATTAAAGCAGGAACAGAAAACCAAATACTGCATGTTCTCACTTATAAATGGGAGCTAAACAGTGGGTACTCATAGACATAAAGATGGCAACAGTAGACACTGGGACACTATAGTAGAGGGGAGATAGAGGGAGAGGGGTTGAAAAATTAACTATTGGACACTATGCTCAATACCTGTGACAGAAGCAATTGTACCCTAAATCTCAGCATCACACAGTATACCCATGTAACAAATGTGCACATGTATTCTCTTTAAAGTAAAAATAAAAGTTAAAATTATAAAAATAAATAAATCTCAGTCTTTTATTTTGCCCACATCTTTGGGCTGTGAATTTCAGTCATTTATTCATTTTGGGTCCCTACCTCTTCTTGCTTTCTTCACTGCAGTATTTTCACTCTATTTTCATGTGTTGACCTTCTTGACTATGTTTACTTTTTTTTATTATTCTTGGTTATACAAGAGGACTGGAAGATGCTGCAGTGCAGGTAACTTCCTTATCCCAGCTGAGATAGAGTTCAGGTAAAATATTTTCCCTGAAAAGGAAGTGTTTTATTTCCAGAACTGTATTTGATTTTTGACAGCGTTTATGCTCCCCTCAATCATGTCAAATCCATGTGGAGGTCTTTCAGAGATGTTTAACTTGGGTACCTGGTGGCAAAACTCACCAAGTGCTTGGGGAAACTCTTAATGCTGTAGTCTCCAGGAGTTTCTTATTCTTGCATTAGTCACTCCAGCCACTGGCAACTTGTCAAAATTAATACTACAGTATTCCTATCACTTTCTGGCTTCAGCGAGGTTCTACTCCTGGTAGGTGGACATTGGCTGTGATTTCTGGATTTGCCTAGACTTCAGGAAGGCCTATTTCCTTGCTACTTCTTTTAAATGAATTCAAGAAAGCATTAAGTTTTTTCAGCTTTTTCTCTTGTTGTAATGATAGAAGTAACTATTTCCAACTACTTTATATGACTGAGCTTAAATCAAAATTTTTTACCGTATTAGCTTTTCATTGCTTATTTATTTTTATACTATACGGAATTATAATTATTGTATTAGGGTAATGATCATTTGCATATTAGCCTCTATGGTATAGTTTACTTCACTGTTTCTTTTTAATGGGAGGATCCAGAGGAGGAATTTCTTTTCTGCCTAGGAAACTTATCAATACCACCCTTTATTGGTTTTTTGGAGTTATTTAATCTTGCCTTTCAATTGATTCAATTGTATTGAATTTTTATTTAATGCTTTTTATCAGGTACTCTCCTGGAATTAGGGATAAACAATATTAATAAGTCACACTCTGTGTCTTAACGCTATCCTGCAAGTAATCAGAAACACAAATAATTAAACAATTATGTTATAAAAGGGCATTAATGGCCTAAAAAGTGCTATAAAAAAACTAAAGGTAGGTAAAAATGGAGTCATGTTGAACTACGTGATTTAGAGTAAGATGTTACTATATTTCATTTAAGACATTCAGATAGTAAAATAATATCTTGGTTAACTATATGAAGTAGCTTAACTAAGTCTATTTTATTATAACTTGTTGCTATATATAGTCTTTGTAACTATAATTATCCTCAGTGATTTATTTGATGTATTAAACACCATAAAAATTATCAAATATTTCAATTATAGCTATCAACAAATAGCCTTCTCAAGAATCTTATTGAATAATACATATTATAAGATTTAGTTACATTCATGCTGTCCCTTTCTTCATCTATATTATAAGATTTTGTTACATTCGTGCTGTCACTTTCTTCATCTACCATATTATAAATAACTAATGGGGATTTTTAAAAAATGGGATCTGGGACTGTGGTGGTTTTAATAAGATTAGATGGTTCAGTTTCCAGTTATAAGCATCTTCTCAAAATTCCTATGGCAAAGGGCTGAGTCATTTACTACAAGATAATGGATATATAATAGAAAGACAGACAACTGGGTGTACAGACAACAGTGGCAGAATCAGTAGACTGGTCACATGTTAGGGTTCTGGCCAGTGTCTAGTTTCCAGGAATCCTTGAAAACATACAATGTCACTCTGATTACAAAGGTAACCCAGTTGTGGAAGATTATATCATTTCCTAAAACTGATTAAGTTTCTCAAAAGATAGACAAGAAATTGTGAAATATCTAGATGGATGAAACTGAGTAGAATTTTTTCAACTGTATTATGTTAAATTCATTTTAAAAACACATTATAAAATATAGCATAAAAATAATCGATTTAGTAATATAAAAATGGTTTAGAATCTTGTATGTTAGAGCTGTAACAACAAAAGATTTTCATTGAAGATATTTCAGTAACAAAAAATTATATATATATAGTACATAAATAGAAAAACTGAGCATCACTGAGCACAACTGATGTTTAATAAAACTTCATTGCTTAAGAATAGCAGTGTTTACTATCACCATCAAAAATAGCAACCACACATTTTTATATACTTTTCACATCTATGATCCATTGTTATGACAGATAAATAATGCATGTGACCCCATATTTAGAACAGTCAATTCTCAAAAACAATACAATAGCAGGGTTTTGTTTTCCCTAAAACAATTAACTAGAAAACATTTATAAACAATTATTTATAGCAATGAAAAATGTCATAAATATGTGCAAAACTGTTATAAACAGTGGAAAACTGTTGTAAATGATAGTTGCATATATAACTAAAATTGGATTTATTTCCCGAGTCTGATCCACAGACTCTGACCTAGAGATGAATAAAGGAGTTTGCAGACAGGTTTTTTTTCCCTGTGAGAGCACAGCTATGGGATCCCATGACTCACAGGCCTCCAAGAGGGAGTCCGGCCATGCAGCCCCCATATACCAGAGACACTCATATTTATTTTAGAACAGATTTAATGACAAATGTCTTTGGCAAACAACATTTTTGGGTAATTAACCTTGCCAGCCCCCCGAGTAGAGAGCAATCATGTACATGGATGATCAAAGGTTTGTTTCCCAGAGAAATGGGTAAACAAAACTTATCTAGATAAACTCCTCTACATTCCCTTGTCATCTGCTCTTTGCTATTAGCTCAAGGTAAGAGGATTAGACTGCCTTCAGCCATAACCCTTTATTGAAGCTTTTGCAAAACCTCCTGACCTTCCAAGAAGGTTTTCATCTTTGCTATAATTTTTCCCACCACCCTGACTGATCTCCTACATTTATTAATTAATAAGATGTTATCACCCATTTTGTTTTGTTTAGTATAGAAGGATGGGTATTGGGTATGTTATCAAATCAGAGAATGAGAAAACTTGTTTGTAGTTTGATTCAATGATTTTGTGTTGACATAAATATCAGAGTAATGATTATAAATGCCTATTTATGGCAAGGCCTAACTAGATACCTTCTGAACATTTATCATATATGCAAAATATTTGATACATTTAAAGAGTTAAATAAAGATGAAATCAACTAATTCCCATTTTCAAGGAATGAGTTGATTTGTTTACAAATGTATTTAGATAATCCAACCTTGCTGATGTTTACTGATTTATTCTTCTCTTTTGTACACTATAAAAAGGGATAGGCCCAAAGAAAATGACAGAATAAGGAAAAAAGGAAACATTATTATTTTACAGAAATAATTGGCTGGGCACAGTGGCTCACACCTGTAATCTCACCACTTTGGGAGAACAAGGCAAGTGGATCACCTGAAGTAGGGAGTTCGAGACCAGCCTGACTAACATGGAGAAACCTGGTCTCTACTAAAAATACAAAATCAGCTGGGCATGTTGGTGCATGCCTGTAATCCCAGCTACTTGAGAGGCTGAGACAAGGAGGGAAGAGAATCACTTGAACCCAGGAGGCGGAGGTTGCAGTAAGCCAAGACCATGACATTGCACTCCAGCCTCTGCAACAAGAGTGAAACACTGTCTCAAAAACAAATAAACAAGCAAACAAAAACCAAATATTTATACTGAAGGCTATCTACCTGCTTTCTATTGTTATGCTGAATGAAAATAGACAAGAAATAATCTAAGTGTAATAAAAGAATCATGCCTACTGAGGCTTCAGTAGTTAAGATCAAATGGTGGTGATTCACTGACACCATGCTATAAAAAGAGTTGAACAGAAATCATCCACAGTGGGTATAGATTTGATCTTTTATTTTATCTTATATAAGTAAAAAGAGCAAAAACTGTCTATTGCAGGCAATTCATTTTAATTCTCTTTTTAATTATAAAAAACAATATATTCCAGAATGATATACTGCATAAAGAAAAAGAAAATCACATTAAATTCATTTATCAGGTAGAAGACAATGTTAAAGTCTTGGAATATTTCTTGTAAATATTTTAGATATTTTTGGTTACTTGAGTTTATCCATCTACTAGCTATCTACTTATTTATCATCTATCATTTGTCTATTCATCCATTCTACTATTTTTATTCTAACTGCTTATCATAACAAAGCCTTTTTACACAAATTAGAAATTATTAATAATTGCATTGATTGCATGCTATTCAGCACATGAATGTTTTCACAAAAGTACAAAATGTGACAGTTTGGACTTTGTATTAAAAGTAACAGTGAATCTTCAGGAGCTATTTCTATATGCAATACTTTGTTGTGCCTATTTTGTGCAGGTAACTCATTTTATTTCTTACCAATATCTTATGCATAAAACATTAACATCATCTTCATTTCACATCTGTAAAACCTGTAATACAGAAAAGACAATTGATTAACTTTCTAGAAAACTGTGATGGAGAGAAAATGGTCCCCCAAAGAAATTCATACCCTAAATCGATGGAATCCAAAATGAAAATTCCATATGTGAATAACAGGGAGATGGATCTTGACATGGAGTTATCTAGTTATTCCCAATCTAATTTCTGGAACCCTTTCTCCTGCTGTAAGCAGAGGAGGGGAGATCAGACAGTTTCAAATCATGAGAAGAATTCAATCTACCACTACTGGCTTTGAAGATAAAGGAAAGAGGGGCAGGAGCCAAGAAACATAAGTGGCCTCTAGAAGCTGAGAATAACCCCCTCCTACCTTCTTTACATTCTGAGCATACTTTATTTATTTATTTGTTGAAACAGGGTCCCACTCTGTCCCCCAGGCTGGAGTGCAGTGGCATGATCTCTACTCAGTTCATCTCTCAGGCTCAAGCAATCCTCCTGCCTCAGTCCTGCTGAGTAGTTTGAACTACAGATATGTGCCACCACATCTGACTAATTTTTCTATTTTTTGTAGAGACGGGTTTCACCATGTTGCACAGGCTGGTCTTGAACTCCTGAGCTCAAGTAATACATCTGCCTTGGCATCCCAAAGTGCTGGAATTAGAGGTGTGAGCCACCAAACCCGGCTCCAAGAATACTTTTTAATATTTCACAGTGTGATTTCTGCTCCTTAATATGGAGATTATATTCATTATCCATATTTTTACTTCTCTTCACTTTTTCTATTTTTGCTACCTATCTGAATGTCTGTGGTAATGTATTTTCATTTCACTGGCATGTATTCATTGAATATTTGCTTCTAAGCAAAATATTCAAAATATTTTTAGCTCCCCTTCACTTTGAATCATACTTTTCAGAGAAACAAAGACATGATAGTGAATAACAGTTCTTGTTTCAAATATTTAATTTGAATAGTCAACAATTTTATGCAGTGACAACATTAATTAAGCGAAAATAACATACAGAAATGTGTTTTCCAATGAGATGTGTGGAAACTAGTAGCTTTACCCACTATTACACTTTACAATTCATCTTAAGAGAACACATAGTTGCAAGAGGCAAGCTAGCTGATGATTTTCAGCCTTGCTACTTCAGGATGCAAGCTATGCAGGATTTGTCACGTGTGGTATCTGATGTTCAACAGCACAAGTATTTACATGGAGGGGAACTATTTAAGTTATGAAATATTTGTACTTTTTACTCCAATAGTTATATCATTTGCATATTTTCCAAGAAGCATGAATTACCCACAGATTCTAGGTTTTGTGAACTGGTTTTGGGGTGCCAGGGAGGCACAGCTCCCCCAAGAGAATGTTGTAGGTTCTTGGTCTCTTGCTCTCTCAAGAATGAGAGGAGGGTACCATGGCCCAGTGTTCTTGTAAAGTAAATACCCGACCCAAAAACAGTTTTTGCAGAAAGTGATTTATTTAGGTAGAGAAAGAAAAAAAGGAGCAGAGGAGAGGAAGCTTCCACGAGGGTGGAAGGGGACACCAGAGGGGAAATCCAGGAAAGAGAAAAACAGCTTCCACAAACTCTTTCGTGGAAGGGGATCCAAACATGGAATCAAAGGGGGTGTGGAAGAAGGGGACTTTTAACCTGGGAGGAACTCTCTCCTTCTCCAAGCACCCCTGACCAATGAAAAGAGCTCCTTTAAACCTCTGTTGGAGTGACTGACTTTTGACCCTTTCCCGCATCGCGAAAATTAAAACAGAAACCGTTAAATCCCCAAAATGGAGAGAGATGGGGAGGCGTGGCTTTGCGAAGTTCTTGCCCTTAAAACTATCCCCCCTTGTGGACACGGAAAGATAACACATTCCCTCAGTTTGATAATGGTTAATAAATTAAAAATACCAAGAATCAAAATAATTTTTTCTAATGAGTACTATTACCATATTTTAGGTCTGCCTTTAGTAAGTTTATTAGGTGATTCAATCAGGTCACTGTCCTTTTATTACCAATCGTATACCCCCTTTGTAAAGAAAGCGAATGGATTGTAAGCCTGCCATTCTTTCCATAGACACAGTAAATGTATCTTAAGATTTACTAAATTCCTTCTTATGGCTGCAGAGTATTTCATGGTGTATACATACCACATTTTATTTCCCAGTCTATTGTTGATGGACATTTAGATTGATTCCATGTCTTTGATATTGTGAATAATGCTGCAATGAACATAGGTGCATGTGTCTTTATAATAAAATGATTTATATTCCTTTAAAAACTTTGCTAATTTGTCTTCCTTAAAACCAATTGCATTTGGTATGTATAAACATCCATACACTGAAAACTGCTGGCAAAGAAACTTTGTCAACACTATTGAATCTAAATATTAATTTGGTATTTAACCATGTTTTCACAATTGCTATTCTTACCCTCCACTTCATCTTGTCAAAAGTTTAATGAGTACTTTCTCCTCCATGCCCCTGAATTTTGGCTTGCTCCTCAGTCTGAGAAAGCTCTAAAATTCAGAACAACTTCCTCGTCTCTCTCTCTCTCTCTCTCTCTCTCTCACACACACACACACACACACACACACACACACACACACATCCTTCAGCTAATCCCAAGAATTGGCTGACCACAGAGAATCACATTTCCTATCAAAAACTATATCGATCATACTGTTTGCTCACCCCTTCTTGCTTGCACATCGTCTCATCCTTCTAGGTTGACGTATTCCTGCATATAAAGGAAAAGGCTTTCACTGTTTGATTTTGAGATGCTTTTAGATTTCTAAGATCAGAACTGTTCCCCTATTGCAATAGACGTTTAGAGTAGTCTCTCTTTATCTACATCCATATTTGTTTTTATTTGACAGTTTCTACCCCCCAAATTCAACTTGTTGCAGCTGCCAAATTATTTATTTTTCACAATATACTTGTGAGTATACTGTTAAAATGTGTCATAATGTACATAAATATTGTCTTTCACTGTAGAATTTACAAACATTTATTTCTGGAGTCAAACCTAATTTCAAATATCAGCTAGCTACTTATCTGTCAAGACACTTAATCATGCTCACTAAAATTTCCTTTTTAAAATATCTCATACATTTGGTATAATGTTTAAATGAAATAATACATTAAAATTTATCAGATTAGCTCATGCGTAGAAAGATTCCATTTTGTTAATATGTATATTTCTCCATACTAACCACTTTTGACTATATTATTCATGATGAATGAAAAATCCGTTTTATTTCAATATCTCTAAAATATCCAATAATATTTGATATCAAATATTAAAGTTTTATGATTTAATTGGATATTTTATCTTCTATATTCAACTGAAAATGAATTGCACATTTTCAAAGCAAAGTGAGTGGCAATTAAATAAATAACAGAATTATTTTGCAATTTGTCATTGTATTTGTACTTCATTTACTAAAAAATAATGACATAAAAAGATTACTGATAAAACAACAGGCAACTTATGTAGCAAAATACTAACTTTTTGGCCTAGAATGTTGGACTTACTCTTTTCTAATATTAGTACCAACAAGTTAACTCGATGTGATTTTGGGAGAAGCTATATATATTTATTTATATATTCTCTGATGAAGGAAAAGAGATCTTAATGTAATTGAAATGAAACTGTAGTTAGATGAATTGGTTGATAATGGAGTAATGCCAGAAACTCAACAGTTTTATGAACTCCATTGTTGAAATTTCAACATTATAGGTAAATTCTTGACTACCTACTGATTTAATGGTGAGCAATATCGTTATTGATTCTTAAGCAAAAATCGCAGTGACTACATTATGAATACAGTATATTTCAATGTTGTTTATTTTTTATGTTTTTGTTTTTTAAAAATAAGTTTATTGTGTACCTTTGAAGTATACAGTATGATGCTATGAGGTATATATATATATATATTAAAATGGTTATTCTAGTGAAACAAATTAACACATCTATCATCTCACATAGACACCCATTTCCCAAGTTCTGTGACAAAAGTAGTTATAATCTACTTTATTTAGCAAAAATTATGAATATAATACCCTAATTTATTAACTGTAGTCTTCTTGCTAAACATTAGGTCTTTAAATTTGTTCACCCTATGTATCTTGTACTTAGTATCCTTTGACCCATGTGATTTTTCTTAAACTATGGCTGTGACTGAATGTCAGCAAAGTCATTTTAGTGGGTTTTGATCAGCATGAGAAACAGGGAGAGAGTGTGTGCACAAGAGAGTGCTATAGAATGTAATGAAACAGAACAAAAAATAGAAAAGAGAAATATTTTATATGTAACTTGTATTTCTTTAAGTACCTGCATTGATTTCTTCTAGCATATTCCTGTAACAAATAAAAATCATAGGAGATTAAATGTTCAGCTTTGCTTCCTGATGAAAAGACATTTGAACTTTAAATTCTACATTTCTACCTAAGAAGTCTAATCAGATAAAATGAAGTGTTCTAAGTGGAAAATTAAAGGTCTATCTTGAATTTTAAAAAGGAAAAGCTACACAACAATAAAGGAGTCATGTTTCCATAAAAAGATGTTGTAAGGTTGACAGTCATTATTGGAAGAAAGTGACTATTTAAAAGAGCCAGCTCTTGGTCACGCTTTTGCCATATCTCTCAAGCTATTCTATTATTAAAAAATGTGGCAAAACATTAGCTTCAGCTTCATAACCTGCTTCATAGCATTAAATACAGATTTCTGGTAAGCTCTGATATATTATTTGACCTCATTTACTAAAGAGTAACTTTTTCTTACAGGTTTTTCTCCAGAAGAACCTCTTTCAGATAGATGTCTACCTGTTTGTATTCCACTGCCCATCCAGTGTTAAAAAAAAGTTCTCATTGCTTATCTGTGACTATACTGGTATTAAAACCAGATTATTCTTTGCAAAGATGAATTGCTGTGTTCTGAAAACCACTGTAATCCTCTGCCTCCAAAAGATTACTACTTTTCTACCAAAATGTCATTGTGGTATCAAATTTGTGATAAATGTAGAAGAGGGACAGACCTAAATGAAGAGATACTTTGTTCTTCCTAACATCAAATTTTGCTTTCTGGATAATTTATATTAAATAAGTAAAGAGTGTAAATAATATATTTTTGTAAATGAGTTGTATATTTAAAATTTTTTTCTAACATGCAAAATAATTATTTTGTTGTAGATGTGTGGTGTTGCTTTCAAGGCCTCTGTTCTGTCCTTTTGGTCTATATCTCTGTTTTGGTACAAGTACCATGCTGTTTTGATTACTGTAGATTTGTAGTATAGTTTGAAGTCAGGTAGCGTGATGCCTCCAGCTTTGTTTTTATTTTGTTGGTTAGGATTTGCCTTGGTTATGCAGGTTCTTTTTCGGTTCCATATGAAGTTTAAGGTGTTTTTTTTTTCCAATTCTGCAAAGAAAATCAGTGGTATCTTGATGGGGATACCAATGAAACTATAAATTACTTTGGGCAGTATGGCCATTTTCATGATATTGATTCTTCCTATTCATGAGCATGGAATGTTTTTCAATCTTTTGTGTCCTCTCTTATTTCTGTGATGTGTAGTTCTCCTTGAAGAGGTCCTTCACATCTCTTGTTAGTTGTATTCCTAGATATTTTATTCTCTTTGAAGCAATTGTGAATAGGAGTGCACTCATGATTTGGCTCTCTGTCTGTTATCACTTGAGCTCTGATAAAGGATAGCTGCTTTATTTTAAACTTTCCTCCTTCAGTGTTTTTAAAAAATATTTTACACAATAATGAAGCATTAAAACTATTTTTAGGGTGGGCATGTTGGCTCACGTTTGTCATCCCAGCACTTTGGGAATCCAAGGTGGGTGGATCCCCTGAGGTCAGGAGGTTGAGACCAGCCTGGCCAACCTGGCGAAACTCTGTCTCTACTAGGCATACAAAAAAAAAAAAAAGCTGGGCATGATGGCAGGTACCTGTAATACCATCTACTCAGGAGACTGGGACAGAAAAATTGCTTGAACCCAGAAGACAGAGGCTGCCGTGAGCTGAGATCACACCACTGCACTTCTTCCTGGGCAACAGAGGAAGACTCCATCTCAAAAAAATATGATTTTTATATATCACTATTTCATTATTTAGTTTATACCTGTATAATAACAAGCATGATAAAATAATTTTTATACATTTAAATATTATTTTTTATAAACTTCATTTTAGATCCTTGTTTATAATAGTCAATTCAATGGGAAATACCCTTTATATACATAACCATCATTTTCAAGTCTATTCATTATTATTGTCATTTTATACAGCCCAATAACAATTTCATATTAAATATATAATTGATCTAAATATCTATTATAAGGTTCTCCAAAGACCTATGGTTTTTTTATCTGTTCTTATGCACATATAAAATTTAAATTACAAAATACAGTGATAATAACCAAATATATATTAAGATTAGTTAACTATTACATGTATACCTCATTATATTAAAACAAAACTTTTATGTATGTTATTACAGCCATAATTATGAAACAAATTATAAATGTATATTTATGAGAGATTTGAAAAATAAAACTGAAAGATTTGTACCTTGATTTGTACTCCAATTAATTATGAAATTGGTTTATCCTCAAGATCTGTTTTGTATAGAAACCTAAGAAAATTCTACTTCAATGCTAACTAATTCACTTCACAATTATATTAGCATAACTCATAATATAATTTCTATTAATTGTGATAGTGGTATAATTTGATTGATTATAACAAAATCTATAAAATAATGTCAGTGATCAAATGTATAAGGAAACTCAGCTAAATGCAATCTTTATGAGATACTCTTGCTATGAAGCTGATTAATCAGAAGAAAAAGTAGATTTAGTTAACAAACAGTTAATCACAATAATTTGGAGAATTAAAAAAAGTCTATAGTAGATGCATTCATGTTTTTGGATGGGGAAACACGCTAAATTGATCATGCACATTTCTGTAAAATTAAAATAACCAGTATACTTTGTGTTTTAAGAATCTCCTACCTACAGCTTTAGAACATTGAAATAATGATGCCACAGTAATGAGCTTATTATCCGCAAGAACTACTTTAATCTTTATTTGTTTCCAGTGGCCACAGAATAGAATGTTTTCTTTAGATTATAATTGCATATTGTAGGTCTTACCGGAGACAAATGATTGTGAACAGATTAATCCAAATATATCAATTAATCTCAAAGGATCTTTCTCAATATCGGTAAGAAAGTATAACTTTTGGCAGGAAAAACAGATAAGCCAGAATTTCTTTAGTGTTTTAGTTTGCTTCCATCTGTATTAATGTACTTAACATCTTGCTTCCAACCATGCCTTTTTTCTAAATTTGTTTCCTAGCATGAAGTCTGAATATCTGTTTGTTTTATCCATTTTTCTAAAGCTGTGTTATATATACAGACCTTTTGCCATTTCTTCACTTTCTCCTGAAATAATCTTCCTTCTTGATGGTCAAAACCAGGCAATAAACCTTTTTCCTCAGTAAATTTCTCCCCTTTAAAGGCAAATTTAGTGTGACCTTGGAGTGTAGATGAGTGTAAATTTTGGTCCTATAAACTTGCAATCCATAGTCCGAGTTACAGAAAAGTCAGATTGATGCTGTCAACATTAAAAAAAAAGAGAGAGAGGCAAACCTCTAAGCAAAACATTTTATTTGGGAATATAAAAACAATAGATTGCAATTCAGGGCACACACACAGACAAGGGTGGCCTTTGCTATGTCCAGAGGACAAAGAGTTTTCTTTGGTTAGAGTTTTTTTGGAGAAAGAGGAACTTACACAAGTGGTTTTAAAACCTCTTGTTTTAAGTGGCAGCAATGACTAGGTAAAACTTGTAAAGTGATAGCCTACTGTTTCGTTGAGTTGGACTTGAGAGACAATGTTTCAGGCAAGTGTTCATACATGATCTACTATCTGTCCTTTCACTGCTTAGCTGTGGTTTGGGAAAAACAACAACGACAACAACAACAACTTAGTGATACTTTCTGTTCAGGCAAATCACACATGTAAGCCCTTTCTTCAGTACCTTTTCAGGTTCCATGTTGCCAAGGTTTGACACGAGTGATTCCATTTTAAATCTGGCAAATTTTATGATAAAAACTTTCCAAAGATTGTTTTACGTTGAGCAGCAAGATGAAGAAATGGAAAAAATGACAAAAAAATGAAGAAAATATATTCGGGTGTTTTTGGGGAAAGGAAGAAGGAAAACATAAAACACTGAAAGAAAAGCAGCAGAAAGAGATGAAAGAGATAAATTTAGAAGATAGGCTTGTTTTTTGTTTGCTGAATACCAAAGTACAGCCATTTGTCACATAGCAAGAGGGTATGTTCTGAGATGTGCTCTGTTGTTAAGAAATGCTGTCATTGTGTGAATAGCATAGAGTTTATTTACACAAAGTTAGATGGTATAGCCTACTGCACGCCTAGGCTAGATGTTATGGCCTATTGTTCCTAGGCTACAAACCTGTACAGCATGTTATTGTACTGAATATGGTAGGCAATTATAACACAGTGATATTTGTCTATATAAACGTATTTAAACATAGAAAAGGTAAAGTGTTGTACTACTATGTTACAATGACTGTGAGACATTATTTGGTGATAGAAATTTTTCAGGTTTATTATAAGCCTATGGGACCACCTTCATGTATGTGGTTCATCATTGACTGAAACATTATTTTGGCACAAGACAGTAACAGAAACTATTTCCTCTTCCTGAATATAGTTACTAGATAGACAAAGACAAATATTGTAAATGTCCTGTGGCAGATGAATCCTATGTCATTAAAGGACACAAAAAGAGAAGACCAAAACGTAAGTATCATGAGGTGGTATAAATCTTTTTTTTTTTTTTTTTTTTTTTGACAGAGTCTGGCTCTACAACCCAGGCTGGAGTGCAGTGGCAAGATCTTGGCTCGCTGCAACCTTTGCCTCCCAGGTTCAATTGCTCCTCCTGCCTCAGCCTCCCATGTAGCTAGGACTAATGGTGTCTGCCACCATGCCCGGCTAATTTTTGTGCTTTTTAGTAGAGATGGAGTTTCACCATGTTGACCAGGCTGATCTCAAACTCCTGATCTCAGGTGATCCACCCACCTTAGGCTCCCAAAGTGTTGGGATTAAAGGAATGAGCCACCTTGCCTGGCCAAGGTGTAAATCTGATATGTGTGCTATTGGCTCTAGAAGAGAGGTGAAAATAATTACCCCTTTGAGGCTTTTAGCAATTCTTAGCTGTCAAGCCACACTTCTTTGCAAGAGGGCATATTACATTTTCTCAGAGAGGCAGTACAAATGATTTTGGGAGTTTTCAGTTTCTTTAAGAATAGAGATTATTACTTCTTTTATAAAAGGGAAGAAAAATATTGCCCAAAACTTCTAAGCAGGAAATTGATCTGAAGAAAATTTAAACACTTCAACTAAGGAGGTAGTGACTATTCAAACGGGTTTCTGGGTGTGATTATTAATAAACTTCATATAGTTCTATAGTAAAGCTGCACAAAAGATCTGGAGAGACAGCTATAGAGAGAAACGGTGCTAACAGAACTGACTTTGTATGATTCTAGTAGAAATCATTTGTGAGGGGAAAGCAATTATTATATTACAATATTTTCACAAAATACATGCTGAGCAATAGGATTCAAATCATCATCAGAAAGAGCCCAAAATAGTACTAACAGCAGAGCAGACTTAATATGTAGCAGCAGAGCAATAGACACAAAACTGCCATCGCCTTCAATTTTGGCCTTGAAGAAATTCAGTGTAGTTTTTGGATGAAGGCAGTATAGACTAATGAGAAATTAGATGTCTAAGGAAAATAGCAGCAACAGTGAGTAGAAAATCTTAAAACCCCTATTGCTTTTTGTTTTCACTTTTAACACCTCAAATGTCAGGGCACATAATTCCATCAGTGGTATCTTAATGCTGTTGTTGATGCAGTCATGAAAATTGTCTTTCCTGTTCATGTATGGATCTGTTTGTCCTACAGTGAAAGATATAGTTGCAACTTTTGGTTATAAAATCAAAAGAATATTAAAGAAACACTTACAGGGAATAGTATGTATTTTAGTTGTGATCTGAAAACCTGCCTTCCAGTAAAATTAAGTAAGTTTCAGCACCAAAATATGTAGAGAGGTGTCAGTGTCTTGGAAAATATCTCAAGAGAGGCAAGCAGAACACTATTATAAGAAATGTAGCATTACCAATGGTACATAGGGAATCATCCCATATGCATAAACATATACACACACATATGCATACATATACAAAGGGGTTAAAAGATGCCATTCTAGCAGATTGACTACTTAAAGATGCTTGAAAAACAACAGGTGCAAAAAGACTATTTAGACCTTCATGCTATTTCTTAAGGGCAGAAAATGAAATTTCCATGTGAAAGACACTCTCACTTATACCAGAAGGAAAGGCAACATCCTTATTCTCAAGGAAGAAAATAAAAGCAAGGAATTCTGTACAGACTTCATTAAAATAACACTTACCTTTTTATTAGTCAGGGTTCTTTAGAGAGACAGCACTAAAAGGATAGATGTATAAATGAAAGATAATTTTTAAGAGAGTATTGACTTACATGATCACCAGGGGAAGTCCTACAGTAGGATGTCGGCAAGATGAGGAGCAAGGAAGTCAGTCCGAGTCCCAAAACCTCAAATGTAGGGAAGCTGACAGTGCAGTCTATGGCCGTCGGCCAGAGAGCCCCTGACAACTCATTGGTATAGGTACAAGTGTCCAAAAGCTGAAGAACTTGTAGTTCCATGTTTCAGGGCAGGAAGCATCCAGCATGGGAGAAAGGTGGAGGCCAGAGACTCAGCCAGTCTCATCCCTCCACGTTCCTCTCCCTGCTTTTATTCTAGGCACTCTGGCAGCTGATTAGATTGTGCCCACCAGATTGAGAGTAGGTCTGCATCTCCTAAACCAGTGACTAAATGTTAATCTCCCCTGGCAACACCCTCACAGATGCACACCTGAACAATTGTTTGCATCCTTCAATCCAATCAAGTTGACACTTAATGCTAACCATCACATCTTCTACGTTCCTCACACAATTTAGTTGTTTCTTTACAATTTACCATTCTTTGTTCAATTCAGTATACCTGTATGAGTCACTGACCCTGACTTCTTTGGGGTCTTCATTTCTTTATGAAGGTTCCTATGCCACAAAAAACTTGCATTAGATAAATTTCTATGATTTTCTCTTGTTAATACACTTTATGTCCATTTAATTCTTGGACTTAGCACAGACTCTGAGAGGAAGGCAGAAGAATCATCTGTCCCTGCTGTAAGTCAAAAAGTGATCCAGGGCCAGGCACGGTGGCTCAAGCCTCTAATCCCAGCACTTTGGGAGGCCGAGGTGGGTGGATCAGGAGGTCAAGAGATGGAGACCATCTGGTCAACTGGTGAAACCCCGTCTCTACTAAAAATACAAAAAATTAACTGGGCATGGTGCCCTGTGCCTGTAATCCCAGCTACTCAAGAGGCTGAGGCAGGAGAACTGCCTAAATCCAGGAGGTGGAGGTTGCAGTGAGCCGAGATCGTGCCATTGCACCCCAGCCTGGGTAACAAGAGCGAAACTCCGTCTCAAAAAAAAAAAAAGTGATCCAGAAGAATCACACTTTAAATGTGAAAAAGAATTAAGAATATTATAGTAAAGTATTTTGTTTATCTTATTAGTTTTATATGTGTATGGAATTAATATTATTTAAAAAATCTGTATAAGTTTTAGTTCTTTTCATGAGTATAAAACTTCCAAATTATAAGAAAAAGTTAGTCGAGAGTATTCTTTCTTTTATACAAGTAAATGGAATAGATGTACATTATAACCTATGGTACCTTAGAATTAATAAAAAATAGTATTGGAAAGTACTAAATCAGTAATGTGGAAGGCCCATATTAACTGTTGAAATAAACATGGAGAACTGAAGAAATAAAAAGTCACTCATTATTAGCTAAAGTGTAGCAGAGAAGACAACTTCTATAGAAACTGCTTCAACGTGATTAAGCGAGAGAAGGGATTTTTATAGGGCTTTAGGGAGAAAAAGATACTCTGAAGATGTGAAGAAAGGTAGCAAAAATTCTGAGAACAACCACAAAAACAATAAAATTTTAAGCTCTCAGGCATTCAGTTTATAGCAATATAGAAGATCTTCTGACAACAGCAAAAAATAAAAATAAAGAAGTGGGAGTGGGGGAGGTATACCTGTATTTCCCTTGATAAATATATATAGCTATTTCTTAAGAAGTTTGCTTTTACTTGAGGCCAAGTGGAATTTTCTAGCCAAAGTGAGTGAAGCTTGGGGAAAAATATTATGTAAACAGAGAAATTTCAAACAATTCTGGAAAATACAATTTTCAGAGTAGAGATTTGCCCACATATCTTTATATTAAAATATAAAGATATGCTATATATTTTTTTACTTACTTTTTTAGACTCGATGCCTAGAAGACCATTGGAAACACAGTAATTATTTAAAAGAAATTTACAAATCAAATGAAATCTAAAGATAGTGTGCAAAACATATGTAAACAGTATCTCCTAATATGCGTGTGCCTTACAGTTGAATCAAAAGATTTTTTTTTTATCCTAGACATCGTGGCACTAATTAAGACATAACTAATTATATGAATCATAATTTTAAAGAATTAGGAAAAGGAAGAGGGAAAAGAGAAAGAAGAGGAAAAAAGAAGGGGACAGAAAATTCTTCGTAAAAAGAAAAACTGTTTTTAATCCTATGGCAAGATGACTGTCACTCAAGTTAATAAGACATTGTACAATATAGATAAAAGTATTCTCAATTATATAAACAATATGTACTAAAACAATTTAATGGAAGTATTGGTTTGAGACATTCCTTCATGTTTGCAAATGATATGCTAAGACATAATTCAGCAAAATCATTTTCTTGGTGTTTGTGAATGATTCTGTCCTCTTATCCTGCATATACTTAGTCTAAATTAATGTAAACATTGATACTTTATTCTATTTATTGCTCCAGTTATTTATTGAGGGATGTCAAAAGAATATCAAGTACTAGATGACTAGGTTCTGGTCCACATGAAACTTATAGTATAGCATGTCCCCAGCTATTTTTCACTGGAAACTATTAGTTCATATGCCATTCTATAAAAAGTATTCTATAAAAAGTAAGACAAATGGAAAACAGAAACATTTTAATTAATATATTTTTTGGAGGATGAAACAATGAATAAATGTTTATAAAAATACACCTAATTTAGGTATAATTTATAAAGACTATTAAATAATTTATGCAAATTCAGCTTAAAAATTTTTCTAAATATCTCAGTTTCTGAAGTTGCAGTAAACAAATTGAGTTTCATCAAATACCTATTTATTGAGTCAGATGGTTCAAATAATTTTCTTAAATTTACACAGGATATAATATTTTTATAGCTTTGCTACAGTAACTCTTATGTAAACTGTATTATAAATTATACATATTACACGAGTGTACTCTGCATTTGATAGCAAAATTCCAGTATTAAGAAAGTTGGTAACAAAGTGATTCTGCAAAGTGACATGTGGGTTCTACAAAGTAAAGAAATGTTGGCAATTATTTTTCAATGATAATATTAAAATATATATTTGTATTTCAACTTTGTGGAATACACGTAAAATTAAAAATTGCATATACAAAAGAATTATAAACCTATATTTTATGCTAAAATTTTCATTAAAATTTTCTATAAGCACATGTTCTGATGGTCAATGATATAAATAAAATACGTGCTCCAATACTATAGATTTTAAAGAACATTGTCAGTTTGTTAAATTTTGTTTATATGTTTCAATGATATTTTTATTATTCCACTAAAACATTGCTTGTCTTATATAGTCTGTTTTCAAGAATAGTTATGTTCATTTTTGAAAACTTCACAGGTAATCTGACATATTCACCTGTACTCAAGATATTCAAAAACCTTATTTTGACAGGATTGAGTTTTCTGCTTTGTGTCTTGTATACCTAACATGATTATTTTTGATGCCTCTCTTATCTTTACTGGCATTCTTTCTTTGGATTTTTGTAAAGGATGCATTCGCCTTCATTCCCTTTTAATTTTTGACTATGCCTTCCTGTGCATCTTTGTTGTCATATTCCTGATGTGTCTTTGTGGTTTTCTTTTTATCTAAATATTCTATCCCATCCAGCTCTTAATCTTTTAAACCTACCCTATCAACACTGTCTCTTTTCATCTTCTCTTGGTGTTCCTTTTTGTTGTGGCTCTTGATCTTTCCATTTAGTTTCCCACCTTATCAAAAATGCTTCACTGTTCTGCTTTGTTTTATGATTAAGAATCTTAGATGAAAAATAATTTTTAATAACTAGAAGAAAGTTGTCAAAGATGTAAAACTTTTTAGTGAAATATACTAATTTATTAGTTTAATGTCAGATTCAATTTAATTATGAGGTGTTTTCCTGTGTTCATTGAAGTACTTCACATGAATAACAAATCTATTTCATCATGTACAGCCTTCCATATGAAAAAAATAAAAATTCTCCAAAGGCACAAATTGGGTGTAGGGAAATCTATTTAATAGTTTCCTATAATGTGAAAAGAAAAGGGAAGGGGTTATTCTCTTTGTTCAAATAAAACTTGTGTTTTATTTCTTTATAGTCTTTGACCTATAAATTTAATACTGGCAATAGTTTTTCTAACAAATATTTACAAAGTTGTAAAATAATATCCCCAAATTCCTGTAGTGGAATGTAATAATAAACCAAAGTTTATTTGGGATATATAAACCCAAAACATTCCTATGAGCAGAGAGAACTAAGCCAGAAAATATTAAAGTAAACATTACAAGATAGGAGATCTGCAGGTTACTCTTTTAGGTATTAAGTGTTGTGAAACCAGTAGATATGAACAACTAGAATGCAAAGCAGGTATATTCTTCTAAAAGTGAAATATGTATGTGTATATATCTATATGTGTGTATATATATATGCATAGATATATATCTATCAGATATAACATTTGCTAATGACTGCTAGATATTGTGGACATGTAGTAATATAAAAATGATTTTTACTTTATTCTTTTGTGTTGCCTTCAAATTTAAACCATATTTACACTGTTACAGAAAACCTGCTATGAAGTAGTCTCTGTGATATGATCTGATAGACAAAAATGAATAAAGTATAGTGCTTGTTGCTATGGTGTGGGAAATTTAGAGGGGGAAGACAGGCAGAGAATTATAATGCACACTGTGGGAATTGCTATATTGAATAGGGAGGCAGGAAATGTTAAGGGAATAATACAGGCCAGGGAGACAATATATATATTAATATGGCTACACCTTATAAAATACTCAACAATTACACAGCTATATAATTTATGGTAGTCTACTGAATTTTTTTTAAGAAGAAAAATTTTGGGGGGAGATGGTTTGTTATGGAATGAATTATGTCTCCCTCCAAATTCATGTGGCGAATTCCTAACTTTTTGTACTTCAGAATGTGATTGTGTTTGGAGATATTGCATTTAATGAGGTAGTTAAGTCAAAATATGGTCCTAAGGGTGGGCCCTATATGACTGGTGTCCTTATAAGAAGAGTGTATAGGACACAGAGAGAACAGACAAGCACATACACAGAGAAGATTCTGGTGAACATATAGTGAGGAGACCATTTGCATACCAAGGAAAGAGGCTTCAGCAGAATTGAAATATGTGCACAACTGGATTTCAGATTTCTGGCCTCCAGAGATGTGAGAAAATAAATGTCTGCTGTTTATGGCACTAAGTCAGTGGTATTTTGTTGTGGTAATCTCAGAAAACTAATGCATAGTCTTACACAAATGTCTCAATTTCAGCTTTTTTGGCTCTCTGCAAATCATGAGCAAACTCCCATTCACAAGTGCTACAAAGAGAATAAAATACCCGGGAATACAACTGACAAAGGATGTAATGGATCTCTTCAAGGAGAACTACAAACCACTGTTCAAAGAAATAAGAAAGGACACAAACAGATGAAAAAAATTCCATGCTTATGCTCAGGAAGAATCAATATTGTAAAACGGCCATACTGCCCAAGATAATTTATAGATTCAATGTGACCCCATCAAGCTACCAATGACCTTCTTCATGGAACTGGAAAAAGCCACCTTAAACTTCATATGGAACCAAAATAGAGCCTGCATAGCCAAGACAATCCTAAGCAAAAAGAACAAAGCTGGAGGCATCATGCTATGTGATTTCAAACTATACTACAAAGCTACAGGATTCAAAACAGCATGGATGTTTTTGTACCCCAAAACAGAGATATAGACCAATGGAACAGAACAGAGGCCTCAGAGGCAATGCCACACATCTACAACCATCTGATCTTTGACAAACCTGACTAAAACAAGCAACTGGGAAAGGATTCCCTGTTTAATAAATGGTGTTGGAAAAACTGGCTAGCCATGTGCACAAAGCAGAAACTGGACCCCTTCCTGACATGTTCCACTAGAATTAACTCCAAATGGATTAAAGACTTAACCATAAGACCTAACACCATAAAAACCCTAGAAGAAAACCAAGGCAAATCATTCAGGACATAGGCATAGGCAAGGACTTCATGACTAAAACACCAAACGCATTGGCAACAAAAGTCAAAATAGACTTATGGGACCTAATTAAACCCCAGAGCTTATGGAAAACAAAAGAAACAATCATTAGAGCAACCAACAGAATGGGAAAAAAATTTTGCAATCTACTCATCTGGCAAAGGGCTAATAACCAGAATCTACAAAGAACTAAAACAGATTTACAAGAAAAAAACAAAACAAACCCATCCAAAAGTGGATGAAGGATATGAACACTTTACAAAAGAAACAGATACTTTACAAAACAAACCTACTCAAAAGTGGATGAAGGATATGAACAGACACTTTACAGAAAAAAAGACATGTGTGGCCAACAAACATGGAAAAATGCTCATTATCACTGATTACTAGGGAAATGCAAATCAAAACCAGATTGAGATACCACATCACACCAATTAGAATGGTGATCATTAAAATATCTGGAGACAACAGATGGTGGAGAGGATGTGGAGAAATAGGAACACTTTTACACTGTGGGTGGAAGTGTAAACTAGTTCAGCCACTGTGGAAGACAGTGTAGTGCCTCCTCAAGGACCTAGAAATAGAAATATCATTTGACTCAGCAATCCCATTACTGGGTATATACCCAAAGGATTATAAATCATTGTATTGTAAAGACACATGCACATGTACGTTCATAGCAGCACTGTTTGCAATAGCAAAGACCTGGAACCAACTCAAATGCCCATTGATGATATAAATTGTTTTGAATTATAAAGTGCAGTAATAGAATATCAGGGAGAGGCCCAGAAAGTGATCTCCATAAAAGGGAAAAGTAAATCCTGAGCATCAGAGAAGGGAAGAGAAATAGGATGAGTGGGATAGGAAAACTATGAGATATGTGTATTAATTATTTATTTATTGGTTGTTCATGTTGATTGAATCCAAATATTTCTGGTCACTCTAAACTTTCAACAGAGTCTGCTACATGCCCTTTTACACAGTCTATATTTGTTTGTTTGATTTTGGTAGAAAATAAGGAAGAAGGGCCAGTTTCATTTCTGATGCAGCATCACATGGAACAGGAAGTGTTTCTCCAGATTCACACGTAATACAAAAATTAAGTTTACATTCCAGTCAAAGGTTGTCATGTAGATGGAACCAACCAACCAACAAACATCCAAAAAGCATAAGATCGTTGAACATGTTTTATTTAGTGCCAATCTCTGGAGAGATTAGGAAATTATGAAGATGAGGATGTTCCCCCATAAATGAGATGTGATTCAAAATATTTTGTTTGAATCTCAAAGACAAAGACTTTGGAATCCTTGAAAACATATTGTTAAATTTACCAGATTTTTTAAATTTTTGTCTCCTATATTCCAAATATTTCACATGTTATATTAGGTCTAAAATATATAAGACTTTGAAGAAGCTTGATATGGAATTTTATCTTTATAATGAACACAATAGGGAGCCCTTGAAGAATGGTAAGCAAGAGGTGATATGTAATCTGATTTTCTGATTTAAAATTTTCAGATTGCAGAACAGACCAGTTAGTACAAGGAGAGTCAGAGTCGATACTCAGAGCTCAGCAAAATGGTATTTCCTTAGTTGAGGTAGAGAAAATAATATGGGGTTGGACAACATTGATGAAACTGTTAAATTGCCACTATAGGTAAGTGTGTGTTTGTGTGTGTATATATGTTAGAATATAAAGACAGGTAGATAAAAATAAAAAAGAATCACTAGGCATTAAGAAAAAAATGACATGGAAATAAGACTATAAAAATAACAATTAGAGATCTGGTTTCAGCTCTGACAAAGAGCTGGGCATCTTCATTTTTGAACTTATAATAAAAAAAATCCAGACCAATTGAAAACCAAGAACTTTTCTTTGAGCCATCAGAAAATTGAGGTTGCAGAAAAAACAAACAAACAAAAACCTCAAAATTAGAGTGGTAGGAAAGTCCAGATAGTCACAGCTTATATCTGCTTCTCTGGAGTAGATGTGACTGGAACCATAAACTGGTAGGCACACTTAAGTAACAATTCAGACAAGTTTCTATAGTTGCAGAGTGGATTAGCCCGAAAGTTGGAAACTTCTAGGACCATAGTCTGAGAGGATTTCCCAAACGTCCATGGGCTTACCTCTAGGAACCCAATTACATTTTCATGGTGAAGATCTGAGAAATATGTCCTGTGGCTCTGACGGGGAAATGAGAAGAGTATCATGTAAATCATATCCCTATCCAGAATCCTATCTATAACACAATCATCCTATTCAGGAGAAAAGACTTTGCTACAGCCTTATCATAGCTGGAGGAAGAGATTAGTTCTACTCCAGTTCCCTCCAGCCCTCTTGTCTCATCTATCAGGGGAAAAGTGTACAAATATAGTTAACAGGATGTGGAACAACAGCAATGCTCATACATTGCTAGTCAGAATGCAAAATGACAGAGACACTTTGGAAGACAGTTTGACAGTTTCTTATAAATCTTTATGCAAGTTTACTATACACTCTAGCAATCACATTCCTAGGTATTTATCCAAGTCATTTGAAAAATTATGCTTACATAAAACCTTTATGCAAATTTTTATAGCAGTTTTCATGATAATCACCAAAAACTGAAAGCAACGTAGGTATTTTTCAGTAGCTAAATGCATAAAAAAATAAATGTGGGTGAGTATAAGCAACAATTCTTTATTGTATCTTTTTAAATAATAGTGGAATTGAAATGGTTGGTCCTACCACAATGAAATGATTAATGCTTGAGGTGACTGTTACCCCAGTCACCCTGATGATTATTACACATTATGTGTCCGCATCAGAACATCACATGTTCCCCATTAATAGGTACATCTATTATATATACCTAAATGATAAAATAAAAAGAAAGCTTCTATGAATATATACAGTGCAATGCTATTTAGTGATGAAAGAAATGAGCTATCAACATACACAAAAGCTTGGTTGAATTTGGATGCATATCACTAAGTGAAATGTCAGTTTGTAAGGTTATATTCTGTATAATACCATTTACATTAGGTTCTGAAAGAGACAAAATGATAGAGACAGGAAATAAACAGATCAGGGATTTGGTGAAAGAGGAGGACCAAATAGGTGAAGCACAGAAAAACGCATTAATTAGTGCAGTGAACCTATTCTGTATGACATATAGATGACAATACATTATACATTTTCCCAAACCCTTAGCATCATACAGAGCACAGAGTGAACATTAAGGTATGTAAGTTTTTAAAAAATTAATGAGGATATCAGGGGATTTCAGAATGGATATGAAACTGTAAAAAAATAATGTGAAGTTTTCATAAATATGTGAAGAAAACCTCATCAATGGGAGTATAAAGCAAGGTGCTGACCTGAGTCACTTTGGAAATTAATGTAATGTGTGAGACTAACCAGAAAAAGAATTGTACAAAAGTACTGAACTCTAATGGACAAGTGGTTTCTCAATTCAGAGTATTAGATAACAATTCTGAAGCCACTCTCCACGTATACTGTATTTGAATATTTTAGCATATTAATGGTAAACTGTTGCAAATCAGTATTCAATGGCTGGAATGGGAGGATACAGATAAGTGAGAGGAAGATAATGGAATGATTCAGATGGTTATACATTTGAGTTGGAGACACATATTTGGCTAAATATAGATACATATCTAAATATTTATAAATACCTCCATATATAGTTTAGAAAACACACGTTTCTTTACTCTCTCAGATGAAAGTTTCTAGAAGCTGTGACACTACAGTAGCAAAGACCATGTCTTGTGCCTATATTTTGGTTTTTTAATACCATTCTCCAATAAAAGAATGAGGGATATTAAGATAAATTTCTGGTTCTAGGAGTGAAGAAATAGACAAGGTGGGTTTGGTACATGATATGGCTTGGATGTTTGCCTCTTCCAAATCTCCTGTTGAAATGTAATTCCTAATGTTGGAGTGGGGCCTAGTGGGAGGCATTGGACCATGGAGGTGGATCCCTCATGAATGGCTTAGCACTATCCCCTTAGTGATGAATGAGTTACCACTATATTATGTCACATGAGATCCAGGTGTTTAAAAGAGTGTGGAGTTTCCCCCTTCTCTCTCTCGCTCCCTCTCATGCCATGTCACAGGCTGGCTCCCCTTCGCCTTCTACCATTGATTGTAAGCTTCCTCTGGAGGCTCGTACAAGAAGTAGATTCTGGCACTACGCTTCCTTACAGCCTGAGTCTAAATAAATTATCTTTTCTTTATGAATTACCGAGTCTCAGGCATTCCTTTCTAGAAACCCGAGAATGAATTAATACAGTATATCTTGTAGTTCCAGAAGGTGTGAAACTGCTAAACAAAGAACACTTCAATGATAGGCACAATTCAAAAGGATATGGAATACAACTGTAAAATTCCCAATGGCCAAAGCCATAACAATTTTAACAAAAATAAATAAACTTGTATTGGATTATAACTAAGTGAATAATATAAATATCAATGAGTCTTTAATGATATAAACAGATGGTTGACTAAATTTAAAATCAGGACTAGGCATATCTACCATGCTAAATATTCAAAATTATTTATTTTCCTAATTCAAGGAGGTTAATTATAATATCCACTCAAATGTGGGGTGCACATAGCCACTTTCTTCTATAAAGTGTAAAAGAGCAATATCAGAGTGAAAACACCTGAAAAACACTACCTTAAGTAGTGACCAAGTTTAACATAAACAGAGATAAACCATGTTACTAGTGTGTGCACTCTATATGATTAATGATAGTAATATAAAATATAATAATAGGTAAAACTGGGTATAGGATATACAGTGCTGTGTCCTTTAACAATGATTCAGTCAATGATAAACTGCATAAAGGGCAGTGCCCATAATATCCTGTAAGGTTAAAATATGATATTTTAGTGGACCTTTTGTATGTTTAGATGTGTTTAGATACCACTATGTTATAATTGCCTCCACAATTTAGTACTGTAACATGCTGTACATGTTTATAGCCCAGTAGCAATAGGCTAGACCATACAGCCTAGATGTGTAGTAGGCTATACCATACAGGTCTGTATAAATGCACTCTGTGATGTTTGGAGAATGACAAAATCACCTAAGGATGCATTTCTCAGAATGTATCCCCTGCATTAAGCAACACATGACTGTATTGGAATTCTCTGTATAACCTTGTAATGTCTTTGTGAATGTAAAACTCTTCTTAAAATCTTATTAAAATGCATTACAAATAATTGTGGATTTAATCCCTTAGGATTTACCTCCCCATATTCTATTCTTCACAAAATTCATAAATCTGCCACATGCAAACTTAGGCAGTATATTAGACTCTTTTGCATTTTTTTTGCACATCCTTTATGCTTTTAGGTAGCCTTTGAGGATGAAGTGTGCTTCCTTCTTACAGCCATTGTTTTCATGCATGTATACAATAGATTAAAGATTTAAACCTAAGACTTCTTTGTAGGTCATTAAGAACTTGCTTTATGTATCTGGGTGCTCCTGTATTGGTTGCCTATGTATTTAGGATAGGTAGCTCTTCTTGTTGTATTGATCCTTTCACCATTATGTAATGCCTTTCTTTGTATCTTTTTATCTTTGCTGGTTTAAAGTCCATTTTATCAGAGACTAGGATTGTAACCCCTGCTTTTTTTGCTCTATGTTTGCTTGGTAGATCTTCTTCCATCCCCTTATGTTGAGTCTGTGTGTGTCTTTGCATGTGACATGGGTCTCCAGAATACAGCACACTGATGAGTCTTGACTTTTTACCCAGTTTGCCAGTCTGTGACTTTTGATTGGGTCATTTGGGCCATTTACACTTAACA
Source organism: Leontopithecus rosalia (assembly GCA_028533165.1). NCBI lineage: Eukaryota > Metazoa > Chordata > Mammalia > Primates > Cebidae > Leontopithecus > Leontopithecus rosalia. The sequence goes on along the minus strand of CM052651.1, from coordinate 91,387,183 downwards.
TTAATATTGTTATGTGTGAATTTGATCCTGCCATTTTGTTACTGGTTGTTTGTTTTGCCCATCAGTCAATGAAGTTTCCTCATTGCATCATTGGCCTTTACCATTTAGTTTGTCTTTGCAGTGGCTGGTACTGGATGTTTTTCTCCATGTTTAGTGCTTCCTTCATGAGCTCTTATAGGGCAGGTCTACTGATGATGAAATCTCTCAATAATTGCTTGTCCTTAAGGATTTTATTTCTCCTTCACTTATGAAGCTTAGTTTGGCTGGATATGAAATTCTAGGTTGAAAGTTCTTTTCTTTAAGGATGTTGAATACTGGCCTCCACTCTATTCTGGCTTGTAGGGTTTCTGCCAAGAGATCTGCTGTGAGTCTGATGGGCTTTCCTTTGTGGGTAACCTGACCTTTCTCTCTGGCTGCCCTTAGCATTTTTTCTTTCATTTCAACCATGATGAATCTGACGATTATGTGCCTTGGGGTTGCTCTTCCTGAGGAATATCTTGTTGGTGTTCTTTGCATTTCCTGTATTTGAATGTTGGCCTGCTTTGCTAGATTGGGGAAATTCTCCTGGATAATATCCTGAAGAGCACTTTCCAGCTTGGATTCATTTTCCCTGTCCTCTTCAGGTACATGTCTCAAATGTAGATTAGGTTTTGTCACACAATCCCATAGTTTTTGGAGGCGTTATTTGTATCTTTTCACTCTTTTTTTCTCTTTTCTTGTCTGTTCTTTTCATTTTGTTGAGTTGATCTTAAATTTCTGATATCCTTCTTCTGCTTGGTCAATTCTGCTACTGAAACTTGTGTATGCTTTGTGAAGCTCTCATGCTGTGTTTTTCAGCTCCATCAAGTCATTTATGTTCTTCTCTAGGCTGGTTATCCTAGATACCATTTCATCTAATCTTTTTCCAAGGTCTTTAGCTTATTTACATTGGGTTAGAAGATGTTCTTTTAGCTCAGAGAAGTTTGTTATTACCCATGCTTCTGTCAGCTCATCAAAATCCTTCTCTGACCTGCTTTGTTCCTTTGCTGGTGAGGCATTGTGATCTCTCTGGGGAGGAGAGGAGCTCTGGACTTTGATGTTTTCATCTTTTTTGCATGGGTTTCTTCCCATCTTCATGGATTTATCTATCTTTGATCTTTGAAGTTGGAGATTTCAGGTGGGATCTCTAAGTGGACATCCCTTCTGCTAAAGTTGGGGTTATTTTTCTGTATGAGGCTTTTTCTTTTTTTTTTTTTAACACAGGTGTTAGCATGCCACTTGAGACAGTCTATCCATTGTCTGCCTGTGGAGGCGCTGCTTGGCTGCCTTGGTCTCAGCCAGGCTGCTGTTTATTCTTTGCCTGGTTTCCCCTTCTGCAGTGGGATTAGCCTTGCCTTCCCAATGGCGGGCTTCTTTTCCTCGGCCCAGCCTGCTGCTCCCAGATGGGGCTCCATCTGATGTGTTAACTGTGAACAATAACAAGGGCTGAAGTTGAGGCAGCAATTAATAGCCTACCAACTAAAAAATGGCCAGGTCCAGATGAGCTCACACTCAAATTCTACCAGTTGAGCAAACAGGAGCTGGATTCTAAAACTATTCCAAGCAATGCAAAAGGAAGGAATTCTCCCCAACTCATTTTATGAGACCAACATCATCCTGATACTAAAACCTAGCAGAAACTCAACAAAAAAAGAAACTTTAGGCCAACATCCATGATGAACACAGATGAAAAAATCTTCAATAAAATACAGGTGGACCAATTTCAACAGCACATCAAAAAGCTTACCCATCACAAACAAGTAGGCTTCATCCTGGGGATGCAAGGCTTGTTCAACATACAAAAGTCAATAAACATAATCTATCACATAAATAGAACCAAAGACAAAAACCACATTATTATTTAAATAGATGGAGAGAAGTCCTTCAACAAAATTCAACAGCCCTTTATGCTAAAAACTTCCAATAAACTAGGTACCTGTGGAACATATCACAAAATAATAAAAGCTATTTACAACAAACCCACTGCCAATATCATACTGAACAGGCAAAAACTGGAAGCATTCCCTTTGAAATCTGTCACTAGACAAGAATGCCCTCTCTCACCACTCCTATTCAATATAGTATTAGAAGCTTTAGCCAGGGCAATCAGGCAAGAAAAGAAATAAAGGTTAGGAAGGGAGGAAGTCAATTTGTCTCTATTTGCAGATGATGTGATTGTATATTTAGAAGACTCCATCATGTCAGCTCAAAATCTCCTTAAGATGATAAGCAACTTCAGCAAAGTCTCAGGATACAAAATCAATGTGAAGAAATCACAAGCATTCCTATACACCAATAACAGACAAACAGAGAGCAAAATCAAGAGTGAATTCCCATTCATAATTGCTACAAGGAAAATAAAATGCCTAGGAAAACAACTAACAAAGGATGTAAAGGACCTCTTCAAGAAGAACAATAAACCACTGTTCAAGGGAATAAGAGAAGACACCAACAGATGGAAAAACATACTACACTCATGGTTAGGAAGAATCAATATTGTGAAAATGGCCATAATGCCCAAAGTAATTTATAGATTCAATGCCATTCCCATCAAACTACCAATGATCTTCTTCACAGAACTGGAAAAAAACACCTTAAACTTCATATGGAACCAAAATATAGTTCACATAGCAAAAACAATCCTAAGCAAAAAAACAAAAACAAAAACAAAAACAAAAAGCAAAGCTGTAGGCATCAGGCTGCCAGAGTTCAAGCTATATTACAAGGCAGCAGTAATCAAAACAGCATGGTACTTGTACCAAAACAGAGATATAGACCAATGAAACAGAACAGAGGCCTTGGGAGCAACACCACACATCTACAACCATCTAATCTTTGACAAACCTGAGAAAAACAAGCAATAGAGAAAGGATTCTCTGTTTAATAAGTGGTGTTGGGAAACTTGGCTAGCAATGTGCAGAAACTGGACCCTTTCTGACACCTTACACTAATTAGCTCCAGATGGATTAAGGACTTAAACATAAGACCTAGCACCATAAAAACCCTAGAAGAACACCTAGGCAAAAGCCCCAGAACATAGGCATAGGCAAGGACTTCCTGACTAAAACACCAAAAGCATTGGCAACAAAAGCCAAAATACACAAATGGGACCTAATTAAACTCCAGAACTTTTGTACAGCAAAAGAAGCAATCATTAGAGTGATCCAGCAGCCAACAGAATGGGAAAAAAGTTTTGCAATCTACCCATCTGACAAAGTGCTAATAACCAGAATCTACAAAGTACTAAAACAGATTTACAGGAAAAAAGCAAACAAATCCTTCCAAAAGTGGGTGAAGGATATGAACAGACATTTTTCAAAGAAGACATATATAAGACCAACAAACACCATCACTGGTCATTACAGAAATGCAAATCAAAACCACATTGGGCTATTACCTCATGCCAGTTAGAATAGTGATCATTAAAAAAATCTGGAGACAAAAGATACTGGAGAGGATGTGAAGAAATAGGAACGCTTTTACACTGTTGATGGAAGTGTCAATTAGTTCAGCCATTGTGGAAGATAGTGTGGCAATTCCTCAAGGATCTAGAAATAGAAGTTCCATTTGACCCAGCAATCCCATTACTGGGCATATACCTAAAGGACTATAAATTGTTCTGTTATGAAGACACATGCATACCTATGTTCATCGTGGCACTGTTTACGATAGCAAAGACCTAAAACCAACCCAAATGCCCATCAATGATAGACTGGACAAAGAAAATGTGTTACATATACACCATGGAATACTATGAAGCCATAAATATATGAGTTTGTCCTTTGTAGGGACATGGATGGGTCTAGAAACCATAATTCTAAGCAAACTGACACAAGAACAGAAAGTCAAACACCACATGTAGTCACTCATAGGCAGTGTTGAACAATGAGAACACATACATGCAGAGAGGGGAGCATCACAGACTGGGATCCCCTGTGGGGGACTCAGGGAGGGACAGTGGGAGGGAAGGTGGGGAGGGATAACATGGTGAGAAATATCAGGTATGGGTGATTGGGGGATGGAGGCAGCAAATCACCTTGCCATGAATGTACTTAATCAGCAACCTTCCATGATCCGCACATGTAGCCCAGAATCTAAAGTATAATTTAAAGCAAACAAACAAAAAAATAAGACCTAATACCATAAAAACTCTAGAAGAAAACCTAAACAATACCATTAAGGACATAGGCATGGGCAAGGACTTCATGACTAAAACACCAAAAGCAATGGCAACAAATGCCAAAATAAGCAAATGGGATCTGATTAAACTTCAAAGCTTCCATACAGCAAAAACAAACAAACAAACAAACAAACAAACAAACAAAAAAACAATCATCAGAGTGAACTGGCAACCAACAGAATGGGAAAAATGTTTTTCCCATCTACCCATCTAACAAAAGGCTAATAACAGAATCTACAAAACACTTCAACAAATTTACAAGAAAAAAACAACCCCATCAAAAAGTGGGCAAAGGATATGAAGAGTTTTCAATAGAAGACATTTATGTAGCCACAAATATGAAAAAAAAAGCTCATTATCACTGGTCATTAGAGAAATGCAAATCAAAACCACATTGAGAAGTCATCTCACACCAGTTAGAATGTCAGTCACTAAAAAATCAGGAGATAACAGATGCTAGAGAAGATGCAGAGAAATAGGAACACTTTTACACTGCTGGTGGGAGTATAAATTAGTTCAACCATTGTGGAAGACAGTATGACAATTCCTCAAGAATCTAGAAATAGAAATACTGTTTGACCCAGCAATCCCATTACTGGGTATATACCCAAAGGAGTATAAAACATTCTGAGGCAGGAGAATTGCCTGAAACAGGAGGTGGAGGTTGCAGTGAGCCAAGATCACGCCATTACACTCCAGCCTGGGTAAAAAGAGTGAAACTCCATCTTAAAAAGAAAAAAGACACATGCACACATATATTTACTGTGACACTGTTTACAATAGAAAGACTTGGAACCAACTCAAGTGCCCATCAATGATAGACTGGATAAAGAAAATGTGGCACATATACATCATAAAATGCTATGCAGCCATAAAGACGGATGAGTTCATGTTCTTTTCAGGGACATGGATGAAGCTAGGTACCATCATTTTCATCAAACTGACACAAGAACAGAAAACCAAACAGTGCATATTCTCACTCATAAGTGGGTGTTTAACAATGAAAACACACGGACACAGGGAGGGGAACATCACACACTGGGGCTTGTTGGGGGGTAGGGGGTCTATCAGAGGGATAACAGGCGATGGAGAGATTGGGGAAGGCTAATATTAGGAGAAATACCTAATGTAGATGACAGGGGGATGGATGCAGTAAGCCACCATGGTATGTGTATACCTATATAGCAAACCTGCGTGTTCTTCCCATGTACCCCAGAACTTAAAGCATAAAAAGAGAGTGAACGAGAGAGAGAGAGAGAGAGAGAGAGAGAGAGAGAGAGAGAGAGAGAGAGAGAGAGAGAGAAAGTAAAACTAATTTAAATATATATGGTCAGCCACACAATTGTTTTCATTAAGTAATTTTATGAATAATACAAATATTTTTATGAGAAAAGACAAATTCTCTTTTCAAAAAATAAGCTAAAAAATGTCCTAAAGAAGACAATCACTATGGTAATGTAGTGGATGTATTTTCTTTTTGTGCCCATTTAAGTGTTGTTTAAATGAGAGTTAAAGGTATCTTTGGATAAAGATATTTGAAGCATTATGTATAAAATTCTTAGTTGTCAAATGTAAGATTTTTTTTTCTGTAAATATATGTGTACTATATATCTATATAGTATATACTACAAATTGAGAGCCATTGCTTCTTTTACAAACTTAGGTCAAATACACTGCTGAAATTAAGAAAATACTTCAAATAGTAAGTCCATTTGGAGACAAAGACGATAGAATATTTTTATATTCTATCTTATGTTTATATTCTATTTTATGTTTATACTATAACATAAAGATTAAAGAAAACCTTTTCCTTTCATAAATCTGTACGCTGGTAAAATTATATAACCTAAATCATGGTTTCTGTTCCTGTGAAATATTTAAAAAAATTTTCCTTTAGACTTTTCTCTTATTATAACAAGTAAACTAACAGCAGTATGGAATTTCAGAGTAAGTAGGTGAACATATGAATTTTTTTTTTACTTTTTTATCCCACAAACTACTATCCTAGTGGAAAAGTTTTGTGACTTTTTACATAAATCTTTTCAGAATCTCTTGAAATATCCCATTTCAGGAAAAAAATCCCTTACTAGACATTATTCAAGAAATATGAACCAAGCTTTTTTATTAAATTTTATATTTTTATTATAACACAGAACTGTAGCATCATAGACAGTATTTATCTGAAGTTTGAGTATTAGAAATGACCACGACTGATTAGAGGACCATCATTTTAGGTTGCATGATGTGAAAGGCATTGGTAAAATTCAATTTGTCTTTGTTTTCTTTCCTATATTGCTCTAGAAAATAAATCAACCTAGTTGTGCTGATAAATTTGACTTTGGAAATATATGTGTATGTATGTATATGTGTCTCTATACAGAGAGATACATACATAAATAATTTTTAAGTGGAACACATTGTAGCTATACTAGAGAATAAAGGGTAGCTACATTTTAACATTATGTTCTCCGTGTTATTTCCTACTTCTTGCTTCTTCTGACCTTTCCAAGGAAAGACAAATTCATAATTAAGGGCTCCTTGGTTCACCAGAATATCCAAGTGTAATTCTAAAATTTGAGTAATTTGAAGACATTTGATTTCAACCATTTAGAAATTTCATGTAATGAAAACCTCTAAATCCAATAATTTCCATGTTGGGATTGAACTCTAATTTTTTTGTTTTTATGCAGGGGAAAGCATCTGAAGCAAAGACTATCTCTCAGGCATCTTGGACATTTCTTATATTTAGTTTATCATTAACAAATACTTTAATTGGTATGCTGACAACTTTGTTTCATTTTATGCAAACCTATTTGAAATACAGGCATTCATCAAACTGAATTTAAGCAAGTGTTATTAAGGTTATTTGTTTGGCTTGCAGTATTTTCAGCTTCAAGTCATAGTATATATGTTGTTCAAATTGAGTTCAGTGAACTGCAAAGTGTGAGTATGTATCTGAGAGCTGTTAGAGAAGGCTTTCTGCATAACTGCCTGTTAGAGCAATCTGTTCATTTTTAAAATAGCATCCCTATTACTCGCCCTGTGGTTCTAGGTGACACATATGGACTCCATTTCTATGTATATCTGAGACTGTAAATCAAATCAGAACAACAATGTTTCTTCTTGCTGTTTATAATCGCAACAGTAAAATAAATAAGACGTGTTTATGTTTTTCATTTTATTAAAAAATTTGTTTTAATTTTAAGCACAGTGTTTGACATTTTATACATTATAGTCAAGGCATTATCGTTAGTTTAACATTTAAATAAATTTGTTTAACTATAATATTTTAAGTACTTCACAAATAGAAATTTTAGAAAATAAAGAGTGGTAGTTTAATGATTTTTATATAATTAGAATAGTCCAGCAATTTTCCAATAGTATTTACTTTGATGAATCAATTTATATGTGTTCTGATAGATTGTTTTAAATTGAAAGGAATAAAAGCCTTCAAGTCTATTTTCGTAGCTTGTCAGAAAAAAGCAAACAAAAAATATTTTACCAGGAACAAACAAAGAAGTACAATTTTGGTACACTATAAAAAACTCTAGACATTCAACATCTACATCTTATCTGCAAAATACATCATCTCTAATCACCAAATAGTGAATACTGACTTCTGGTAATTTAATCATGTGAAGAGCTCACATATTTTTTTCTGAATGTTATATAAAAGAGAAAAAGAGAATTAGCTTTAATTTAGATACTCTTCACATAGGACATGCAATTAAATCCTGTGTTATGATGTTCTCATTTAACAGAAGAGAAATTGATAGGTTAAGGAAAAGAGTATTAAGCTTCCAGTTGATTTCTGTTTTCTATTAATTGTGACAACAAAGGTCTCTGGCAGGAACTGCATGGGGTACAATGTGGAGGAAAGCCCAGAAAGTCATTGTTCTGAGAATTCGTTTTTAATATCTTTCAGGACAATTTATCTGTAGTTATGTTTGCTTTCCTTTCTTATAAATAATAAAAAATTTCCAGATGTTCTTTGATTCCTTTTTCACTTTTATTTATTTTCTACATATTGTGTTTTTTATTATTCTCAGTATCACCTAGCTAAAATGTAAGTATTTATTAGCTCCTTATTCTGTAAGTATTTTATTTTTGTTGTTGTTGTTTTTGTTTTTTGAAGAAGGGTCTCACTCTGTCACCCTGGCTGGAGTGCAATAGCATGATCATGGTTCATTGCAGTCTTGATCTCCCGGGCTCAAGCAATCCTCCTACTTCAGCCTCCAGAGTGGCTGGGACTACAGGTGTGTACCACCATGCTGGGCTAATTTTTTTAATTTTTTTTGGAGACAGACTCTCTCCCTGTGTTGCCCACACTACTCTCGAACTCCTGTGCTCAAGCAATACTCCTGCCTTGGCCTCTAAAATTGCTGGAATTACAAGGTGTGAGCCACCAGGCCCAACCAAGAATTTCTTCAATATTTTTAATACATTCACTTTGTTATATCTATATTATCTCCTTTCATAATCCATCTTAATATTGATTAACTTCTAGAATTTAAATTGTAACATTGAAGTTTGCCAGATGTTTTGTCTGAGAATATATTTTTAAGATTCTTGATGCATGTCACATAGTAAGAATGTTACTTTTGTGGAGTTATTGCCATAACCATTTTAGAAGCTTCTATTTTGCAAAAACTATATCATAAAAACATTTCTCTGGCCTGGAATTTGTTAATTCACCTGACCCACAAGTAAAATAACAAAGCCTGCACACAAAATTTAAATAAATATTTGTCTGACTAAAAATAATAAATTAAAAAACAATACAAAACAAAAACACATTGGGCTTACAGTTTCCAGTATCACATTTAAGGAACATGGAAGTCACCACTTCATCCTAACGACAAAGCTGAACAAGAAAGCTGAAAAGACAGAAAAATCAACAACTATTATTTAATCTATAAGTTAGGTGAGGATACACCATTCACCACCGCTGCTCCTAAATTTGGAGAGACCTATAGTCAATTACAGGATTACTAAAGCAGAGATTAATGAGCAGAAAACATCAAGGGAACTAGTGCCAGGGTAGGAAGAGGTGATATATTGTCAGAGATTCAGAGAAGACAAGTCTGAGAGATGAAAACTTTAGGAGGATCCAGTAATATTGGAGTGGTGTAACCCTTTTTTGAATTTTACTGTCAGGATCTTAACCTGGAGATACATATTTCTCACAGTAAATATCAGAGAAAAATCCTCTCCTACTTCTGGAAAAGGAAGGGAAATAGAAACTATTTTGCAGTACGCCATTCTGTTCTTCTAACAAGGCGTGCCCTCAGGGTAAACTAGTTAACCAGAGTCTAACCTGCTGGGATTTTGTCAGTCCCTACTTCACCCAACACCAAACCACTCCAGCCATCCTGTCCCAGCTAAAGGGGAGTTGGGAACTGAGAAACACTTAAGAAGTTCACAGTCCAGAGGCACAGACTCACTAAAACTCCAAGTCCTAATCACATTCCTTACCATCACATTGGTAAAGGCCTACTTAGAGCAGTTAATTTTATCATTACATCATGTCCAGCTATCAAGAAAAACATTATAATGCATGCTAAAGATAAAAAGAAACCACCTAAATAGACAGGACAAGTGCCAAAACCAGATTGAGCAAGGATGTTAGAATTTTCAGACAAAAAATTTATAACAATTTTGACTAATATACTAAGGGCTCTAATGTAAAAAGTAGATAGCATGCAAAAAAGAGATGGGCATGTAAGTAGAGACATGAAGATCCTAAAAAATAACTAAAAAGTAATACTAGAAATCAAAAACACTATAACAGAATTGAAAAGTGACTTTTCTGGACTTATTACTAGACTGGGAATAGATGAGAAAATAATCTCTGAACTTGAGGCTATCTCAATAGAAACCTCAAAAATTTAAATTCAAAGAAAAAAGACTGAAAAAAAAGAATATCCACAACTTTGGAGAAAACAATAAAATATGTAACATATACATAATGGTAATAGCAAAAGGTAAAGAAAGAAAGAAACATAATAAATGTTTGAAGTAATAATGACTGAGAATTTTTCCAAATGAATTCAGGCACCAAACCAAATATACAAGAAGTTCAGAGAATACCAAACAGGATAAATACAAAATGTAAGAACACGACCACAACCAAATTAAAAAGCATATCATTTTCAAACTACAGAAAAGTTGATAAAGAAAATAAATCCTCAAGCCAGAGGGAAAGCACATTACCTTTAGAGAATCAAGTATAATAACTTGTTAAACTTCTCCTCCGAAACCATGTAACCAAGAAGAAAGTGGATTGAGATATTTAAAGTGTTAAGAAAGCAAAATAAGTGTACCCTACAAAACAATCCTTCAAATATGAAGAAATAAAGACTTTCTCAAAGAAACAAAAATAGAGGAAATTTGGTGCCAGCAGACATAACATGCAAAGCATGTTAAAATAAGTTATTTTGAGTGAAGGAAAAATCTGTCAAACCTTTCCTTTCTTTTTTTTTTTGAAATTATTATTGTACTTTAGGTTCTGGGGTACATGTACAGATTATGTGGTACTGTCGCATAGGTACATACATGGCAATGTGGTTTGCTACCTTCATTCCCCAGTCACCTATATCTGCCATTTCACCCCATGTTATCCCTCCCGATCCTCCCCACTCCCCAACTGCCCCTCCCCTGCCTCCCACAAGTGACCCCATTGTGTGACACTCCCCTCACTGGTGCCCATATGTTCTCATTATTCATCACCTGCCTGTGAGTGAGAACATGTGGTGTTTGATTTTCTGTTCTTGTGTCAGTTTGCTGAGAATGATGGTTTCCAGATTCATCCAAGTTCCTACAAAGGACCTGAACTCATAGTTTTTTATGGCTGCAGAGTAAAAACTTTCCTTTCTATGTAAAGAAAATAAAATCATGAAAATGACTATTGTTAAATTCACTTATGAAGATAAAATAGAAAATTATTGTTCTTATTATCAATTAACCTAACCAATAACAGCTTGTGCAAAATAATAGTATAATGTAGTCTATAACATATGTTTAGTGTATATAAATATATATTTATATATATTATCTATTTTCCTATAGCTTAGGGATGCTTACATTTAAGTGAAATGAATGAAAGCAATGATATAAGAGATGAGACAGTGGAATTAGGATTATTGTGTTATAAAGCTCCTATACTACTTTGATTGATTGTAAATGTACATTATAAACTCTAATGCAACCACTGGAAAAGTAATAAAGACATATTACTAATATGCCAAGAAAAGAGAAAAAATGAAATTATATGAAATGCTCAATTAAAACCATGAAAGGCAGACAAAAGTGGAAGACAAAAATAGAAACTAGAAACCAGGGAAACATAGAAAACAGCAACATATATGGTAGATATAAATTCAACTATATTAATAATCCCTTTGAATGTCAATATCTTCAATGCAACAGTTAAAAGGGTAAATGGTTCAAAAAACAAGACCCAATTCTATGTTGTCAACAACACACCCACTTTAAATGCAAAGATACATATAGATTAAGAGTAAATAGATGGAGAAAATATACCATGCTAACAACAGTCAAAAGAAAGTAGGAAAAGCTGTGTTAATTTTGAATACAGCCTACTTCAAAGCAATTTATCAAGGACAGAGAAAGGCTTTAGATAATTAAGAGGTTAATTCTCCAAGAGGACATAGCAATATTTAAAACATGCATATATCCAACATAGATTTAAAATATATTAAAAAAATTGATAAAACTTTTAGAAAGAATAGAAGAATCCACTTATCTTAGTTAGAGACTTCAACACCTATATATCACAAATAGATCTAGCAGGCAGAAAATCAGTAAGAGCATAGTTGAACTAAACAACATCCTTAATCAACCATCTGTAATTGACATCTACAGACAGCTTCATCTAACAACATCACAATACACATTATTCTCAAGCTCACAGAGAAAATTCACCAAGGTAGACCAAATTCAGGATAATAAAACACAGCTAACAAATTTGAAAAATATAAATCATACGATCTCTGCTTTCAGATCACAGTAGAATTAAACTATATATCAATAAAGAAAGAAAACTAGAAAACCCCAACTTACATGAAGATTAAACCACACACTTCTAAATAACAAACGGGTCAAATAAAAAAAATTTAAAAATTAAAAGTGTTTATATCTAAATGAAAACATAACATCAAAATTTGTGGGATGCGGTGAAAGTAGAGCTTAGAGGAAGACTTACAGCATTGAATGCATGTCGTAGAAAAGAAGAAAGATCTAAAAATCAATAACTTAACTTTCCACCTCATGAAACAGAAAAGGAAGTGGAAATTAAATCCAAGATTAGGACACTAAAAGAAATACTAAAAACTAGAACAGAAGTTAATAAAATTGAACATAGGAAACCAATAGACAAATTAATGAAACCAAAAGTTGATTATTTGAAAATATCAATAAAATTGATAAACATTTAGCAATGCCAACTAGAAAAAGAAAACAGAAAAATTACTGATGTCAGAAATAAGTGGTCATCATTTCAAATCCCAAAACATCAAAAAGATAATAATAGAATATTATGAACAATTCCATATCTACAAATTTGAAAACCTCAATGAAATGAACTAATTCTTTCAAAGACACTCTCTGCCAATTACACAATTGCAAATAGAAACTCTACATACTTTTATATCTACTAAAGAAATCAAATTAATTAAAAAAAGCACTTTAGAGAGCAGAAATCATCGGGACCAGATGAGTTTACTGGTGAATTCAACCAAACATTTAAGAAAAAATTACATTAATTCTTAATAATCACATTCAGAAGATAGAACAAGAGGTAATAATTTCTAACTAATTCTACGATGCTAGCATTACCCCAATACTAAAAACAGACAAAGACATTACTAGAAAAGACAACTGCAGACCAACATATCTTATGAATATAGATGCAAATATTTTCACTAACATTCTAGTAAATTGAATTGACAATGAATAAAAATAATAATTTCTTTCACAATAGTCAAAAGAAAGCAGTAGAAGCTGTGTTAATGATTAAGTGGGATTCATTACAGGTATGCAAATCAGTATCAACATTTAATAACTACTTAATGAAATCTACCATATTACTGAGTTGAAGTGGAAAAATGACATGATTAGATCGGTAGATGCAGAAAAAAAATTTGATAAAATCCAATATCTCTTTATGATAAAAAATTCATAGTAACTAGGAATAGAGGGGAACTTCCTCATCATGATTAAGATTGTTTATTTAAAAACTTCATCTAACATGTACTTAATTGTGACAACCTCAAAACTTTCTCATTACAATTAGGAATAAGGGAAATATGTCCCCTCTCACCACTCCTTTTCAACATCATACTAGAAATCCTTATAATGCAAAAGGACAAGAAAATATATATATATATATATATATATATATATATATATATATTCAGATAGGGAAGGAAGAAATAAAATGGCCTTTATTATTAGATGACATGATCATCTTCGCAGAAATTCCAAAAAATTCTACAAAAAAACCTGGAACAAATAAGTGATTATATCAAGGTTTCAGAATATAAGGTTAATATAAAAAAATCCAATTGTTTTTTATGTACAATAAGCAAACAAAATTAAAAATTAAATATTATTTACATTAACATCCCCCAAAATGGTATACTTAGGTTTATAGCTAACAAAATTTGTATGAAATCTATATGAGGAAAAGACCAAAACTCTGATAAATGAAGTACAAGAAAAATAGAATAAATAGATACATTATTTTCATGGATAGGATGACTCAACACTATCAATATGTCAGTTTTGCCCAACTTAATATATAGATTCAGTGAAATTCTTATCAAAAGCCCTGAAAAGTATTTTGTGAATAATTGTGGACATTCAGCTGACAAACTGAATGTGAAGCTTATATGGCAAAACAAAAGATCCAAAATAGACATCACAATATTTAAGGAGAAGAACAAAGGTGATTGGCTAACATTATGCAAATTTAATTAAGCTTTAATAATCAAGACAGTGTAATACTAGTGAAACAATAAACAATTAAATGAATTTAACAGAATTGAGAGCACAGAAATAGACTCAGATAAATGTAGTCAACTGATCTTTGACAAAGAAGCAAAGGCAATATGAAGGAACAATGATAGTCCCTTCAACAAATAGTATTAGAATAACTGAGCATTTTCATGCAACAGAGTTAATCTAGTCACAGACTTTATTCCTTTCACAGAAATTAACTGAAAATAGATAATAGACATAAATATAAAATGAAAAACTATAAAACTTCAAGAAGATATAATAGAATAAAATCTAGAGGATCTTGGATATGGCAATGACTTTTTAGATACAGTATCAAAGGTACTATATATCCATTAGAAAAATAATAGGTAAGCTGTACTTAATTAAAATTAAAAAATAATTCTGCTCTGCAAAGGAAAATATTAAGAGAATGAGAAGATAAATCATGGGCTGGAAGAAAATACTTGCAAAACACACATCTGATTAAGGACTCTCATCCAAACTATACAAATAACATGTAACACTCAACAGTAAAAAGACAAACTACCATTTAAAAATAGG
>CM052651.1:91354359-91372304 GCA_028533165.1 Leontopithecus rosalia | reverse complement strand
CATAATATTCCATGGTGTATATGTGCCACATTTTCCCAGTCCAGTCTATCATCGTTGGGCATTTGGGTTGATTCCAGGTCTTTGCTATTGTAAACAGTGCTGCAATGAACATTCGTGTGCATGTGTCCTTATAGTAGAACGATTTATAGTCCTTTGGATATATACCTAGTAATGGGATTGCTGGGTCAAATGGAATTTCCATTTCTAGGTCCTTGAGGAATCGCCACACTGTCTTCCACAATGGTTGAACTAATTTACACTCCCACCAGCAGTGTAAGAGTGTTCCTAAAAATAGGTCACAGTTCTTAACAGACACCTCAACAAAGAAAATATACAAATGGCAAATAAGCACACGAAAAATGATCCACATCATAGTCATTAGTGAAATGTAAATGAAAACATCAATGAGATAGAGCTACATGCATATCAGAATGACCAAAATCCAAAACATGACAACACAAAATGTGGGTGAGAATGTGGAGCAAGAGGAACTCCCACGTATCCACCGCTGGTAAAAATCCAAAATGGTACAGTTACTTTTGAAGATGGTTGGCAGTTTCCCTACTGTTCTCAGTGATTACCCAAAAAGTTGAAATTTATGTCCACACAAAAACCTGTATTTGGATGTTTATAGGAGAATTGCCTAAATTTATTCAGAATTGCCAAAATTTGGAAGTAAACAAGATACTCTTGAGTAGATGATTGGATAAAAATGTCTTATATCATATGATAAAATCTTAGCACCACAATGAGCCAACAAGCTATGAATAGACATGAAGCAATCTCAAATGCATATTACTCTGTATAATTACTCATATTACTTCTTTCAGAAGCCATTCTGAAAAGGCTACATACAATATGATTCCAACTATATGTCATTCAGGAAAAGACAAGACTAGGGAGACAGTGAAAACATTGGTTTTTGCTGAAGGTTGGGAAGGATGGATACACAAAGCACAGATTTTTAAGGCAGTGAAACTCTTCATTATATTGTAATGATAATTACATGTCTTTATACATTTGTCCAAAACCATTGGCTATGAAACACCAAGAGTAAACTCTAATGTGAACTAGGCACTTTGGGTAATAATTAAAAGTGTCAGTGTAGGTTCACAGATTGTAAACAACCTACTACTTTGGTGAAAAATGTTAATAATGGAAAATGCTTATGCATATTAGAGGCAGAAGCTACATGAATTTCTCAATTTTGCTGTGAATATAAAAATAAAGATTTTAATACATGTATCTTTATATATATATATATATATATATATATATATATATATATATATATATATGTATGTATTTTCAATGATATTCCTTTCTCTAGTAAGAATCTCATTCACAGGTTACATTATGTTTTGGTAAATTGCATCACTCGTTTGCTGATTCAAAATCTCTTTGTCATTCTAAATATGTCTTATTTTGCCTCAACCATTGTATCTAAACCATCAATATTACTGCCCCTGCACTAACCATTACATTGTCTACTTTTCTCTATATCATATATTACCACACCAGTGCAAGTCACCATCATTTCCTACCAAAATATTTGCAAAATTGTTCTTGTTGATCTCTCAATCTTATAACATTGCTGTAACAAAATGCATTCTCTAAATACCAGAAACATAATGAGATTTCTCTAAGTAAAACAGTAAATTTTAATAAGGTGGTTAAGTATCAGTTCTCTTCTCAAGTATAAATTATATAGAGATGCTTTCCCTTACTTCCCTCTATAAAATTATTCTTGCTTTTACTTCTTAATACATTTATTTATCAACAACACATTTTCTCAGTCCTGTATATCCTATTGCCAGTACTAAAGATGATTTTCCATAACAGTTAAAATTATGACTGTCCAAACCAAACACAAACCAAAATGTGCATATGTTAAGCATTTTATTTTCTCATTTATTAATAATGATATCATATAGAAATTATAACCAGTTCAAAAGAGATTTATAGAACAGATACATTTATAGTTCAGTAATAATGAAACTCAATGTAATAAAGGCAAAACTTGTTTTGCCAAGTTAAAAGAAAAATATCAAAACAGAATATGCATTGCTATCAATTACCTACTATTAATAGAGTTGTAAAATAGTTAATTTTTTTTTAAAAAAAGAACAAAGCTAGTAGCAGCTAACTCAGAAGCATGTGCTATATATAGACAATGAACAGGTTTCACTGAAGCAGAAATTTTTTAACACACTGGCACATGAAAGGTATAAATTTTTAGTCTGTCCTTGGGCCTCCTTAATATTCGGTCAAAAAGTGGAGAAAATTGTTGATGTCATTCCTGTTTAGAAGGTATTACATTTAAACCCTGTTTCTAGGGTATATAAACATAGTGCTTATATGACAGTATTCAGGAGAAGTCGAGTTTTGTTAATGGTTTGTGAAAAACATATATGTGTGTGTGTGTGTGTGTGTGTGTGTGTGTTTCTGTGTATATAAATGTGTGCATACAAAGATTACAAATGTAGTGTTACCAGTTAAAATATAATTTATTGCATTTATAAAATATAGTGTATTTTAATGTTCATATATGTAAACTGTTTTGTTAAAGTATAATTTTCAAAATGATAAATCAAAATTCTTCAAGCAAAATGAATTCATGCAAATTAATTTATCCAACTCAATAATTGATATAAAAATCAGCAGAATATTAAAATCAACTCAACTAAGATTTGAGCAAATAGATATATTTGGGTAATTTATCGATTTCTGAGTAAGAAATCACATTCAATCTTCCTTAAAACACAATTTTTTTCCTTTCCTGAAAACAAAGGTATACGTGACATATATAACAAAAACTTAAGTCAGAAATTGCACTCTAATCAGGACCAAGTACATATAGTTTTCCCTGAACAATGTCAATATTTTCAGGCAAAAAGTTTGTTTTTCTCCAGGTTATTGTTGCACATCTCAAACCAAATATCATCGTGGCTGCCTATTTGAAAGTTTCTTAATAACATAATAGTAACATAAGTTATGTTACCCAGTTATTATTAACCTTTGAAATACGTTAATAACTCAGTAATAACTAAGTAGTGATTGATATGTCGAAAATGTTCAAATAAATTAAAGAAAGCTAAATCACTGAAAACATCGAGCACATAATAATCTTTGTAATAAAGAACCCCTTCCTAATTTTTACTGGATGCAAAAATACAAAGTTTAATTTTTATCTTAAACAAATCCTTTGATTTCCTTTGTGGAGGAAAAGATAACATACATGCTACTTTTTAAATTGTTTTTCTATAGGTAATATGTTATATTATTCAAGAATTTCAAAGTATAAAAACAAATGAAGTGAAAGATTACTCCCATTCTAGATGAGCTCAATTCTCACTCACTTCCACCTTATTCTACACCTATCCTCAAACAATCCCATCATAGAAAATCACTATTGTTAGTCTCCGATGTCACCCTTCAGTGATGCTATATTAAAAACTAATAAATATATTTTAATTTTTGTTTTTCTCACACAAGTAGTATAGCATTGACACTTCTTAAAGAATAATTTTTTGGTTTTCTATGTAAATTTAAAGTAGGCTTTTTCTTCTACTGATTGATTACCATTTCAAAAGGTTTATATACAAGCAATTTCCTATAGGAAATAAAGTTGACTTAAGTTTGACAGATACTATCTATATATATTTCACAAGTCCCAAATAGTAACACTAACTATTTGGGTATTTATTATTATGAAGAGATTCTTTTCAACACCCATAACTATTAATAGATTCTATTCAACCCCTACAATCAGTGTTACTGATGGAATTATCATATTAAGTGGAGAACATAATTGATTTATTGTGCTTAGAATGTGATATTAATATATCAATAACCATTAATTAGAAGAAATTGTGGCCAGTGGGACATAGGCAATAAATATTGCTGTAAATGGGGACATGGTTGGAAAAGAGAAAAAGAAAGGAAGAAAAAGCAATTACATAAGCAAACACAATATAATCAATGATTATACTGTGATCCTTTAACTGCTTTAAATAATTTATCTCTATAAATAAACAACTTACATATTGTCATATTTTTGAACTACTTAGAAATCAATAAAATGTATGTGAAGTGTAGTGTTTTAATATCATTTTATGTTAATGCAAAACAATGATCATTAGAAAACTACTATTGATAATAATATTGATTTTCTTAGAGGAAAACTAATGTTAGTTGTTTATCATAACAATCTGTTGCCAGTCTGGAGTGCAGTGCGGGCATAATTTTTGTGTTGACATTACAGCCAGTTTTAAAGAACACCCCTAATGAACTCCAAAAATTCTACATTATCCATTTGGGAGGATAGGTTAATAAACTGCCTGTTACCTTGCAAATTCTGACTAGTTAAAACAAATAAGATGCTATCAACATTCTTTTAAATCTCAAGGCAATGAGTATTGGGAAAGATCTCTTGAGGTAGAGTAGAAAATTCCTGGTGCCACTTTCTAAAGGAGGCCCCTATACTTTCATGAGTTTATCTTCAGGGAATCCATGGAATTCTCATATTAAAGGGACAAGTATGGGGGAAGGGAAGAAGTAGTCACTGTGAAATACATACAGAGAATTTTCTATAAAATGTCCTAGTCTCAGCCAGGTGCAGTGGCTCACGCCTGTAATCTCAGCACTTTGGGAGGCCACGGCGAGTGGATGATGAGGTCAAGAGCTAGAGACCATCCTGGCCAACGTGGTGAAACGCTGTCTCTGCTAAAAATACAAAAAATAGCTGGGCATGATGGTGTGCACCTGTAGTCCAAGCTACTGGGGATGCTGAGGCAGGAGAATCGCTTGAACTCAGCAAGCAGAGGTTATGTGAGCCGAGATCGCGCCACTGCACTCCAGCCTGGCATCCTAGTCTTCAGGGACAATGCTTTTACCAGAGCATTAGTCTGCCTCGAGGGAAGGGCATGAATCCCATTCCGACCCCTTCTGGTCTTTCTGCCTTCTGTGTGTGGGGGAAAAAAAAAAACAAAAAAAAAACATGCTGAAATTCAATCATTAGATTGTAGATCACTTCCCCACCTTCACACCTTAGGATCACACCAAGATGACTACAGTATAACAACAGTGGATTACAAGAAAAAGAGCTGCAAAATGCAGACTCTATCTAGAGAGGAGTTATTAGAGAAACCCAAAAACAAGGACACTGAGAAATTTGAAGACTCTGATACCTCTAACTACAACAAACGTTAGCTACACAGCAAAATTCCTAACCAGGTTAACATAGAAGCTTCTATTACTCAATATATCATGTCAGGATTTCAACAGAAAATTCTAAAACCTAAAGTGCAATAATATATATTTGTGTATATATATATTTGTGTGTATATATATATATATATATATATATATTTGTGTGTATATATACCTATATATACACAAAACAAAGATCTCAGATAAAGCTACCTTAGCTAAACAGAAAAAGAAGAAAATTATTTAAATTAAAAATCCTTCTGAGAAAGAATTCTGTAGACCCTGATAGGTCCCAGAGATTTCTTAAAAAAGATTTAAGAAAGTGCCACTAATTTACACACTCCCTCAGGCAAAATAGAAGATAAGAGAATGTTTCCCAAATCATTTTATCAAGCTCACATTACAATGGTGTTACCAGGCTGGCAGTACAGACGAATGAGGAAACATAAAATATAGAAATATTAGAGTCCACGATGCTTCATAAACATACATGTAAAAATCTCCAACAAAATACTAGCAAATAGAATCTAGCAATATCTGAAAAGTGGTATTTTCCCAGGGACTGCAAGGCCAATTCAATAGTTAATAATGAATGTATTTCATCATATCAAGAGATTAAATAAATTTATTATTATCTCAACTGAAACAGACAACAGCATTTAAGAAAGTACAACTTAATCACATTGAAAAGTCTCAGAAAACTAGAAATATAAATGAACTTAACCTGACACAGGACATCTATCAAAAACCTAGAGGAAATATCGAACTTTATAGTGAAAGACTGAATGCCTTCCCCTAAGAGCAGAAACAAGAAAAGGATATCCCCATCACCACTCTTATTCAGTAGTGTAGTGGGATTCTTACCAGTGAAATCAATCAGGAAATATAAATGAAAGGCATCCTGAATGGAACAGATTATATAATGCTGTTTCCAACCTCAGAAGACACAACCATCTATGCAGAGAATCCCAAGGAACCTACACAAAAACTTATAATAAGTGAGTGCAGCAAGGTTGCAAGACAGAAGCTCAACACTCAATAATCATATTTCCATATGATGGCAATAAAAATGAGAAGTAGCTGCTGCATTTCTTCAGGCTCAGCAATCGTGTCCTGCACTCTGTCTAGTCTCCTGACGAGCTTATCAAAGGCATTCTTGATTTCTGTTATGGTATTTTTTTTATTTTTAGCATTTCGTTTTTACTCTTTCTTAAAGGGTTTCTACTCGTTTGCTCCATTACATATGTATTCTTGCACATTATCCATTGTTTCCTCAGAATCCTCAGCATATTCCTCGTAGTTGTTTTAAATTCCTGGTCAGATCATTCCAAAATTTGTTTCTCATGCCTAATATTAAATTTGCAAATACTGAATATTCACACAATATTTCTTGTGTACTATGGTTTGAATTTTTTTGTTGCAAACTTGATATAATGGAATGGATAAAAAGAATGGAGTCAAAAAGTTAAAATAAACAAACAAATTAAAACAAAACAGTTTGAAGAGACAAAAAATAGAATTGGACCAGACTCAGAAATGACACAAATTTGAGAGTTATTAGACAGAGGATTTAAAATAATACAATTTACATGTAAAAAAGTTACACATCATATGGTTCTAGTTATATCACATTTTTGGAATAACAAAATATAGACATGGAGACTCGATTAGTGATTGTGGGTTATTAGGGATGGGTTTAGGTGAATGTGGCTATAAAGAACAGCATGTGGAAATTTTGTGGTGATGGAATAATTTTATATCTTATCTGTGGTATAAAATTATGTAGATTTAAATATACATAAACATATGCACATAAACATATGCAAACGAGTACACATAAAACTTAAGAAATTTGAATGGATTATAGTAATTGAACAAGTGTCATTTTTTTGGGTATAATACCATATTACAGGTGCACAAATGCTATCATCAGAGAAAACTGAGTGAAGATAAATAAAGGGGCCTCCCTGTGCAATTTTCTTATCATTTTTTTTGAATCTACAATTATCTCAAAACATAAAGTTTTTTAAAAGCTAGAGAAAATGTTTGTGACAGTTCAATAAAATATTTGTTTGGGTTTTAGATATCTTTTGTGTTTTTTGGAGTATTGGATCACTAAATAGAATTTATAGCTTTGAGTGTGGCAAAAATATTCATTTTATTTTCAATATTAAATGCACAAATCAGTCATTAAAGTTGTAACTTATTCTCGGCCTTTTGATGCAGAAATTGATAAAGATCTTATATTTTCTAAAATTATAATAACTACAGTTTGTTAATTCACTTATTTTGAAAGTAGGTGTAAAAACAGCAGCATCCTCTTTTAAATAACTCCAATACAGTCAATATTCTAATTTGTTGAAGTATGGATTTCATTTTTGTAAGAAGGCCATAGACAACTACATTCAAGGGTGGTGAATAATATGACTTAACGAACTTTGGGGATAATTCCTAAAAATAAACTATAGTTCAAATTATTTGAAAAAACTAACATTTCTTAAAATTAATTTCTAATTTTTATTTTAGGTTTAGGGGTACATGTAAATGTTTGTTACATAAATAAACATGAGTCACAGGGGTTTGTGGTACATATTATTTCATCACCAGATATTAAGCTCAGTAGCCAGTAGTTACCTTTTTTGCTTTTCTACTTCCTCCCACCCTCCCTACTCACAGTATCTAAATATGATTCTTTTGAAATGTATTATTATTTTGATATAAAAAATACTGCTATGTGTATTTACCTGCTTGGATAACACATTTGAATCTTCTTCAAACATTTTGATGTTGAATTTTCAGAGACTATATATGCACAGTACCAACACTCTTATTTTATGGTTGATTTAGTGGGATCCTGCGCCATATTAGAATGGTTCGGTTGTAGGTAGCCATATATAAATAATCATGTAATCTGGACTCTATTTATCCCTTCATGTTAATCTATTGCTTTTAGTTCTCTTAAACTTAGTATCAACCACACTGAACACAACCTCTTTTATGCTTCCAATTATCTACAATCTTTCCAAATTTTGTGGAATAATATTCTTTTTTTATTCATAACATGCTCATAGGGTAAGTGATAGTCCAATTATCATTCAGGCAAAATTGGAAACTAGTAACATTTTCTGTATTATTCAAATTATTACAATAATGATCATTGCTTTTGTTTCCACTCTGTTATTGCCAAGTACCCATGACAAAGAAATTTTTATTTATCTTCTTATACCAGGCCAAACAAATTTCCAGGCACATAGAGTAATTAAATGTTGAATTAATTAATAGATGAGATGCAACATCACCACAAATATGTAGTTTTATTTAAAAGGTTTTGAACTTTGTAGCTGGGTAGCATTAATATATGTAATATGCTAATCATTTATTTTCAGGGAAGCCTGTACAGTACTATGCTATTACATATAAGATAAATGTTTTGCAGCTTTTCAATTGAAAAATACATTGTAATTGAGTTGTTTTGCCAATGTTGTATATTTTCTTATTTCATTATGTAATCTCTGTTGATAAAAGGGACTACATTCACTTTACTATGTGTCTTGCCTTTGAAAGATAAAGTAGGACGGATGGTAATATTCCCTAGTCTAAAGACAGAGTAATCTTGAGGAGACTGATTTAGCAAAATGGACTCAAATTTTATATGTGACCTTAAACAGCACTCTGCATTCTATGTCAGCTCATTATCACAAAAAAAAAAGGAGAAAAGATAATCTAATTTTACCTTGGAAAATTTATTCAGTCAGAAAAAAAAAAAGAACTCATCCAAAAAGCTAATCATGACAGTTTTGAAAATGTTTCACTATGAATGTTGGTTCTGTAGTTCCCAGTCTAACTTCTTCCACTCTAAAAATAAAATAAATAAAAATGACTTACACAAAACTGTTTAAGTGGTAGTATTTTTAACATTTAGTGACTTCAGTGTGGAGAAGCAATTAATATATTTAATGGGTCCATAGCTCTTAAAAACATTTTATAGATTTTGGCCTCCACTTATATCTGGAATCATTTTATTCATGTACATGTGCCATTGCTCCAGCAACTGGATAGTTGAAATGAATATCCTTTCTCTCCATTATATTTGCCCTCCTCCAAAAGATCAGTTTACTATATTTGTGTGATTCTATTTCTGGCTCTCCATTCTGTTCCATTAATTTGTCTATTCATTCACCAATACCATCCATATGTCTTTATTAGTGTACTTTTATACTAAGTCTTGAAGTCATAGGTCAGTCCCCTGCCTTTTTTCTTTTTCAATATTGTGTCTGCTATTCTGAGTCTTTTGCCTTTCCTTATAAACTTTATAATCAGGTTTACAATAACCATAAAATAACTTGCTGGGATTTTTGACTGGCATTGTGATGAATCTATAGATTAATCTGGGAAGAATTAATGTTGTCAAAATATTGAGTCCTCCTCAATATGAACATGGGATCCTCTTCATGAACATGAAATATCTCCACTTATTTGGATCTTCTTTGACTCTTTTCATGAGTGTATGTTTTATAGTCCTTCTCACAGATATCTGATACACATTTTCTTATACTTATTCATAAATATTTTATTTTTAATTTTAATGTAAATATTATTGCTTTTAAATTTAATTTCTAACTGTTCATTTCTGACATAAAAAGCAATTGAATTTCACATATAAACATTGCACCTTGCAACATGACATATTCACATAGTTCAAGAATTTTTTTGTTTATTCTTTGGGCTTTTCTGCATGAGTAATTATGTCATTTCTGAACAAAAAGAGTTTTATTTCTTCCTTTCAATTTATATACTTTTTATTTCTTTTTATTGTCTTATTATATTAGCTAGGATTCCTAGTGGGATACTTAATAAGAGTAATGAGGGCAGACATTATTATCAATTTTAGAGAGAAAGAACCTAGTTTTTCTACCATTAAATATGTTGTTAGCTGAAGGTTGTTAATACATAATTTTAAATCACGTTGAGGAAGTCCTCTTATATTTCTAGTTTGGTGAGAGTTTTTATAATAAATGGATGCTGAATTTTGCCAAATGCTTTTCCTGCATTTGCATATCTGATAATATGATTTTTCTTTTTAAGTCTGGTTATATGATGGATTCCATCAATTGATTTATAAATGTTGAAACTTCTTTGCATATCTCTAATAAATCCTGCTTAATCCTGGTGTATACATATTTTTATACATCACTGTATAAATGTATAAAATACATCACTGATTTACTAGCATCTTGATGAGAATTTTTGCATCTATATTTGTGAGAGATTTGGGTTGATCTACATTTTTCCTTTTGCTCTATCTAGCCCTTTGCCTGTTTTAACTATTAGGTTAATGCTGTCTTCATAGAATTGAGTTTTCCTTTTTTTTTTCCTTTTGTCTGGAAGACATTGTAGAGAACTGGCATCATTACTTTCTTATGTGGTTGGTAGGATTCACCAGTGAACTCATCTGGGCTTGGTGTTTTCTGTTTTGGAAGACTGTTAGTTGTCAATTCAATTTGTTTTATACATATAGACAAAATTAAATAATTTATTTCTCTTTGAATGAGTTTTGGCAGATTGTGTCTTTCAATAGGTTGGGTCATTTTAACTAATTTATTGAATTTGAGAACATAGAGGTTCAGATACTATTTCTCTTCATTATCTTTTCAATGTCCACATCATCTGTATTGATGAAAAAATTTTAATTTTAATATCAGTAACTTGCAAGTTATTTTTTTCTTTTTGGTTGTCATGGCTAGAAGTTTATCAATATGATTGATCTTTTGAAAGAATGAACTTTCGGTTTTATTAACTTTTCTATAGATTTTGCGTTGTAAATTTTATTAATTTTTATTCTAACCATTATTTATTTTCTTCTCTTTATATTGAATTTAAGTTTATCTTTTTTATTCCACTTCCTAAGGTATAAACTTAAATTATTTATTTTAGATATTTGCCTAATCTATACATTCAATACTACAAATTTTTCTATAAATATTGCTGTTGCTAAAACCCACAAATTTTTATTATTTGTATTTTCATTTGTATTTACTTCAAAATATTTTTTTCTACTTTTTCTGACACATCTATTTGACTTAGGTGTTATTTAGAAGTGTCTCTCTGTAATCTAATAAAAATATTTTGGAATATTTTAGAACTCTTTTTATTATTGATTTCTAATTAATTTCATTATAATATGAGAGCATACTTTGTATGTTTTCTGTTAGTTTAAATTTGGTATTTCCCAGAATGTGACCTGTCTTGCTGAATGTACCTTGTTAGCTTGAGAAGAGTGTATTTACTTGGTGCAGGATGAAATATTCTAAGGCCACACCCAGTTCATTTATGGCAATCTTCATTATAACTGTATTTTTATTGATTTTCTGCCTTCTGGATCTGTCAACTACTAAATGAAGACATTAAAAGTCTTCAGCTTTAATGATAAATATGCCTATCCAGTAGTTCTACTACTTTTGACTACACATATTTTGACAACATTTTTTTAACATTTACATTAAGAATTTGTATGTCTTCTTGGACATTTTGCCTTTTGTTACTGACAATATTTTCTATCTCTGAAATCTGCTTTGGCTGCCATCAATATGGCTCCTCCAGTTTTCTTTTTATTAGTGTTAATATGATATACCTTTACCTATCCTTTTACTTTTAATCTACCTATGTTTTTATTTAAAGTGAGTTTCTTGGAGACAACATACTATTGAATCTTTTTGTTTTTATTTTTGTTGATTTTTAAATTCCACTCTCTTATTTTCTATTTTTTAATTAGAGTATTTAGACTTTCATATTTAAAATGACTATTGATATAATTGCATAGATAATTAAGTTTCCATTTTGTTGTGTGTTATGGTGAAACAGCATACCTGGGATGTGACTTTTAGAAATGTGTCTCATTCTTTTATCCCTGTTAGTGAAAGATGAAGATAGACTAGTCAGAGTTGAGCTATTGTCTTTTCCAGTCCAGTAAAATTTCAGTAGAGTAGTTTATTACATTTAGGGTTGGCATTTTGTCCTCTACCTCAATTCAGAAGCTTGAGGGAATTCTCTTACGATCTTCAAAGTGAGAACCTGATGGAAAACCTGGAGGTAAAATTCAGGTAAGTGTGGGGATTCCTCCAAGATTGGGCCCTTGCCCCAGAGTTTTAAATCCTCAAGCTAGTTCAAATTCTGCCTCTCAGGAGTATCAGTTAATATTCCTTTCAATGAATGAACTGAAAACAGATAAGTAGAGAATTGCATTTTTATTCTTTTGAATCAGGATTAGTTGGTTAAAAATCATCTTAAATAAATAAGAACAGAGTTTAATCTTCCAAAACACAATGTGTGATTTAAACAGAGTTCTAGTCAAACTGATTTGATGCTAGGGTTATAAAGACTTAAACTTTTAATGGCTTGACTTTAGATTAACAAGGGGGGTTAAATGTAAGGAGTAAAACAGCGTCATGCCTTAGCTTGAATACTGCTTAAAGTTTCTGCTACATGGCCAGCTGCATTACACGTAAGGAGAACATTGTTCTAGAAGATTCATTAATACCACCTTTGAAACTATGATGAGAAAAAAAATATTCTCTCAAACAGAATTTTTTGAGTTTTTCCACGTTAAAAGGGAATATTCATAGGGGAAGAAAATCTTGTAATTTGGATACTACCAGTGAAAATTTGTCTGTGGAGTAAATAGTTCAGGAATGTATATTCCTTGATGCCTAATGTTGACTTTTAAGTTTCATACTGATTCTGAGCTTTAGTCATCCTCCATTACCTACAAACGTTCAGTAAAATTATTTTGCCTTCCAAAAACTTACATTTTTTCAACTGGGTAAGTGAAACCACAAAGGCAGGTATTAAATTAAGCAGATATTAGGAGATAACAAGAATTTATCAGAAATTTGAATTATTGATTGACAAGGACAATGTTTGTAAACATTCATCATTCCACCAATAACTCAATGCTGCATTTAAAGAGAAATATTAAGTGGAGGAAGGCTCTGTAATGGGGACACTAGTAATTTTATTTGGGTACTAAAGGAAAAAATGCCTACAAAGTGCAGAAGTATTTAGGAAAAAATGAGTAACTACATTAACCATAGTAATTGTCAAGAATTCAGGAGAATCTTGAATTTGTAGTAATTTTCAGAAGCTGGGTATTTACTATCAAATACCTGGTGAAAATTGTAATCCAATAAAAGAGACTGAAAATACAGAATTTATAACAGTTCAATGTGGAGTATAAAGACGTAGTTAGCAGAAACATATTATGTTTAATTTTGAATATCTATGGGGCTCAGGATAGATGCATAGTTAAAGTTATTTTAGTATTTTAGTATTGGATACAAGTCACTGAACTCAGAGTCCAATTATGGGTGACCAAACCCTCTGACCTTAAATACTAAGAGTTTATTTAGAAGAGAGTAATTGATCATGATAAAGCTGTGATACATAAGATTAAGAAGGAGTGAAAAATATGTTAAGATTGATACGTAAAATAGATACCTAAGATTGAGAATGATTGAAGACATGAAAAGTAGCAGGTATATAAAACTTTTAAGAAAATGATAGTATCTTGAAAAAATTGCATATAATTTAGGTAGTTCTTTCAGACTATGATAGATATATTTGTAATTTTGGATTCACAACAAGGAGCCAATAGAAAGTTAGAAAATAAAGCAAGAAATCACTCTTAAAAGGCTGAAAATTATCTTACTTGGTTTTACTTGATTTCTACTTAAGTTTTGTACTTTTGGATAGAATTTATATATTATTTATATATTTCTCATATTTATATAAATTTGTATTTTAATATAGAAGACACATACCTAAAAGCATACATGTGCATATATAATGACTATACTTGAATCAATGATAGGAGAAAAGCACACAAATTATTAGTGGTCTAAAAATATAACCTTTAAAAACAATATTTTTACCCATAATGGTGATAAATAAAATTTATAGATATTTCTGGGTAACTGTATCACTCAAATTCTCAAACTCTTAGGTGATACTTTTGTTTACTTTGTAATGAAAGTCACTATAACTTAGAATTTTTAGTATAGTCCTTGAAATAAACATAGGCCTTTGCCTATTTTAGACCTAGCAAGCATGGCTTCTGATTATATTGAATAATTGCAAATTGTTCTTTATGATGATGAATTTTATGAAAGCCTAAAAAAGTTCAAAGTATTACCTAATGAAAAAGAAGGTATTTGTCCTGATATGCCTTTGCTTTTATTCTCTTTGGAAATGTCATGGAGATCAGAAAAACTAATTAGTGAAAGTTTAGTTCAGATGTTCACATGCTGGCTTTTCATTAATCTTTTCTAACTACTCAATAAGCACTCAGATTACTCAATCAAAAGTGTCAAAAAGTTGTTTTTAAATTCCAGCAGTCTAGCATTCTGAGATCGGGAGGTGTGATTATGTGTATGTTTTTAGTTACCACTACTTTCAAGGTGTTTTAGTTTACTCCATGTCTCAGTTAACAGCAGAAAAAAAAATTATGCTAAATGATAGTGTTGTAGCTTCATGTTAATTTCATCTATGTTTTATAAAGGAATTATAAGCAGAATGTCACTTTTCAGCGTAGTATCCCTTCAGCCACAGGAATAATTATACTGCTTTGAAATTTGTGAAAGAGTTTCTATAAAGGTGTAATGTCAAAGAAAGTTAGAGAGCATGAAAAGAAGATGCTGCAAATTTAAAAACTAGTTTTCATCTTTTCTAGTTCAGATAATTAGAAGTTTATAAGTGGTATGTCCCAAAGTGAGAAAAAAGAAAATTTTGTAATTAGTTTATTTTCCATTTTCATCATAATGTACTTTTTAAAAGTCACACAAAATAGTTTCAATTTCTATAGAACATTCTCTAGGGGTTAGAAACTTTATTTAGACTAAATTAAACCAGAACACATATAGTGTATTGTATATGTAGGTGTGTAAAATAATACAAAATCAACACTAAATGTGATTTACACACAAGACTTCCTGTTTTATAATCAGTTTTAAACAACTGAATTATTTTCACTGAATATGTGATTAAGAACTTTATTCAGTAAAACTCGGATTCAAGCTCCAAAATTTGTGTCTTTACTACACTTTGAATGAATGCGTCCCTCCAAAATTTATATGTTGGAACCTGAACTTCAAGATGATGGCATTAAGAGGTGAGGTCTTTATGAGGTGACTAGGCTTTGAAGGCTCCACCCTCATGGATGGGGTAAGTGCTCTTACAAATGTGCTGGAGGGAATAAATTCTATCCTTTTGGACTTTTTCTCCATCTGCAAAAGGAGGATGCAGTAAGAGGCACCATCTATGAAACAGAAATGAGCCCTTGCCAGACACCAAATCTGCTGGCACCTTAATCTTGGACTTCTCAGCCTCCAAAAGTGTGGGAAATAACTTTCTATTATTTACAAATTGCCCAGTCTAAATTACTTTGTTATAGCAGCATGAATGGACAAGACAGTATGGTAACTCTAACATAGGCCTATTAAAAATAGTCCCGGAATTCCCTCCTAGGAGGGTCTGGAAAGTTTCTTCCAGAAACCTTCCTGTAAGGTAAAGCCAAATTTCCCACATCCCCAGGTGAATGACATTTTCTCTAGTGTATTTCACCAAAATGGTGTTGGGTGCAAGCTCCTCTTTTCTCTCTCCCTCCTAAAGGAGACATCTTGGGATTGAGTGCCTTCTACCTACAGATCAGTACCTTGTGCTGAGAATTGCTCTCTCATTTTACCTAGGACAGTGCATTGAGGTATAGGGATGATTGGTGCAATCTCCACTTTTCCTTCTCCCTCTTAAAGGTGCAGTCTCAGGTTGTATACCTTCTTCCAGTCCTGCTGTAGAGCCAGTTGCTGATGTCTATAATGGCTGCTGAGATAGATATGCTGTCTTTGTGGTAACATGAATACTGTCTGTGGTGGCATACACTGACAGGTTGTGAGTGCCCGGAAAGGATTCGCTGCTGGTGAGCATAGGGCACTGACTATGGGGCTGCATAGGGTTCCGGTTATGGATGCTGGCAGTAGAAGTTTCCATGGGACAGGCGTTGAGGTCCACAGTTTGGCTGATTGACTGACGGTTCTTGATCAGGCTGGCTGGTTGATAGGGTTAGCAGACAGGTTGTTGAAAGCCAGGCACCAGGTGTTGGAGCACCCACAAATTCATTGCCTCCAGGTGACCCAGGCATGCCAGTTTCCTCATTGTTCTTGGTAAGGTAAGCAGAAATGGACCTCTTGGGCAATGTCCCAAAAGGCTGGCAAAACTGGATGATCACTTCACTCTTTCTTTCTCCTGTAGGCAAAATCTCAGGCCAAGAAGGCCTGTCTCAGCACTGATTAGTGCTTGCTTAGGGAAGCGGAGACATGGGTAAAGTGAAAGAGTTCTTTTTTCCCTTTTCAAAGTGACTCTTCTCACATCTTGTACTCTACTGGTATTCTGAAATATCTCAACTGGATTCTGAAGTCCTTACTAAACTAAGGTATTTTTATCCATGAATGATTGTTAAATTGGTGTTTCTGAAGAGGCCAAATGAGGACCTCCTATTCTCATATCTTGCTCATGTTTCTCCCTGAATCTATTATATTAAAAAACATAAAATATATTTGCTCCAATAGAGACTCTGCACATAGCAGCATTTTGCTTGCCTTGGCCTATTCTCAGCCTCTGTCCAGCTCTACTCTTTCTTTGGTATTACTCAACAATTGTTTATGGTCTGCCACAGGTATAACATTAAAAACAGGAAGATGGCAACCTGAATGTAAACTGACACATTACATATGTAGTCCTTAATTGTTGTAATTATATCGGTTTCTCTCTTTAGCTCATTTCTAGGTATAATGCAGAAATGAGGGAAATGATCACTCAAGATAGCCCCTAGATATTTGTTATTGTTCACTATGATCATGAGATACATTCTGTCCTCAAATGATTAGCACATTAGTGGGAATGATAGGGTCAGCTACTTCCTCAAATTCATATCAGAAACTTATTCTGAAATTAGCTTATGAGCCCTTCCCATGAGTATAGAAGTAGAGAACAAAGTCACATCAAAATAACTAAAGGGGAACTATTCATCTCTTTTTAATCTTTCTGAGACATCTCTTCACTGTTATACTGGGGACTCAAACATGCCATCCTAAACATTTAGAAGAAAAGATGGACAATTTGTATATGAAAAATATTCATGTAAGAAACTAAGCAGATAAAATATGCTCATTTCAAAATGTACTGTCCCATCTCCTTTTTATTGGAATACTTCCTAGGAAATGAATGTCTTAATTTCTTTACCCAACAAATATTGAGCAAATGCTAACTCTATCACCTACATTGTTCTTGGCACTTAAGATTTATTAGTGAACAAAACAGACTAACTTCATTGGTTTCATGGTGTTTGCTTTTCAGTGGGTCGTGGGTGTGGCAAGTCAAAGAGACAGAAATCACAAATAATAATAATAATGTTTTTGGTATTTTAAATGCTGAAAATAATACAGAAAAGGGTGCCAGCTGTGTACACAGGATTATTCCAGTGAGTGAGCTGGAGACTACCAACTATGAGATGAAGTTAGATATTCAGGGTGTTATAAGCTTTAGCTTTCTTTCTTTTTTTTTTTTTTCTTTTTTTGAGAGAGGGAAAGAAAGAAAAAAAATGAGTAAAGGAGAGGAAGAAAGAGGAAGAGAAAGAGGGAGGGTGAACGAAAATATTGCTTTATTCTGAAAAAAAAATGGGTATTAAT
>CM052651.1:91265439-91353859 GCA_028533165.1 Leontopithecus rosalia | reverse complement strand
TTTCTCCTTCACATTCAGGTACACCTATCAAACGTAAATTTGGTCTTTTCACATAGTCCCACATTTCTTGGAGACTTTGCTCATTCCTTTTTATCATTTTTTCTCTAATCTTGTCTTCTTGTTTTATTTCATTAATTTGGACTTTGACCTCTGATATCTTTTCTTCTGCTTGAACAATTCGAGTGTTTAAACCTGTGCATACTTCTTGGAGTTCCTGTATTGTATTCTTCATTTCCATTAATTCACTTATATTCCTCTCTAAGTTGTCTATTCTCATTAGCATTTCGTCAAACCTTTTTTCAAAGTTCTTAGTTTCTTTACGTTGGGCTACAACATGTTCTTTGAACTCACGGAAGGTTTTTATTATCCATAACCTGAAATTTGATTCTATTATTGGGATGCACTCTTCTTCCATCGAGTCTTGTTCCATTGTTGATGAGGAACTGTGATCATCTTTACAGGGAGAGGGGTTCTTATTTTGAATATTCTCAGACTTTTTACACTGGTTTCTTCCCATCATTGTAAATTTATTCTCCTGTCATCTTTGAAATTACCAGCTTTCAGTAGGTCTCTTGAGTGGACATCCAAGATGTTAGTTCCCAGGGCCAGGAACAGCAGTGTTAAGACTGATGGTGTTTTTCTGTCCAGGCTTCTCCTTTCTGGCTTCCTTCTTGTGTCCGTAATAGGTGAGTCTGCCTTCCCGGAGCTCCAAACCTCAGTCAGAAGGGGAACCAGTCACATTCACTCTGTGCCGAGGTGCCGGCACAACTGCTGCGCTGGCCTCAGGAGTCAGCACTGGGAACCCGCGCAGCTCCTCCAAACCCCGGTCAGAAGGGGAGCCAGCCCCGCCTAGTCAGCTCTGAGAGCTGCCATGCGGAGGTGCCGAGAAATTACTGCTCCGTGTGGCTCCTCCACTGGGAATCTTCTGCTCCTGAGCGACCAGAATTTGTCTGAAAGTGTGGCATCCTCTAGTTCTATGAGCTTTAACTGCGAGCTGCAATCCCGAGATGTTAGCAATCGGCCATCTTGGATCGTTCGCATAAGCTTTAGCTTTCTTTGAGAGAGATCAGAAGCTCTTGAAGGATTTTGAGTATAGGATTAATATAATATACCTTCTATTTTAATAAGATCAAGCTAACTCCTTTGTTAAAATACACAAGAAGGAGAAGTTCTTCTAGATGTCCAGTTGGAACACTGTTGCAGTAATTTAGGCCAGAGGTGATGATAACTTGAACTGGGTGATGAGAACTAGTTTTATCTTGGATATGTTTTGAGACATGTGAGCATTTTTTTTTTCCTTTGTTCAAGCTACTCGATTAGGCTCCCCTCAGGAAGATCTGAGTCCCTTTTACGGGTTTACCTAATTAAGAGAGGTCTAGGATAATCATCCTATCAATGAACTCAAAGTCAGCTGATTTGGGATATTAACTATATCTGCAAAACTACATCTTGATAATGTAACATAACCTAATCATTGGAATAAATAATGTGACATGACCTAATCATATTTAGTCATATCCTTATTCAAAAGGACCAAATGGTGGTGATTTAGGGCTATTTTAGAATTTTGTCTTGCATACTCGCCAAATCTAAATGTAATCAATTTTGAATATGTGATGTTACATTTTATCTAATTGGTTTAGAACCTTAAGGTTTTCCAAACATCTTAGTTAACCATATGTCTAATATTCTGATGCATACTATTGTGAACAATGTTGTTGGTCATTGCTCACAACCAGCAGTGTTTAGCAGTCAGAGAGACGTAGAATGCCCATGAATGTTCAAACTCTATCTAAATTGCCATGTAGTACCCCTAAGAATGTGATCTATTAATGCCATTATTAACCAGATGACTGTAGATATTACTGGTCTTGAGCACTCAAGCAGCAATAATGGTTCCCTTAGAGCCATTATTTCTCACCAATACAGTAATCTCGGGACAAGCTAAGCCCACATGGTGGGCCTCCTGTCACATCAGATACTTGAGAAAGTCTAATAATCTCTGAACCTACATTATGAGCATGGAATTTGTATTAGTCTGTTCTTTCCTATAAAGAAATACCTGAGACTGCGTAATTTATAAAGAAAAGTGGTTTAATTGACACACAGCTCTGCAGGTTGTTCAAGAAGCATTGTGGTTTCTGCTGATGGGGAGGCCTTAGGAATTCTAGTCATGGCAGAAGGCAAAGGGGGAGTCAGGGGTCTCACATGGCAGGAGAAGGAGCAAGATAGAGAGAGAGAGAGAGAGAGCAAAGGGGTAGGTGCTACACACTTTTCAGCAACCAGATCTCCTGAGAACTCACTGTCACAAGAACAGCACCAAGGCAATGGGTGCTAAACCGTACATGAGAAACACCTCCATAATCCAGTTACGTCCTATCAGTCCTCAAAAGTGGGGATTACAGATCCAAACCATATTATAAGGCAACAGAGTCAGTCATTTTCTACTCAACCTCACTCACAAATCCTTGATTTACATATTTGGGGAACATGGTCAGGATTTAGGACTGGACCAGGTGTAGTAGGTAACCGGTAGAAAAGATGTAAGCAGAATACCATGAATGATGTCTTTTATTGCTCATTTTGAAGAAACACATTTATGTGTCCACTCTGGAGTGGTGGAATTGAGAGCCCTATGAGTAGATTATTTTTTCCCCCATGGAGCATCTGTGTCCCTTACAAATAAAATGTGGTCATGCTTTTCAGTGTCTCTGGATTCTTTGACTTTTTATCTTTTTCACAAAGTGAATTTATAACTTGACTACAAGGACTCATTTATAACTAAAATTAAGTTGTTTGCTTTTCCTGATAGACAAAAACAAAAAGCAATTTATCTCAAAGACAATCTTCACTATCATAAGCTCTGATCAAACTCAATATAGGCAAGATTTATTGGATGATAATGCTAACTAGTTTTGACTTTTATGAAAGACTGTATAATTCAACATTTTTTATCCTCTTATTTTGCTTATTTTAGAAACTTTTATCTTTGCCATCAGTATATGCTTCTCTTTATTTTACTATCTGAAGGAGGAGATGCAATACAAATATAATTCCAGGCCAAGTATCTAAAAGGTGAGATATGAATTTTAAAAGGGCTTCAAAAACTTTCTGAATCACCATAAACATAATAATATATCTTATGTATACTGCTGCATAGAGCACAATTTTGTGGGTACTGCTCTATATGATTAGTAAGTATGATTTAATTTAAGGCCATTTAGTATTTCTAAATTGAGACTGCTCTTATTAAGCAATTTTTACAGATTCAGAAGGGCACATGAAGATTAAGATACTTAGTGATACAGTTTGCTTCCTTTTAAGTGCTGGGGTGTGATCGTGGTGACTGCACTCAGACACTTCTCTCATCAATGAGTGATCAAATGACAACGCACAATCACTGGGGCAGCAGGCCCTGAGTTTATGGTTCCTCAAGATGAACACTAAAAAGGAGTGACTGCAGGACAGAAAAAAAATCTATGGTAAAAGGGTAAAAAGCAAAAGCAAAATCCCCCTTCTTCATCACTTTTTTAAAGGAAAGTTTCTTTATATATTTCAGAAACTTTTCTCATGCTTCCTGGGAACTGTTTCATTTTGTGCTCTTATAAAGAATGTTTGAACAGCCTCTGAGAAAATACAGCAGTGGAGATCAGCTGAGGGTTTAGTTTTCTCTTTGGCTGTATTCATGATTCATTAGCTACTTTGACCAAAATATCTCTTGCTGTGACACTATACATTTCCTTCTAAGAGCTACGCTGTTGAGCTATTTTAGTAAGAAAACATGTTACCCTCTCACATTTTAGAAATGTGTTGTTTCACTACCAACTTTTTCATTATTTTTTTATTTTTTACTTAATATAGGCATGTGTCATATAAAGAAAATTGTTTTATTTGCTTTGCCCTCTGTATGTCTATGTTATGATTTTCTTTTTGTAAGGCAATAGTGATTATGAGGGCCTTATCAACAATTATAATTCAAAGAAATAGATTGCTGTAATCTAGACTCATTATCTTAACCTTCTCTGATACAAACCAGTTTTTAGTCAGAGGTGATGATAAAGTGATAGTGGTAAAAATAGCAAGTTACAGAATCCTTGATAAATTTGATTTCTGGTGTCTTGACAAGATTTGTATGCAGAAAGTTAATAAAAGGTAAGGTTATGCATTCAGACTGTTTACCTATTACTTTATAAAGTAATAGAGTTAGAATTACACTTGCATTCAGTGTGGCTTACTAACAGTAATAACAATACAAGTATAATCCAATGGCAAAAACCTGAGAAGTTAGAAGTTCTAATTACCCCTGTCTTGCCATGCTTTTCAGAGAGTATCACACTATTCTGTGATGATGAATCTTTTTGTTTTCTCTGCTCAGACATCACCATCAGATTTTTTTTTCATTGAACAGTTATTCAGATTTTGAGATGAGAAGGTACAAACTATTCCACTTTTATAACCTCTTGAAATTGCAAAAAGCATTAATAAGAATTACTAATTCTAAAAATGGGATAATTTGAAAAATATGTAAGGCCTGACTAAATCTGTCTTTTTGTTGAGAAATAGGTTTTCTAATTTAATTCCACTAAACCCCAAACAGTTATTCACACATAATGATTAACTTTAGTGCAAACTTGATTTATTAAAAATGAGTAGCATCAACATAACACCTTTGAATTTAAAGGTACATTAACAGTTTTAGGCATACATTCAGAGGGACAGAACAATATTGCACTGTCTTTGCAAAGAGTTTTCACATTTATTATATAAATTCCTTTTGAAAATACACCTGTGATGCTGAAAAATTATTTTTGCCCTTCTTTTTCTGAAGATCAAAAAGACTAAAACTCAGACAGGTTAGAATATTTGCCCAAGACAACATAAATGTTAGAGCTGTAAATAAAGTCCATGTCTTCTGAGTTTATATCAGGTTCAGATTACATTGTGCTATGCTTGCAAAATAAATTAAATTATTGATGTATAATAGTAAACTCAATAAATCATTAAGACATTCAATAAATATTTATTGAATATATTCCAGCCATACTTACAGGTTTTATGCTTACACAAAAGATAGAACAAAATTCTTCCCCTCATAGAACTAAAATTCTTGTGGGGGAGACAGTTACTTAACAAACTAATGTATCTGTTACAAGATATAAAGTTGTAAACACTAGGATGAAAAATAAAATATCATAAAACTTGGCTATTACATTGCATATCTTAAAAATATTACCTTCAGCTCATCTCTACTTCTTACCCAGCAAACCACTTTTGCTCATTTTTATTAAAAAAAAGAAAAAAGCCTCCCCAAAGTGTTATATATTGTTAATGGGAAATGATTGCTTCTCATTCCTGATGTTCCCTTTCTCTGAAAGGAGCTTTTCTACTGAAGTTTCTAGATTCTCTCAGTCTCTTTTAATCCACCTCTGGAAAAATGCTCTGATTTATC
The DNA here is from genome assembly GCA_028533165.1 of Leontopithecus rosalia. Taxonomy (NCBI): domain Eukaryota; kingdom Metazoa; phylum Chordata; class Mammalia; order Primates; family Cebidae; genus Leontopithecus; species Leontopithecus rosalia. The sequence continues at coordinate 91,348,410 of CM052651.1, read as the reverse complement.
TAATTTGGGACATACATTACCCTTTTCCTTTACTTGAGGGTGGGTGGTTTGCTTGATTCTTGCGTTTCACTAGTCCTTCAGGAGACCATTTAGAACAATGTAGGACTGAGTATATAAGTTTCTGTATGATTAAGAAATTCACTTAGAAAATTCCTCTGGCCAACAAATATAAAGCCACGTGATCACTCTGAAGCAGCATCACTGTCTGGGGTAAATACCTTGGCTGTGTCATCTGGTACCATGATTAAGGACACAGACACACATAATGAATGGGTTGAGGAGTGGAGGTTTAATAGGCAATAAAAAAACAAAAAGGAGAACAGCTGTCTCCCTTGTGAGAGAGAGGGGCTTCCAAAAGAAAATCAGGCCCATGAGGGAGTGTACTGGATTTTACAGGCAGGCTTGAGGAGGCAGTGTCTGATTTATGTACAGCCCACAGATCAGTTGGACCAGGTATAATGTCTACATAGTGCTCAGGGAAGGCCTGCCACCTCACCCTAATCTTATTATGTAAATGAGCTTTCCATTTGGCCAGCACCATCTTGTCTGCTCCTTACATGGCTGGAAAAGAGAAGGGAAAATGGAGCTGCCATTTTGAACATGCTTAGTCTGAGGTAGCCTTTTACTATTGGCACCACTGTCAACATTTACCTGCAGCTCGATTTTGAAGGCTGCTCTGTTAGAAAAGAAAATGATTTGGAGCCTGCTTTTCATTAAAAGGAAAACCTTATTGAGGACTCTGGTAACCTCACTCTCTGCCTAAATAATTTCTTCTTAACTCCTACATCAATAATTTTGAAATCACTAAAAAACTACTTTGATTATCTATCAGCCATCCTCTTTGTTTTATTTATTAATTTGTTCCAGCTAAGTGAGAAAGACAATGCTCAGAAACTTTATTATCTGTTTAGCTGCCTTTGTTTCCTGTTAGAAACAAATGCTTCTTCCTTGGTGCCAAAAAAAGAACTAGTGCTCAGACAAAGAATTTTCTTAGCAAGGCAATTTACTTTTATAGAAGGGGGCATCTCATGGATAGAGCAATGGTGAGAGCATACCTGAACAGGGGAGGGGAAGGGGTTCTTATCCCTGAAATGAGTAGACCCTACTACTGTGTCCTTCCCCTATTGGCTAGGGTTGGACTGCACAGTCTAAGCTAATTCCAATTGGCTATTTTAAAGGGAGCAAAGTTACGAGACAGAGTGGTGGGGTGAGCAGTTTGGCAGGAAGGACAGTTATGGAACAGGTAACTAAACTAAAGGTGACTCAGGTCAGAGCAGGTGACCAGGATGAGTCAGGATAGAGCAGGTGACCAGGGGTGATTCAGGTCAAAGCAAATGACCAGGGGAACAGATGTGAATCACTGATTAGAATTGGTGAGGAAGTTGTTTACTGAAACTAGGGGCAAGAGAACCATGAAGTTAAACTTTAAAATGGAGAACAAAGAATGAGACAGCTGAACATACTGACATACTGATCCTTTGAAGAGAAACCTGGAGCTCATTATATTTAACATTTCCTTTTATCATATTCTCGCTCTTGATCCTATTCCACTAGGGCTTTTACCACCATTAACCCATTTACGCTGCTCTTGTCAAACTTACCAATGTATCTGCAATGCAAAATCCTTGTTCCACTCTAATGCCCAATCTTACTCATTGTTTCAGCTGCATTTAATAGAGTTGCTTACTTCCTACTTTTTTGAGCACTATTTGATTTCTGTGGTATCACACTAATCTGGCTTTTCTTCTCCCTCACTGGATCTATTTCTCAATTTTTCTTACTGATTCTTGTTCTCCAATTTGAAATATGTAGTGCCCTAGGCTCAGTCATTGCCCTCTTCAGTCATTGCTCTCTTCTTTTTTCTATTTACAAATGTAAATAGAACTCTGAAGTTCTCTGAAGTTGATGCCATTCAGCCACAAGACTTTAAATATCAGTGTCTGCTAATTACACCCACATTACTGTCATCAGTACTGTCTCCTCCCCTGACTTCTGATGTTTAACTCAAAGATCAACTGGACATCTCTATCTGTATCTCAACTAGCATATGGAAAGTAACTCTACCGCTTCCCAACACTTTCTATTCAAACCTGACTTGCTTGCTCCTTCTTCCTTCTTTCCTCCCTTCCTCTCTTTTCTTTTTTCTTATTGCTCTTCACAGTAATCTTTAAATTTTAAATAAAATTTATATTGTATATTTTCAATATTATTTAAAAATATTCTATTCTGCTATAAAAATAAGAAAAGTAAACATGCTGGAGTAATACATACAACTAAGTTATAGAAGCAAGAAGCTTGGGATGTGCTAGACACACATAATTTGATTAGAATATATTATGCTGAATATAGAAAGGGATGAAAAGACAACAAAGTGACAAATGTTCATAATACACTTACACAGGCTGCATGGAGCACAGGATGATAATGACATATTGAAAACATGAGTCAGCTGGGTGTGGTGGCTCACACCTGTAATCCCAGCACTTAGGGAGGCTGAGGCGGGTGGATCATGAGGTCAGGAGTTCCAGACCAGCCTGACCAAGATGGTGAAACCCCACCTTTACTAAAAATACAAAAAAAAAAAAAAATTAGCCAGGCATGGTGGCAGGCACCTGTAATCCCAGGTACTCTGAAGGCTGAGGCGGGATCATCACTTGAATCTGGGAGGCAGAGGTTGCAGTGAGCCGATATTGCAACATCGCACTCCAGTCTGGGTGACAGAGCAAGACTCCATCTCAAAAAACAAAACAAAACAATATAAAACCAAAAAAATGAGTAACATAAGAAAATATTCATCCATTTGTGACCCCTGTTCTGGCCATATCAATTCTAGCTCCAAATACATTCTATTTCATGGTACACATAGCTGGTCAGTGGTTACTTTTTTTACACCTATATGTCACTCATATAGAAAGTATATATTAGCTCCAGTCACTTTCCAGATGATAAGCCCCCATTTTCACCTCAATTTACCATTAGCAGAGTCAGGTGATGTGTCAGAGAAAGGCAGCACATAAGAACATAGCTGGCAAAACTAAGATCCAGTCATTTCTGCCACACGTGAACCTGTTCTACTTATTTTTTCTGTGCCCCTCTATATTTTTTGCTCTATCATTTAAGTGCATTCAATGAAATGTGTGACTTATACATCCTAATTTGCACTGTGAGCCTTTCTGTTTTGGAACTCTGGAGTAGCTTGATTGGGAGTATATGTGCAGGCTCTCCTTGCATCAGTGTAATTTCTCACATGACAGACCCCTTCACATGACGATCAACTGCAATGTCTCCTATTACTTACCATTATAATATAATAGATTTGTTACTGCACCTTTTGTAGTGCTCTCTATAGAAAAAGAATATTCAAAAACTAATGTTAACAGAGTAAAATTGATTATTTAAATTACCTAGTAAATTGATCTAACCAAATACTTTTCAATGAAAAAATGAAAGATCTTTGCTTTGACAACTCTATATTCTCTTTCCAATTAAATAACATTCATATTGCAGCATATTGTTATTTGGTAGGTTAGCATAATCTCTAGGAACAGTAAGAAATCTAGCAGAAGGATAGACTGGGGCACACTGTGAGAGAAAGGTAACACACATGGTCCAAGGCACTGACTATACTAGCTGAAGTTATAAGCCAAGAACGGGTTTTAAAAATACACAGGGTGGAGCAGCTTCTTTTTTTTCTATATTGGTCTTTGCAAAGAGAAGTTGAGATGGCAATAAAACTGTGTGTCCATGTGCATTGCACTCATATCTATCAGCAAAGACAGATTCACATTGATCAAAACTACTTGTTACTATTTAGGCAAGGCTGGAGAGAGATTGGAAGAATAAACAGCAGTATTTAAAAAGGGTGAAAGTGCCAAGTTCATGATAGGAAGCAAGGAGAACACTTTAGATATTGGAATGTAGGATATGATTTAAGATTCTCTCTCTCTATCTCTTTCTCTCTTTTCAAAGCTCAGACCATATGATACAGATAATGTTGAAAAGCTGAAAAGTTTTGTATTTTGAATGTTTAATAAACTTATATTTTGTCCTTCCCTCTTTTCCATCTGCCTCCTAATGTCTGCCTTTGGACCATTTCACTGCCCATTAACACCTCCAGCCTTGTGGGTAAACTGCTAGGGAGGGAGATTAAACCATAACCCTTCTGTACTAAGAGCCTTGGATAAATGGAAGAAAACAATAGAAGTTATCACTGTAAAATTAAATTTTGGTAATAAATTTACAGTTCAATTGTCCTAGATTGTTTTCCACTATTTCTGCAGCACTTGACAAATTCTTGCATTAATATTTTATTCAATTTTCTATATATTTTTCTCCAAAATTTATAACCTTAGTAGAGGGACTGGGCATGGGTTCTCAGTGAGACCAAACTGGATTGCATTCACCGATTCACTGACATTAACGATTAGGGGTGTGACCTTAAAATTAATTAAACATTCTAATTCTCAGTTTTATTTGTAAAATTTATACTTGAATGTATTGTGATAAATTTGATGGCATTTGTAATAGATCTCCTAAAGAGGCCAAAATAATTTAGGGCTCAAAATGTGACAGGGACTTGCCTACCTGTCATTCTTTGTCCAAGCAATGAGTAAAATTTAACATTTTACTTCTGTTTTACTCTATTAGTCTTTTTTTTACTTTTTAAGGATAAGAGTATGAGTTAAGAATAGGACTCCTTTTTAGTTTTTAAGGATAAGAATCCTAGTATTCTTTGCTGTTACAGAGACTTGAGCAAATGATTGGCATAATACACCCAAGTCTTTTTAAACAAAATACATTCTGAGATCTCATGCCATTGATTAAGGCTGTTTTATATAAGATAATTTAAAAGAAGATTTTTCATTCTGAAGACCATGATAAAAAATGTATTTTCTGTCAAAAATTGATTAATACTACAGAGAAGAAAATGGTTTGTCAGTCCTCAGATAAACAATATAATATATTCTATAAATACCCTGTTTTTAATAATATCAAATTCTTATGCAAAATTTTTATGGATATTGAATAACACTGATGGGTGTATAGGGTTTAAACAACACTACTAAATATATATTGACCAAATTCCAATTAAATTTCTTTCCGTCTTATCCTATTATTTTCCAGGCATTTAAATAGTTTTCTCTTGCTGCCTGCCATAGTTTGAATGTGTCTTCTTGACTATTCAGACATTGCCAGTGTATGAGTATTAAGAGGTGGGGCCTTTCAGAGGGGATTTGGCTATGATAGCACCTTCCTTCTTAATGAGAGTCAGGACCTTATGAAAATGGCTTCATTCAGCATTCAGCCAAATTCCTTTTCTGCTCTTCTGCCATATGAGGCCACAGCAAGAAGGCCCTCACTAGATATAAGAAGCTGATGCCTTGTTTTTGGACTTCCCAGCTTCTAGAACCTGAGAAATAAGTTCATGATAAATTATGCAGTCTCAGGTATTCTGTTATAGCAGCACAAAATGGACTAACGCACTGTCATAACAAATTACTACAAGCTTATGAAGTTAAAACAAGACAAATTATTGTCTTATAATGCTATAAGTCAGAAGTCCCACAGGAATCTCAACAAGCTGAAATTAAGGTTTAGGTAGGGCTGTGTTCCATTCTGGAGACTCTAGGGGAGAATACATTTTCTTGGTCATTCAGGGTATTGAAAGAATGCAGTTTCTTGTAGTTGAAGGCCTGAAGTCTCTGTTACTTTGTCAGCTGACAGGTAGAGATTGACTGCCAAATATTTTAGCTTCAATGTGCTACTTTTGCATAAAATCTTTCCATGTATCAGCATATGGTAATATTTTTCTGAAAGAAAAAGCAATTATCATGACTCCTTTTCCAATTTTAAATAAAAGTTCACCTTTGGCCAGACGCGGTGGCTCACTCCTATAATCCCAGCACTTTGGGAGGCCGAGGCAGGTGGATCATGAGGTGAAGAGATCGAGACCATCCTGGTCAACAAGGTGAAACACCGTCTCTACTAAAAATACAAAAATCAGCTGGGCATGGTGGCATGCACCTGTAGTCCCAGCTACTTGGGAGGCTGAGGCAGAAGAATTGCTTGAACCCAGGAGGCGGAGGCTGTGGTGAGCCGAGATCACGCCATTGCACTCCAACCTGGGTAACAAGAGCGAAACTCCATCTCAAAAATAAAATAAATATTTAAAAAGTTCACCTTTATACAGATTGTTTTTTCATAATACTATACACTTTTATTTAAGGAGTGCCTAAAAGTTGCATTAAAAACATTATCTAACTTTGTAAGTAAAGCAAGCAACCTCAAAACTTTTCTCATTAATGAGTTTCTACCCCTGACATAAGTCACTGAAACTTTAATCTTAATTTCTGTTGCCTTCTATATTAGTCAGGGTTCCCTAGAGGGAGAGAACTAATAGAATATATGTATATATTAAAGGGAGTTTGTTACGGAGAATTGACTCACAGGATCACAAGTTAAAGTCCCTCAATGGATTAGTCTGAGTCTCAAAACCTCAAACTAGGAAAGTCAACAGTGCAGCCTATAGTCTGTGGCCAAAGGCTTGAGAGACTCTGGCTAATCACTGGTGTAAGGCCAAGAGTCCAAAGGCTGAAGAACTTGGCATATGATATTTGAAGGAAGAAAGCATCCAGCAGGGGAGAAAGATGAAGGACAGAAGACTCAGAAGGTCTGTTCTTCCATATTTTCTTACCTGCTTTATTCTAGCCACACTGCAGGATGATTACATTGAGAGTGCCCACCCAGACTGAGAGTGGGTCTGCCTCTCCAGTCTACTGACTCCAATGATAACCTTCTTTGGCAACACTCTCACAGACACACCCAAGAATACTTTGCATCCTTCAATCCAATCAAACTGACACTCAGTATTAACCATCACATCTTCCTTGAGAGTAAAATAATAATGCATTATTGAAATATTTTTGTCAACAATTACATATTAATTACATAGCATTACATTGATTAACTTTTTAAATGATTCTATATAAAATAACTTAAAAATTCCCTGTTTAAAAGTACCTTTCTAACCCTTATGGAAATACATATAATAACATAAAAATAATGAATAGCCCACACGTACGTTTAGTACCATAGGAATAGCCCACTATAAAACACATAAATTGTATGTGTGTGTGTGTATGTGTGTGTGTGAATACATGTGTGTATTTTCCTCTGTTTTAGTAAGAAAGATTAAGAATAATTTGCAGTTTATAATCCAGGAGCAAATCTTAATCTTCTAAATAGAATTATCTTTTTTATTTCTCTTTTAGTAAACATAAAGGAAAAATAATTCCAAGTATTTTAGATGACAGCAAATTACTTTGAAGATATCTTGATAATGTTATTTCTCAGTCTTATAAAAATGTTTTTATTAGGCCCTTCCATTTTGGGTTTTCATTTTGTGTGTATGTTTCAGAAGAGGGAGGTGGATTGTGAACCATTGTAAGTATTTCCCTATTTTCAGTAAATAAGTTAGAATAAGCAAATTTAGTATTCTGGATTAACAGCATAAACATATCTGTTTCCACCCCAGACCCCCCCACAGAACTGCAATTGAAGTAGAAGTATTTGGTGATTTAACTCTTTCATCTCAGGAGGGGATTTAAATTTGACCACTTAGAAGAACAATTGGAAGAGATATTTCTGGATTAACAGATATGACTTTTTATGGCCTGACACCACTGAGAGGTTATGTATTCTGGGAGTAAGTGACACAAACTAAAACACTGATTTGTTAAAAGCCTTCATATAAGACTATGGCTTATTTAAATATGAAGTTTCTATACTAAGTATAACTTTGGGATATGTTCTTTCATAAAGCATCCAACTCCGCCTCCATAGTGTGGGAGATATAAAGCAGTAATCTCAAAAGTTGTTTTTCAGATCTAGCCTTCCTGTGAGTGAAGAGAAGAGGAAGGAGACTGTAATTCATCCCCCAATACCCTTCAACATCTGCTGAGGAAATAAAGATGGTCCCACAACCCTCACCCTGCCTGTTTCCCATGACTGGTGCCTTGGTGCTCAGTTATGCTATAAACAAAAGCTTCAAATTCTATCCCTTAGCATTGTGAGGTGACAGGGAATTAACCTTTAACACAAAAGATTCTGCATACTTTTAGAAACCTTCTCCATTTTGGTGTAACATAGGAGTAAGCAGCTTGGCCCACTTCTGAAAATATGGTTTCAGGGGCTCTACAGATGCTTTTATTTATTTATTTGTTATAAGTTCTGGGTACATGTGCAGATTGTGCAGGTTTGTTACATAGGTATATATGTACCATGATGGTGCATCCATTGTCCCATAGTGTGTAGCAACATCAGGACCCCATAGACCTATTAATTTTGCCCCGAATTTTATGAATTTTCACAGACATTGTATAGACAGTATCATGTACCTCTTTGCCATATTACACAGAGGCAAACAGAGACTCAACTTAAAAAGAAAATTTCAGGCCAATATCCATGATGAACATTGACACAAACATCTTCAGTAAAATACTGGCAAACGGAATGCAATTGATTAGATTTTTCTTCCTGTAGCCATGAGTTTAATTATTTAATCACAATTTTATAATAAAGTTGGGGGTTATTTCTATGTGTAAGTTTTGAAGTTGACCATGTTTATTATTTGTTTAAAAGGAGTTAACATAATTAAATTGTACAAACCTATATTCATATAAAATAACCAATGTGCAGTATTTCTGTTTGCTTAAATCTTGATTTGGGGGAATATAAAACTAGATCCATGAAAAATATAAAAATATGTTTTGTTGTTGTACATCTACTATTTATAACCAGTTTTCATAATAAAACATTATTTGTATTGATTCCTTTTAAGAAATAAACATGTCTGATTATAAAATGCCATGGTGACTGACATGCATTATGTTCAGTATTCAGAAAGGCAGTGTCATTCTAATACAATAAATTATTCAGTGTTACTCGCCATACCTTGAAGAACATAGTAACAATAGGTTTTTCTTCCAAAACACTTCCACATATGACAATTCTTATTTCCTGTGGCATTTTAAGGAATGATATTCAATCAGTTATAAAAATATATCAGTCTATCTGTAGAAGTTCACTACCCAAATGGCAGTTCCCTTTTCAATTTTTCTTGATAAATAGATACTGAATATTTGAAAGAGGGGGTTGTTTCAAGAGTAGCCATGAGTTACTAGACAATGATAATGTCATCCTGATATAGCCCCTTTTAGTCTGGTGGACAACGACTGTCGCTTCGAAAGTTAAGTTGCTGTTGTGGCAGCCTCCAAGTTCACATTATGGAGCAGGTTATCCCAGAGACAGACTCACAAACCAAGTTAAGATGCAGAGATCATATGGCTTTAAAGCCACATTACTTTAAAACACAGCAAGTAACAAAGAAGAGAGAGAAAAAGTTAAAATTTAGGACAGCATGAAACTGGGATAGAAGAAGCACTGTACTTTTATCCTGTATTAACAAAGTTTCTCTCCATTTTTTCTTTTTATGTCACCCATATCAGTATTACCTTCTGATCATGTGTGTACAAAACCAGAGTTAAGTATGAACAAAGGGGTTCAGTAGACAGATGCACAGAGACCACATGATTACTCTATCAGAGTGATTTAGGGCCAGCTGTTGTTTCCATAGTTAACAGTTGAGCTTTTTATGTGTCTGAGAAAGAGGACATATAGGGCCAAAATAATACTCTGCCACCTGTCACCACCAAGAGGCCAATTTAGGGATGATAGAGCCCTAGATCTGCAAGTACAATGACCTATACCTGTACCTTTACTTAAACATTCCATTTATTTAGTTAAAGATTGAGTAAATGGAATATGTGATTAAAGAGATAGACCAAGTGTATTCCTTTTACTTAATCTTTACTATGTTTTATAGATTTTCTTTCTCTATACTGTAAATTCTGTCTACATATCACAAAATGTTAGGTAAGTTCATCATAATTAGCCCTTTTCAGGAGTTTTATACATCTTTTATTGTGTTTATATTTTGTTTTTCTCTCTGAAGCTGCATGAAATATCTTCAAATAATACTGCAAAGACTTATTGTGAAAAAGAGTTTGGCCTTGCAAAAAATATTGTTCTATAATATCTAGTGAATTGAGTTAAACAACATTCATGATAAAAGTGATCATGCACCTGCAAAGTTTAGGAACAATCATCCTATACTCAACAATATAATCTAGGGTAGTAACTGATTGTTGAAGTGGCTTAATGTGGCTAGTGTAAGTACTTTGTTACCATGTTAAAAATATAAGGAGCACATGAAGTACCAGATTCTGTTTAATTTTGAACGGTGTTATGGACTGAATGTTTTTATTGCCCTTCAATTCACGTTTGGCCCTGGCGCAGTGGCTCAGGTCTGTAATCCCAGAACTTTTGGAGGCTGAGACGGTGGATCATGAGGTTAAAAGATTGAGATCACTCTGACCCACATGGTGAAACCCCATCTCTACTAAAAATACAAAAATGAGCCAGGCATAGTGGCCTGAGTTTGTAGTCCCAGCCACTCGAGAGGCTGAGGCAGAAGAATTGCTTGAACCAGGGAGGTGAAGGTTGTGGTGAGCCCAGATCATGCCATTGCACTCCAACCTGGCAACAGAATGACACTCTGTCTCAAAGAAATCACAAAAAAATTCACACACTGAAGCCCCAAACCCCTAATGTGACTGTACTTGGAAACTGGGCATTTATGGAGATATTAAGGGTAAATGAAGTTCTAAGGGTGGCACCTTGATCCAATGGAATTAGTGACCTTATAAGAGGGAGACTGTTATTTCTCTGTTTCTTCTATGCAAGAACACAAGAAAGTGCCTGAAAGCCAAAAGAAAGCCTTCCCAGAACCTGGCCATGTGGGCACCCTGATCTCAGTCTTCCACACTCCAGAACTGTGAGGACACAAATGTCTGTTGTAAGCCACCTTGTCTATGGTATTTTGATATGGAAATCAGACAAGACTAATATAGAGTGGCACCAGAGAAGTGTGCTTTGATCTTTACCTAACTTTTTTAGTAATGACTTTCTCATTAAGTTAAATAAACCTATATATAATAAGCAGATTGTATCCTTACAATTCCCCTAATAGACTAACCAAAAAAAGCATTATTTTATAAACTTTTATTTTATTAAAGTAAAAAAAAGAGAAAGCATCTAAAGGATCTTAAGTTTGGCTTTGCTCTGCTAAGTAACTACCTTAACCCCGACCATTTCGACAGTTGACAAGCTAAATTCTGGACTGACAGGTATGACCCAAACTTTTCACCCTATAGCATTTTGCTCAGAATTCCTGACTTCTAGCCTCATTGCTGGATGACTGGCCATTTACCTTGCTGTTTTCTGGTTTAATGTGAGTGACTGCTGTCTCAGCTGAAACTTTGCTTATTCTACAAAAATAGGTTGTCTCTCCAAAATTACTGCCTAGGGCTTTCCTGTTTTATTTCTGTTTTCTTTTTTTCCAGGCTGCATTTTTTCCTAATCTTACTCATAATGTAATTGCTCAATATACTCCCATTAGGCAAGAGGAAATTAAGGAAAATTAAATTTTGTCCGTTTACCTTATTTACTAATTTAGATAATGTTAAGGTTTATAATACACTGACTCAGAAATATTTTTTCTTTAATAATTGCTGTTTCCAGATATAAAAATTAATGGCAAAATTGGAAATTGTTGCTGAGATGATCATTGCTAGCTGTGAAGCATACCCCAAATTTTTATTATTGGCAGCTGATAAAATAGTTTTCAACATATTTCAGGAAAATATCAAATAGAAGAGAAGGGAGAGACTTTCCATTTCTAATAATTTTTTCCCCAGCATTTGTTCATTTTTCCTTAGGATTTGGTGTCCATGGAGAGTGACAACATTAATGTGGAAGAGCAGTAACATGACTATCTAAGGTGTAACCATTAGACTATGCTTGTTAAACAGCTAAATTAGCTCACAATGCAAATATATATTTTGTGTTTAGTATGAGAAACATGTCAATAGGTATAATCTCATATTATCTGTTTTTGTGTTTTATTTTGTATGAAATTCAATTGATAGTATAAACAAAGCTTTTAACACATCTGCCTGCTTTATTAATTCAGATGATCTGAAGGGAACTTCAAAACATAATTTAAAGAGCCCTTATGCTAGTAACAGTAAATTTTTTGTGTGTTGTCACTCAAACTTAGTACTTAAGGCACTTATTAGCAATATTCAGAAATAAGATGAACACAAAGAATAGCAGCATAGTAATTCTCAAAGAATGACATTAATTTAAATAAAATGATTTATACAAATATATGTTCATTGTTTATATTTGAAGAATTGCATATGAATATTTAGTAAATAGCTCTTATTCTTAGTTTTCTAGTATATTTTGATTTATTTATGTAAATATATCAATCAGTAAATTCTAAGCCAACAGTGGACTTTTTCTAATCTATCTTAACAGTTCAAAAAATTGTAGATTTTAAAGTCAGGTAGAGATGAAGTAGGCAAGTTCATAACTTGCTGTAATCATTTGCTTTTTATTCAAATGTTGAATCTTTACTCCCAGGGTATCAATTTAGAATAATAACATTTTAAAGGTATTACTCAAAAACCAGAAAGTTGCTATTATTTTTTCCTTTTTTTATTTTTGCTTGTTTGCTTTGAACACAGTTATCTTCATACTGCTTTGGGTCTGACAAGGTTTCAATCAAAGAGTTGGCCAGCTCTGTTCCTCTCTGTAGCTTGAATTCCTCCTCCATGCTTAAGTAGTTGTTGACACACCAAGATAGCCTAAGGTTTTCCTCAGCTTGACTAAACTGCAGACCCTAACATCCTTTTTCTTAGAGCGTTATTTTAGAAATTTTGAATTTCATACAAAATAAAACACAAAAAACAGATAATATGAGATTATACCTATTGACATGTTTCTCAAACTAAACACAAAATACGTATTTGCATTGTGAGCTAATTTAGCTGTTTAACAAGCATAGTCTACTGGTTACACCTTAGACAGCCATGTTACATCTCTTTCACATTAATGTTGTCACTCTCCATGGACACCAAATCCTAAGGAAAAATGAACAAATGCTGGGGAAAAAAATTATTAGAAATGGAAAGGCTCTCCCTTCTCTTCTATTTGATATTTTCCTGAAATATGTTGAAAACTATTTTATGAGCTGCCAATAATTAAAATTTGGGGTATGCTTCACAGCTAGCAATGATCATCTCAGCAACAATTTCCAATTTTGCCATTAATTTTTATATTTGGAAACAGCAATCATTAAAGAAAAAATATTTCTGAGTCAGTGTATTATAAACCTTAACATTATCTAAATTAGTAAATAAGGTAAACAGACTAAATTTAATTTTCCTTAATTTCTTCTTGCCTAATGGAAGTATATTGAGCAATTATACTGTCCCTTTGAGGTATGTATTAGTACATTGTCACACTGCTATAAAGAAACTTCTGGAGACTGGGTAATTTATAAAGAAAAGAGGTTTAATTGACTCACAGTTGTACTTGGCCAGGGAAGCCTCATGAAACTTATCATTCATTGTCACAGAAGATGAAGGGGAAGCAGCTACTTCTTCATGAGGTGGCAGGAGAGAAGATTAAATAAAATAAGAATTTCCAAATATTTATAAAACCATCAGATCTCAAGAGAACTCCTTCACTATCACAAAAGCAGCATGGAGGAAACTGCCCCCATGATCCAATCACTCCCACAAGGTCCCTCCCCTAACACCTGGGGATTACAATTCAAGCTGAGATTTGGGTAAAGATACAAAGCCTAAGTATACCAAAGTGCAGACTCTTTGAAAAGTCTCTTTTACCATCCAAGAATGCCTTTCTGAAGAACGTTTAAAATTTAAACATTAAGGAAGATGGCACCCCTATCTTTCAGGTTCTGAGAGGATAGGAGTGTAACTTCTGTCCAAGTCTTGCTCCAAGTTGTAAACTAACTCCTGTCATGAAGAACATATATATACGTGTGTATATATATATATATATATATATATATATATATATATATATATTTCGACTGGTAGAAATATATATATATTTCGACTGGTACAAGAGGGGGATAGGGAAGTGATAAGTAGAGAAGGGTGCGATCCCTTGTGAGGGCTCCACCCTCAGCCCTGTGAACATGAACCTAAGTGAGGACAGCATTTCTGTTTTCATGCCCAAAAAGTTGCCTTTTGGCTTGACATGCCTGCCATCCTGTACCCATAAAAACCCTAGAGGCCTTAATGGGCACACAAACAAGCAGCTGGGCATTGAGAGGAGCAGAGGAGCAGAGGAGCAGAAAAGCTCACCGACAGACACCAGCAGAATCTGGCAGGCCACTAATAGCAGAATAACGTGGAGTTCAGTCCAAGGCAGGCAAAGGAGAGTTGAGCCACTGGGAGGCCCAACTCCAGAAGACCACCTTCCCACTCCATCTCACTACTAGCCTCCCCATCCATCTCATTGCAAGCTACTTCTGCCACTCATTAAAAACTTGCACCCGGCCGGGCACGGTGGCTCAAGCCTGTAATCCCAGCACTTTGGGAGGCCGAGGCGGGTGGATCGCGAGGTCAAGAGATCGAGACCATCTTGGTCAACATGGTGAAACCCAGTCTCTACTAAAAATACAAAAAATTAGCTGGGCATGGTGGTGTGTGCCTGTAATCCCAGCTACTCAGGAGGCTGAGGCAGGAGAATCACCTGAATCCAGGAGGCGGAGGTTGCAGTGAGCTGAGATCGCACCATTGCACTCCAGCCTGGGTAACAAAAGCGAAGCTCCGTCTCAAAAAAAAAAACAAAACTTGCTCCCATCCTCCAAGCCCATGGGTGATCCTATTTTCCAGTATACTAGGGCAAGAACCTGGGATACAGAAAGCCCTCTGTCCTTGTGATAAGGCAGAGGGTCTATTTGAGTTGATTAACAGAAGCCACCTGCAGATGGCAAATCTGAAAGAGCACACTGTAACACATACCCACTTAGGCTTCGTAAGCCCCAAACACTCAACCCTAAAAGCTATCACTGTGTTGGAGCCCCAGAATGCTTCCCACAACCTGCCGATCTGATCTTCATGCTCCCCCTCGGGGTTTGAGCAACAAGGCACCAAGGAAGTGAGCCACACCCTTGTTGCATGCCCTAAGAGTGGGGATAAGATAACTCCTCCTGTTTCACTACTGTGTTCCTCAGTATTTTTTGTCCATTTAATAGCTATAATAGACTAAAAGTTATAGCCTTTTAGGCCAACTCTGAACTGCAGACACACAATAAAAAATTCCACTTTTATGAATTGTATACCCTTGTGAATTATATGCCCCTGTGAAACATATATTATAGTCAAGTAAGGAAAAAAAACCAATAAATATATATATCACAATATCAATTGTATAAAGTGCTATATAGAAAAATAAAGCATGATAAAAGTATACAGAGTAAAAATGGGAATGAAAGCACCATTATAGAGCTGTGATATTTGAAGAAAGCTATGAATGAAAGAAGGGATTGAACTATACAAACTACACAAACTCAGAATGAGTGAAATTGATATCACTAGGAGATGACTTAAAGATATTTAGCAGGGGCACATTCAATATTACATGCAGAGAGACAAAGCCAAAGCAGTAGGGTGGAGTTAGTGAGAGTTAAGTGGATTTTATATATAATTTGATGGCACAGTCTGCAACATAATCTGACAAAGTGACTATGAATGAAAGGGGAGTCGGCTGGGCGTGGTGGCTCATGCCTGTAATCCCAGCACTTTGGGAGGCCGAGGCAGGTGGATCATGAGGTCAAGAGATCAAGACCATCCTGGTCGAAATGGTGAAACCCCGTCTCTACTAAAGATACAAAAAATTAGCTGGGCATAGTGGTGCGTACCTGTAATCCCAGCTACTCAGGAGGCTGAGGCAGGAGAATTGCCTGAACCCAGGAGGTGGAGGTTGTGGTGAGCCGAGATCGCACCATTGCACTCCAGCCTGGGTAACAAGAGCGAAACTCTGTCTCAAAAAAAAAAAAAAAAAAGAAAAAGAAAGAGGAGTCAAGAAAGATTTCTGGATTTTTGTTTAGCAACTAGTGACCTGTGTTTTCACTTGCTTCGAGAAGGCAACACCAGGGAAGAAGCAATTAAGGTGGGAGGAAAGCAAAAGTTTTATTTTAAATATTTTGAATTTAAGATACTAGGCACCAAAATTGATAAGCTGAATATGAGATTGAACATATGAATTTTGACTTTGGAGAATATATTAAATGGAATTAAAATATGGAAGACATCATTATGGTACTGATGGAAATTTTAAGCTTTGAAACTAGAAGTGATCACCAGGAACTTAATGTAAATGGGGATAATGTGCTAAACTCTGGTGCACTTCCATATTTAAAGAGGAAGAGGATGATCTAGCAAGAATGACTAAAAATGGTAGGCCATGTACCGAACATTTGTGTAGTATGTAGAAATGAAGTGAAGAATGTGCTTTAAGAAAGAATTGCTGAGTGAGTAAAGTGAGGATTCAGTACATGAGGACTGGAAAGATGAAAGTGATTACTGATCTTGATGAAAACTATTTTGGCAAAGTACGGAGATAACACCTTATTGAGGAGAAAGTATAGTGGGGAAACGGTACAGGAGGTTCAAGGGGGAAAATACTTTTGAGTTGTTTCCCTATAAGAAAGTATAGATATATGGTTGAGGAATTCTGGAAGAGGGGAGTCTACAAAAAACAAAATTGATGTTTTTATCTGTAAAATGGAGGCTATTTCACCCACAAAGGATTTTGATAAGAAGCCAAGATGAATGCAGCTTACTGTAACAACGATGCTAACTCTTTCTATCTTTCCCTCTGAATTAAATGGCTATTGAAGTTTGTTAGTTTCCTTTACTTAATTTTTGTAGGATGGCAGGAATAATATTGGAAAAAAATAATGTTTACATGGGAACTGATCAAAAGACTGAATACTATAAAAAGAGTTCTGAAGTTGAGAGACAAATGTAGCAGATGCCAGATATAGCTTGCTCCCAGAAATCCTTGATGTTTGAGAAAGTCAAATGTGATCCCATGGAATTATGCTTATGATTCCTGCTTTCCCTGTACCTGTAAATATTTGGAATTGCTACCTGAATGTTTTTTTCCTAAAATGTGGAAGTTATGGGGTGACCTGGGAGGATGTTGTTTTTGGAAAGTTCATTAGCTGATGACCGGGAGCCAGGCTACAATCCTGGCAATCAACAAACCTTCACTTTCTACCTCATGTAATACCACGGTATTCCAACAATTGGAGTAGAGTTCATTGAGCAAAAAAAGAAAAATAAGCCTAGGACAATTAGCAGCCAAACTCAGAATGTAACTTTGGCCCTTTAGAGCCGCTGGAGAGGTCAGAAGACAATGTCCATGAAAAAATCAACTTAAATAATGACATTATGTAAGATTATTCATTAGTTCCAAATTGCTGCATAACAAATTATCACAAACCTTGCAGAATAAAAATACACATATTTATTAACTCAATGTGTCTGTGTGTCAAAAGTTAGACCCATGGCTGAGATGGGTCCTCTGCATGGTTTAAAATCTAGGTATTTTCCAGAGCTGGATTCTTATTTGGAGGCTCAACTGGAAACATATCCACCTCTAAATTCATTCAGATTATAGGCAGAGTTCTTGTTTGTTTGAGTGGCTGTAGAACTGAGGACTATAACTTCTTGTTCCCTGGAGCTTGCTCTCAGCTTCTGGAAGTTCCTGCATTCCTTGCTAATGGCAGGTTACTTCATTGGACCAACAGGGAGAGTTTCTAGAGTGAATCTGCTGACAAGACGGATTTTATTTAACACAACACAATCAAGGGAGCAACACCCTATTACTTTTTAAATATTCTATAGGTTAAGAAAAGTGATAGTTCCAGCAAGGGAAGAGGACTATACAGAGCTGTGATGACCATCAAAAAGGGGGGTTGCCTTATAGTCTGCTATCCACAGATGGTAACTAGACCAGGTATTCTGAGGCTGAATTCATAAAATCAAGAATTCCTACAAAAATAATTAGGTAGATAGATTGAAGTAAATTTCTAGTCACTTTTCTCAACATGATATCGACCTTCTCCAGAGAGGACTTACCCCTTTTGCTGCTGCTCAGAGAAAGTAAAGGAACTGACTGTTTGAATTGAGGTAGGGATTAGGGTGGGTTAAAGCTGGAATGCCTTTAATGTAAGGCTCATTTTACATTTGGTTTGTGCCTGTCTCAGTGTGTAGTTTTAGGGTGTTCAATTAAGGGTAATGTTTTGGCTGGGTAAGTTGGCTCACGCCTGTTATCCCAGCACTTTGAGAGGCCAAGGCAGGTGGATCACCTGAGGTCAGGAGTTCAAGTCCAAACTGATCAACATGGTGAAATCCCTTCTCTACTAAATACAAAAAATTAGCAGGGCATGGTGATGGGCATCAGTAATTCTAGTTACTTGGGAGGCTAAGGCACGAGAATTGCTTGAACCCAGGAGGCAGAAATTGCAGTGAGTCAAGATTGCGCCACTGCTCTCCAACCTGGGCAACAAAAGTGAAAACTCAAAACAAAGCAAATCAAAAAAATGGGGCTGATGTTTCACCAGTGATCCTCTCTCGGAACGTCCTATATTTTAATATTTCTCCCTAAAATGATGAGACTTAAAAAAAATCCTCCCTTTGTTGTTTAAAGAGTTTTTAAACTTACATATTTAATCTCCCATTTTGCACAGCCTCTATATCATAAATTGTTTTCAGGTTAAGAGAGTACAGATTGTTAGCTGGACTCTCCTAAATTATTTACTTCTTATAATCTTCACCCCTTTACTCCTTGTTGGTTCCCAATTTCTGATGCCACTACACATATTTTTCAAAAACATTATTTAGTTGTTGAAGTTGTTTCCTCCAGAAGTATTGGTCTCCCACAAACTTTTATACTACAATAAATCAGTAGCCCTTAATTTTTGATCTAAAAATATTACATGTTTTTTACTTTTTACTCCATTTTGCTATTCTTTCTGTCATTTTATTACCTCATATTTCTCTTTTTCTTGAGTCCATTTTTCTCTGGAGAGTATAAAGAACTACTTTCCTTTATTTTGTTTATGGAACTTTTTTCTTTTGGTTTATTTATTTTATGTTACTTTTTTCTACCCTTTTTTTCATTTTAGAGTCTGCTAGTCTTTCAAGAATAATGTGGAAAAGATAGTTTAAACTGAAAAAGACTCATGCCTGATGGTTTGCATATTGCCTCAAAAAACTCACGGAAATTCTGCATATTTCTGACCTTTATCTACATTTGTTCCATTATCTTTTGCTGGATAAGAAACTACCCCAAATCTTAGAGGCATAAAGCAATAGTCATTTTATTTTATCTGATCAGTTTGTTGACCATGAATTCAGGCAGGCTGACTGTTCCATTCCACATGTCAATAGATGTCACAGACTATTTTTTATTTGACAAAGAGGCTGGTCTGAACCATCCACGATAGCCTCCCTTACATGTTTTATGCCTTGGCAGGGAGAGTTAGAAGGCTGGGCTCAACTGGGAATGTTGATTAAAGTACCTAAAAGAAGTATCAACAGTGTTGTAGACAGACATCTTATATGACAGGTCAGAGCTCCCTGGAAGAGTGTCCTAAAAATCCTAGATGAAAGACGAGATTCTTATGTTCTTGCTTCAGTTGTACTAGATTATCATTGCTGCTCTGTTTGATTGGTCAAATTATTAAGCTCATTCCAGAAGCACAGATTCTAGGGAGGGGAATTAGAACCTACCTCTCAATGAGTGGAGTAGCAACAATTAAGAATATGGCTATTCTTAATATACCAGAATATTGCTCCAGTTTAGAATTTGCCTTCCATCTATTTCCCACATATTTTTAGGGAGAGCAGGTTATAAAGGTGGGCATACAAAATAACTCATCATAAAGCCATGTAAGTACATTATTATATAAGGTTATTTAGCTGTTAATTATCACTTCTTAGTTTATTCTCTCTGCTGATATGTAGCCAAATGTTGCTTTATCTCTTTCACACACTGAGCCATAAAGTTAAGACATTTCTCATGGTTAGGAGTCATTAGAGTTTTAAATTATGTGTTTTCTTTGTACTGGTTATGAACTATTTGATTCTCAGTTTTAAATCAATACTTCCAGGTTTGGCTTTTTGCTGTTGGTGTGGGGATTCTTCAGCCTACAATTCTTTATCATGTGGATTCCTTTTATGCTTTTCTAGTTCAGGCACTGGGGAGAGACTGAAATTTGAGAGGAGGAAATAAGTGGACTTGTTTATTTCAGTTCCCTTGTTGCTCCTGTCAGTGTTACTTCATCATTGCTGCTACATTCTGACTGCCCTAGCGGTTTCCAATTTCCAAATTATTTTGATTCTTCCACAACCATCCTGATCAACTCCTACCCTAAAGGATTACCAGGACTAGGCTGACTTCTAGCTTTGTGAGGGGGTTTGGGCCTCTTCTTTAAATAAATGTGGCATCAGCCCCAACAGACAGTGCCACCTCCTAAGAGGCCTCACCTCAGACCCTGTGGGATGCTTACTTTGAGCTCCTGAAACAGTTTGTGCCCCTTCTTGCCTTGAGGTGTGAGCTATAGTTTATAAGATCCCTCCTTTCTGCTCCTGGGTTTTTATACCACCTGTCTGCCACTCTCTCTTCAAATGTTTGATTCCCAAATCCATGGGGATTCTACACTTGACCTCTAAGATCTGAAAACCCTGAACATTTTACTTTTTCTCCAACTTTATAGGCAATACCCATATGCTCATCTGCTACCTCTGCATTACTTCATTTGTTTTTGTTTTGCCGGGTGAGTTTTCCAATGTCTCATTCACCCATTTTTGTGTGTGTGTATTAAATGCTCCCTGTTGAAATAGCTAATGTAGTTTCTGTTTTTCTAACTGAACTCTCACTAACACATTGTACCAACCCTCCTTCATCCCTTAGACCCTTATTGATTGTCTCATAAAAACAAGGGGTAAAATTCTGAGAAATTTGGGTTGGCTTAACTTCCTTCAATCCATCTGGTAATTATGAAATAAGCCAATCCATAGATAAAATATATTTTTGCTAAAAGAATTTCAGTAGTTTCTTCATGTTGAAACTAAACCTAGCTTAATACAGAACTTGATATAGAGAAAGTAACAGGAAAAATGACTGAGATCATGATCTAAGAAAGAACACCTAACAATAATAAATGAAATCTTTTCTACTTTGCTATTTTTAAATTCTATGTGTATTTTCTTTCTGTCCATAATAATAAAATCTTCTAAAATGCTTGTATACTCATTTCTTTCTTTATAAGAATTATTTTTCATCTTTAACCTGGACCACTCAACTTCAACTATTCACTACACTTATTGCAGGTTTCTTCTTCCTTCATATAGTGGAGAACCCCAGTAATATAGACTCATGTGGTTTGGCTCTGTGTCCCCACCTAAATCTCAACTCAGATGGTAATCTCTATGATCCCCATGTGTCAAGGGCAGAATCAGGTGGAGGTAATTGGAACATGAGGACAGTTTCCTCCATGCTGTTGTTGTGATAGTGAGTGAGTTCTCATGAGACCTGATGGTTTTACAAGCATCTGGCACTTCCCCTGCTTGCACTCACTCTGTCCTGCCACCCCATGAAAGAGGTGCCTGGTCCTCCTTTGCCTTATGGAGGAAACTTATGGAGTTTCTTCCATAAGTTATCTTATGTTAATGGTGGAGGGTGTCCACGTTCTTGTCATCTTGAACAAAGAATTGGACAAAATGCACAAAGCAAGCAAGGAAGGATTGAAGGGATTTATTGAAAATGAAACTACATTCCACAGTATGGGAGCCAGCCTGAGCATAGAGACTTAAAGGCCCTGTTAGAACATTTTGCAGAGTTTAAATACCCCATAGAGGATTCCACTCGTTACTTGTAGCACCCCCTATATAAAGGGAGAGGATGAAGTAAAGTTACAGTCATTTACAGCATACACCCTATGGAGAGTATATTTCCTGTTATAGCTGATGTGTGAATCAGCCTTATATTCCCTGCCTCCAGACCCCATTTTCCTGTGTCAGCTAGGCCTCTTCAGCCCTGCAGAACTGAGTCAAACCTTTTTCTTTTATAAATTACCCAGTCACAGATATTTCTTCATAGCAGTGTGAGAATAGACTAATACAGTAAATTCATACCACAGAGAGTGGGACACTTCCAAAAATGTGGAAGCGACTTTGGAATTGGGTAATAGGTAGAGTTTAGAACAGTCTGGAGCACTCAGAAAAAGTTAGAAAAAATGTGAAAATTTAGAAATTACTAGAGACTTAGTTGAATGGTTTTGATGAAAATGCTGATAGTGATATGAACAATGATGTCTAGGCTGAGGTGGTCTCAGATGGAGATAAAGAACTTCTTGGGAACTGGAGCAGAGGTGACTGTTTCTGTGCATTAGCAAAGAGAGTGGCAGCATTTTGACCCTGCCCTAGAGATCTGTGGAACTTTGAACTTGTGAGAAATGATTTAGTATATCTGGAGAAAAACAATATTAAGCAGCAAAGCATTCAAGAGGTGACATATTTTAACAGTTTGGAAAATCTGCAGCCTGACCAAGAACCAAAAAATAAAAATTCATTTTCTGGGAAGAAATTCAAGCTGGTTGCAGAAATTTGCATAAGTAATGAGGAACCAAATGTTAATCACCAAGACAATGGGGAAAATGTTTCTAGGACACATCAGAGATCTTCAACATAGCCTCTCCCATCACAGGCCTAGAGGCCTAGGAGGGAAAAATGGTTTTGTTGGTCAGGCCAAGGGCCCTCCTGCTATGTGCAGCCTTGGGACTTGGTGTCTTACATCAAAGCCACTCTTGCCCTGGCTAAAATGAGCCAAGGTATAGGTTAGGCTCTTGCTTCAGAAAATGCAAGCTACAAGCCTTGGTGGCTTCCATGTGGTGTTGAGCCTGAGGGTGCACAGAAGTCAAAAACTCTGCCTGGATTTCAGAGGATGTATGGAAGTGCCTGGATGTCTAGCCAGAAGTTTGCTTCAGGGGGAGAACCCTCAGTGAGAACCTCTGCTGGGGCAGTGCGGAACAGAAATGTTGGGTTCAAGGCCCCACACAGTTGCCACTGGGGCATTGCATAGCAGAGCTGAGAGAAGAGGGCCACTGTCCTCCAGACTCCAGAATGGTATATCAACTTATAGTTTGCACTGTGTATGTGGGAAAGCCACAGATACTGAATGCCAGCCATGAAAGGAGCTAGGAGAGGGCTTGTACTATCTAAAGTTACAGGGCTGAAGCTGATCAAGGCCATGGGAACCCACCTCTTGCATAAGCATGCCTTGGATTTGAGACATGGAGTCAAATGAGATCATTTTAGCTTTAAGGTTTAATGTATGCCCCACTGGATTTTGAACTTGCATGAGGCCTATAGCCCTTTTGTTTTGGTCAATTTCTTTAATTTGGAATGGGAACATTTATCCAATGTTTGCACCCACATTGTATCTAGGAAGTAACTAACTTGCTTTATATTTAACAGGACTTGCCTTGTCTTGTCTGAGACCAGACTTTGGTCTGTGGAATTTTATGTTAATGATGAAAAGAGGTAAGACTTTGGGGGACTGTTTGAAAGGCATGAATGGTTTTGAAATGTGAAAATACATGAGGTTTGTGAGGGAGTGGGGCAGAATAATATGGTTTGGCTCTGTGTCCCCACCCAAATCTAACCTCAGTTTGCAATTCCCATAATCCCCATTCCTCAAGGGTGGGACAAGGTGGAGGTATTTAGATCATGAAGGCAGTTTCCACCGTTCTGTTCTTGTGATAGTGAGTGAGTTCTCAAGAGACCTAATGGTTTTATAAGCATCTGACATTTCCCCTGCTTGCATTCACTCTGTCCTGGTGCCTTTTGAAAAAGGTACCTGCTCCTCCTTTGCCTTCCACCATTATTGTAAGGTTTCTGAGGCCTCCCTAGCAATTAAGAACTGTGAGACAATTAAGCCTCTTTTCTTTATAAATTAGCCTTGGTATTTCTTCATAGCAGCATGAGAATGGACTAATACATAGACTATGTTTGAAATACTATGAAAAGTGTTATGGTAATTTCAGAAAGTTCTATAATTCCAAATAAGAAGCTTTAAATATTGCTTTACATGTATACAGATAATTTATAAGAGGGATGTGTTGGAATTACCAGAGTTAAAGAGACAGAGAAACATGGGAACTGAAATAACTGTTAGAAAATTATATTCTTGGATGAATCCTTGATTTATTTATCATGGCTTGAGAAGACTTATATGAGTAACTCATGGGTTCAGCAAATTTATTCAGATTTGCATATTATATTGCCCTGCCATTGAACTCCAAATATATTTTTCTGCCAAAAATATTTCATTCTTTATTCTTTGGGTTTTACATTGTCTTTTTATTATAAAACAAAAATCTGTGTCTTATATTTCCTCCAATACCTAACCTGCTTCTTAACTTGATTTCATTATGTGCTTTACCCACTAAATACAGCATTAATTCTATATCCAGATGTTTTAACTGAGCCATTATACCTCCCAGAAGATCTCTCAAGTGCTAACTCCTAGTTACTCAAGTGAGTTCCTATGGTATTATCATGAATTCATGACCCATGTATCTGATGAAAATCCAGTTTCCTCCTATACTTTAAATTCTCATTGAAGGTTCATCTTCCAAGGCCTATATGACTTTTTGATGCCAGACTTACCTTATGGTCTTTTTACCAAAAGATAAGGGCCGATAATTAGCTGCTGAGACTTTTCTGTATTGCCTCCTTGGTCATTTTAAAATCTCTCTGTGTGTGTGTGTGTGTGTGTGTGTGTGTATACACACACACATATATATGTATATATACACACACACACATATATGTGTGTGTATATACACACACACACACACATATACATATACATATTTTTGTTTCTTAGTAGAGCTTAGAAAGATAAACGGTGAGGATCTCTTGAAAGAGAAAAAGTTCTGGATATTGTGAGAGCAAAGAAGGAGACAAATGATTTGATATACAACCTAGAGGGCATTAATGACAGTTCAAAAATGCAAAGCTGACTGAATTTTATTACTTTGTCAAAGAGAAAGATTGAGGAAACAAAATTATTATAGTCACTATTTTTTTAAAGCGGCTATTTAGGATAGTGGTCTCTAAATGCCTAAATGAATGTAAGTGATGGACATATTACAGAGGCCACAGATTTAGAATTATTTACAAATTATTCTGTATGTAACATTTAAGATGGAATTATTAAAATGTCCTGGTAAGACTAACAGGATTGCACGTACAATATAACTATGTTGATCTGGCCACAATAACAGAGCCAACTATGGTATACCTTATTCCAAATCCTGTGACACTTTTCCTACTATATCTTACATCTTAATCTAGTATATGGAGGCACAGCCCATATTGTAGTATATTCAATGTGAGAAAAAGAATAAAAATATTATTCAGATACATTCCTCTTTTGCATTTCATAAAGCAAATACATTTAGTACTGTTTGTTTCAGTATCTCTATCCATTTATTATTCAATTCACTATGCAGTGATATGAAAAAGAAAAAAGAAGTTAATATCATTCACTGATCTGGCTTCCCCACTAGAGACCAGCTTTCTTACTAATTCAGTCATCGTCTTCTTACTAGATAAATTTATGCAGCCACTCAGTCTTTTACACTAATTGAAAAAATGCTGATTTTGTGCACTGCTGGACTACAAAACTTCATTGGAGATTTTCTGTGATCATAAGTACATTTGATCATTTTAAACGGTGCTTAGGGACTAGATAACAGAGAGACTAATTCATCTGTGTTTGGAAGGTCTGTGCCCTGCACAGAGAGGCATTTCAAATTCTACTCATTACTTCTTCTGAGAAAGAGAATTTTAAGTATTTTATTAGAGTTCTAACATGAAAAAATTCACTTTAATAATGCAATCTAAAACATATGCATGATTTTGAGCATGTTAATTAGGATGTATGGAATAAATGATATGATAGGGTTTATTATATCATTCCTATTATAATCTATTAATATTATAAAATTATCTTATTTTTATTTAATTATATACCAAAATTATTTTTAATGATGTGAAATTTATGCCTGCATATCTCATCAACTTGTCAGTATAAATGATGCTAATATAATGTCAATATCAATAGCAGATTTCCTTGTTTTTTCAGTATACAGATTCTTTTCCTCTTTGCCACTTAAAGGAGCACCATTATCACTACATGAGGGCATTAATGGCTTTATGGTGACTCCTACAGAAAATTTGCCCCAAAATATAAGTATGGGTTAGAAATAACTGCTTTTCTTTAAACACTGTCTTTTCCTGCATTCTTAAGTAATACTGCTTAAAAAAAAATAAACAATGACTATGTGACAGGCTCGATATTTTAGATGCTAGGAATTTAAATGATGAATAAGAAAATCAAAGACTCTGCTCTCATAAACTAAATAGCTGAGGAAGATAACAAGAGACAAACAGTAAAGAGGGAGGCATCAAATGAAAAGGAGGAAAATTATAAATTAGGTAAGGAAATAAGCAGGCAGACTGACAGATGTAGATGCTGCTTTACATAAAAGGATTAGGGAAGACTCTCTAAGAAAATTGCATGACCTAAATCTAAGAAATGAAAAGGAGTTGGCCACCCCCCCGCAAAAAAAAAAAAAAAAAGACAAATCTAGAGAAAATGTGGCTGGCTGAGGTAAAGGAAACAGCTAATACAAATCTCCTGAAAAGGGAATAATTTTTTTTTGTTGTTATAAACAAACCCCCAAAAAGTGTCTGAGTGAACACTGTGACCAGAACTTCAAAGTCATTCAAAGAAGAGCAGCTAAATACAGGACCTGGCACAATGGCTCCCTGCCAGGTTCGGTTCTCCAATTCTACCAGAAGCAAACAAACAAAGTCCTGTTTCCTTAACCCCTTTAACAACGGAGTCTTGGCTGGGTGTGGTGGCTCATGCCTGCACTCCCAGCACTCTGGGAGGCTGAGGCAGGCAGATCACCTGAGGTCAGGAGTTCAAAATCACCCTGGACAACATGGTAAAACCTCACCTCTACTAAAAATACAAGCATTTGCCTGGCCTAATGGTGCATGCCTGTAATCCCAGCTACTTGGGAGGCTGAGGCAGGAGAATCACTTGAATACAGGAGGGGGAGGTTGCAGTGAGCCGAGATTGTGCCACACTGCACTCTAGCCTGAATGACAAGAGCAAAACTCTTGTCTCAAAGGAAAAAAAATCTTATATCTTGTTTATGCCTCAGTCAGGGTTTAGTAGAAAATGGAATATAATAAGGTAAAACTTTCATGTGGGCAATACACGTGGCTCAAAAAGGAATGTCAAGACATCCAGATACTAGCAATAGCTGAAAGTCATTATCACTCCTAAGACAAAAGAGATGAAATAAGGATATTATGTTCTTCAAATCCAAGGAGAGCAAGAAACATTTACTGGCCATAAGGAAAAAACATATGCCAAAGGGAGAGATTCTGTCACTGCCCAAACATGGTACAAAACAAAACAACAACAAAAAGGAAATGAATATCCCATTCTTCCTTGGTTTTTACTTTCTCAACTCCTATCAGTAACTCTCATTGACTAAACACAATGGCATACTAGCCGACTTAGGGGCACAAGAAATGCAATGTCTTAGGGTAAGCCTCTTGGGCACAGTGCAGTAAAGGAAGAACTGTAATGCACCTGATATATGGGAGGTGTTAACTGAAAAAAATAAGCACAGCATGCAGAAAGACATGTCCAAAAAAGCATTGTCTGTGACAAGCTAATTTTCCTTTTATACATCAACAAAATTTAACAAGAGGACAAAAACCCTTGTTTTGAAAATATGTAATGGAAATATGTCTAAAAACTTGAAACTTTACTGATTGAGATCAGTCATTTGTCTAAATCAACCCTAAAAGAAAACTTATATCATATTTAACAAAACAAGTTAGGTATATCTTAACATTGGAAAGAAAATTGAGAGATAGACAAAAGGAAAAGCTTGTGACAATCAGACACGAAGTTTATTTCATGACTGATGAATACTTATTAATTTGAGAATGAATAAAAATCTGTAACTATGACTACCTTGAGCACCCTTGGGGCAAAGTATGCCTCTCCTGATTGATTGAGCACATCAGAATATTCTAGCTTAATAATAAAACACATTAGGTTCTTTCATTCTCTCTAGCTTCAATAAGCAATTTCTCATTTATTAATTCAGTTTTGTTTCAGACTTCTACTAAGATACTGAAATAGAATACATTGCTGGCTCATTTTACTGAGGTCCCAGAGAAGCTACAGAAATGGGATGAGGAGGGAAGTGGGGATCAAGATACGAAGTCAGTGAGACAACTGCAGTGTTGAATTCTCTTGAAGTCGTGTAGGTAAACTGGTGGTACCAATCTTGAGCAGGGGACTTCTGGTTTAATTATGGGAAAGCATATGAAAGGTGCTAATCTTGGAACCCTACTGTCTTTACTTGGGACCATCAATGTCTTGTCATATATCAATGACAGAGGTGACCTATTGAGTAAAATTAGGACAATGCAGAAGGTTTTCAAAGATGAATTGAGGAAAACTGGGAAGGGTTTTGACCTGCCTAAAGTTGTGATTTCTATCTTTCTTTCATGATGCTATGAGAATAGGTGAATGAAAATGTATGAATCAAAATCTATAGAGTGAAGCTTCCACTGACTATAACTAGACAGCCTCATGAAATATGTAAAATAACTATCCTCAGAAATTGAACAAAGGCAGTAGATAACTGTGATTTCTGACACACAGGAGAAGAGAACTGTGATTTCCGACACAGAAGGAGAAGAAAGGAGATAAACTGCAAGATGACATTATCTTTCCTTCTGGAAAAATTTCCAGATCACAGGAAAAAGAGTCAATTTAGGCAGGGTTTTGCAATCTTTCTAAGTTGAGGAGAAAAACACTGGAGTTCTAAAAGTCTGAAATAGCAAATTTCAAAGAAAGAGACCAAAAAAGAGATAGATGTGCAGAAAATCTGCCCTAAATCATGTATAAGGCCAGTGTGGAATCTGCTGAATATTAAGCTTTGTATGTATAAGACTGTATGATGTTGGGTACAGAAATACTGACAAAAATTGTTCAAAGCTCTTCAAATAAAGATACAACTGGCCACTTAACAATGTTAAAATTTGTAATAATCAGCATGGAACAAAAATAATAGACACGCAAAAAGCAAAATAACATGAACCATAACCAAAAAAAAGTTAATTCTTGGCACCTCAGATACTTGTGTTTTTACTTGTTGTTTCAGCTCTGATGTGGGATGGGGCCATCAACCAGGGCTAAGGGTGGGAGTAAGGATGCCCACATGCTGGGCTCAGAAGACAGATCCTCAAGCCAAAGCCAAGGATGATTATTCTTAAGCCTCCCAAAATTTATATGTTGAAGACATAACCCCTAGTTCTTCAAATATGACTCAGAATGGAAATATGGTATTTACCGAGGTGACTAGGTTAAAATGAGGCCATTAGGATGGGCCCTGATCCAGTAAGACTAGTGCCCTCATAGGAAGAAGAAATTTGGATACTGATACCAGAGGGGGAAGACAATGTGAAGACACAGGGAGAAGACTTTTATTCACAAGCAAATGAGAGAAGCGTGAGTCAAAGTCTTTACTCACGGCTCTCAGTAGAAACCAACCCTGCTGATACCATGGTCTCAGCCTTCCAAACTCAAGAACCGTGAGAAAGTTCACTGTTCTGTCATTTAATCCACCCAGTCTGGCACTTTGTTATGGCAGCCCAGGCAAAGTGATACATACCCCAAGATTTTTAATTAGAAGGGTATTAAGCATAGACAGCATTGACTCAAACAACAAAGAATGAGATCCACATGAAATACAAATTGTAACGTATTAATCTTCATCCTTTTCTTTTTAACTTTTCTGAATCTGCTGGTTAAGATTTCTGGATTAATTACTGCTTAACTGTGACATCAATTATATCCTTAGTCTTACTGAGACATCTCACCGTGTTGCCAAGGCCGGAGTGCACTGGCATAATAATGGGTCACTGCAGCCTCAACCTCCTTGAGCTCAGGTGATCCTCCCAGCTCAGACTCTCTTGTAGCTGGGACAATAAATGTGTGCCACCACGCCTGACTAATTTGTCTGTTTTTTGTAGAGATGAGGTTTTGTCATCTTGCCCAGGTTGGTCTTGAATTCCTGGGCTCAAGCAATCCACCCTCCTTGGCCTCTCAAAGTGCTGGGATTACAGGCATGAGCCAATGTACCCAGACTTAATATGGCTTTTTACATTCAATGTCAGTCTTCTGTATCAGTGCAATACTAGCTATATTTCCTTATTATTGTCTAAGCCATACAACGGAACCAATCAGTTATTGGGTTTGTAGTTTTTGAGGGGCAACTCAGTTTCTTTTGCTATTACTTTCTTGTAAGAAATGATTGGCTTACCTGAGTAGTTCAACCACACAGTGACTTTTTATATGGCAAATGTTGCCACAGACCAAACAGTTAGAAAACAAAAATCTCTTTATGTATCCCACAGCTCATTAGGTTACAAATTGAATCAATTATATTGATTTAAGTTTAGTAGTCTCTGTTCCCTGTTTGGAAATCAACAGTGAACTTTAATCATAATCTTTCTCTTAATATATGTGTATGTTGTAGTGCTCAAATGTGTTCTCTCCAGAATGTTTATTGCTGCTTTACAGTCACTGTCCTCTCAATGACACAACAATTTTCCGCCGAGGAAGAACAAGAAAATCTGACACAGAGGTTGGAGCAAGCGCTGTCAAAAACTGCACACGTGACCCTTACATACCCAACAATTATATATATGTGTGTGTGTGTGTGTGTGTGTGTGTGTATGTATATGTATGTATATTGAGCATATCCTGTAATTAAACCATTCAGTGTATGATAAAGAATGACCAACAAAAGACTCAGAATTTCAACCAACATACAAAACAATTTTTGGAACACCCATATTTCCTGTCTGCTAAACAATTCTGAGACCAGATGAACTGTACTGCTCCCAAGCTAAATATTACTTATAATTGATAAAATAACTTAATTGCTCACTTCAGGAAATATTTATTCCTGGAAGCCTGGACTATGAAAAATTAAGTTAGCTTATTTTTCCACAATAACATTTTGCTCATTAAGGCCTTCCCCAAAATACAAAGCTATTTTGCATAAAATCTGCTTCATTTCAAGTCCTCTACTTTGGCTAATCTGTTTTTAAATTACTAAGCATGGTTCATAAAATCAGGTGAATATTATTGTATAAATTCTGATAATGAGATAAAACTAATATTTGCTCAAGGTGATTTTCTCCATAAAGATACTAAGTTGAATAAACTCAGCTTTGCTTGTTTAACTCTCAGTGATTTTGGCCTATATTTTTGAAAGCAATAGAGAATTTTGAAGGAATTTTAGCAAATTATTATAGTCAAATCTGCATTTGGAAAAGATTATTTTAAATAGAGTAGTAAGAGAAGATTTGCAGAGTTCAATAAATAGCTTTAAACTCCTAAGCTTGTGATAACATTCTCAATTGTCATAATTATATTTTATTTAGACATTCTTACAGTAAAAAGAATTATGGACTTTCCTGATATTTTATATATCAGCATAAATCAGTGAATATATTACATATTCATATCAACAGTAATCTATTTATGAAGTTTGTTGTGTGATGATATTCAGGAATATTAGAACTAAGGACTAGCTAAGTCTCAGTTTCCAATGACTGCAAGCAGGAATTGTCTACCTGAAAGTCTCTGGTGAAGTCAACAAGCTTATTTGCCACCTCTTAATGGCAATGTTACTGTCAGTCAATCCAGCATCCAGTTTTAGAGATAAAGTATTGACATGAAAGTAATCAAATTATTTAATGGAAAATTGTTTCTCCATATTGCTTGCTGAATGATTATATATAATTCAATAGTCAAAAGCTCTCATTAAATTTATATACATTACAATGTATATTCAATTCATACTGCATTCAGAAAAATTCTAAGTACACTTTTCTATATAGAAATATGATCCAAATACTGATCAGTTTGTATTCATATTCAAAGCTTGTGATTACTGGGAACATTTCTCCTAGAATTGCCCAGCCTCTAAGGCTATTGATCTGGTGCCAAACCTTATAGCATTTATCCATTATTTTTAACTGATATGCTGGATTTGACCTTTGCTATGCTCTGTAATTTTACTTCTCTGAAGTTCCTTATAGTGAATATGTCTATGACAATAAATCTCTCCTTGAAAGTAGTCCTTGAATTAACTATGTTTTAATAGAGCAGAATAGATTATTTATCAGTATACTGTATATTTTTTGAATGATTATCTTAATCACCAGTTATTTTAGTTTTATTTATTTAACCAGTTACATGTAGTCAAATCTTATTTAAAGTTTCATGATTTATTTTAATGTGTATCACGAGAGTTTGAATTTGAAAGCTATGAAAAATTATAAATTATAAAACAATTTTTGATGTTTTATTACCAATTTCACTATAATATGTATTTTATTCTTCAGTGAAAATACATTATATAATGTAAATCCTTCTGAAGAAATTTTCTCTTGAATCACAGTAATGGAGTGGAGGTGTTTGTGTAGCTATGAATGAATGTATACTTCATTTCTGTTACTGTGATAATTTCTAAAGGCTTTCTTCCTCTTAACCTCATGTCCACCTATTTTCTAGCCCAACTCTAAGTCAATAAAATTCCATTCATTCATACCCATTTCCAAGATTAAAGGTTATTATAATGTTCAATTTCACAGAAGATACTGCTACCAATGTAATGAGTAATGAGTATATGAGAATGTCTCTATGCTTTCGATAAGAAATACTTCAACTTTTCAAAACAGCCTTAGAAAGATTAATTAAAACCTAACGGATATATACATTTAGAGTGTTTCTAACAAGCTAAAGTAATGTCTGTAATCATTTAAAGATTGAAGCACACAATAGGGGGAAAACATAGCTCAACAGCATGACTGACCTTTACTGTTGGAATCACAACAAATCTTCTGTGGTGTGGATTCTTGTGTCTACACCAAGAGAACTGACCTTTCTCTTCGATGTGCATGCTCTGAACTGCATAATCTAATGGTCCTTCCATTTATAGGTGACAGTTTTAGGCTCATATGAAATAGTATTAGCCCTTTGATTAAAATTAGGTAGAATAATTTTGAGGTATATAGGGAGAAGAGAGGTTGAGTGTTAGCAGGGGAAGATATATTGTGGTGGTCTCTGGTAAAATTATTCTGTAAAACTGAAAATATGTGTGTTCATTTTAGACATCATTCAGCAAACATATGTGGCTCCTCTCTATGTAGGTATTCTTTTTTAATAGTTATTCAAGACCATGCTACTTAATTTAACCAAGGAAATATTAGTATCAGGAAAAACCTGAGGAGCCTGTGCTGTGCACTCATCGTTTTACCCTGCATTATTAATCATGGACTCTGCCGGGTGTGGTTCACACCTGAAATCCAAGCACTTTGGGAGGCCAAGGTGGGTGGATCACCTGAGGTCAGGAGTTCTAGATCAGCCAGACTAACATGGTAAAACCCTGTCTCTAATAAAAATTAAAAAATTAACCAGGTAGCACAGGCCTGTAATCCCAGCTACATGGGAGGCTGAGGCAGAAGAATCACTTGAACCCAGGAGGCAGAGGTTTTGCAGTGAGTGGAGATGGCGCCACCACACTCCAGCCTAAATGACAGAGTAAGACTCCATCTAAAAAAAAAAAATCACCAACTCACGTGGCAAGATAGAATCTCTGTCAGTCTGTGTGTCTGCAATAGTTACATACTTTGAATGATAGCTGTATTTGTGTTTTTTAAGACATGGAGATTTGTATATATTTTATCATTGCATTCTAACTTAGTCCATCCTCACTGATACAAATGTTGGTTAAGTTCAACTCATTCTATGATCTGTAAAACTATCTTAGAAAGTTTCCTTGATTTGACCAAAAAAAAAAAAAAAAGGATCAACTGAGTGTTCAAAGAGTAAAGTCCTATCTCTATATATGACTCCTTTGTTCCTTACTAATAGGCTTTTACAAAGAGTTATATCAGTTTTTATTCCTTCTTATTTTCCTTTGCTTCTAATATGATCGAAACCTAGTTGTCACTCTGACATCCAAAATGAAACTTCTCTAACTAAGTTACCTAACAGCCTTCTTACTGACAAACTTAATCAACATTTTAAATCTCATCTTATTCATACTTTTACAATATTTGATTCTTCCTCTTTGAGCTCCCCGTTCTTTGGCTTCCAGGCCATAATTTACCTTTGGACAATCATCTAAGTGCTTGTACTCTCATTCTCTTTGAAGCTTTTCCTCTCCCTGCCAATACCGTAAATAGTGACTTTTTTTTCGGGTTTTATCCTTAGCAGTCTTTCTCCCATGAAGCATTGCTATCAGGGAATCTGACCAAGTCTGTGGTGTTTAACCTTCCCCGAAAGACTGTTCAGGTTTCCTGTTTTCTATGAGCTTCAGATAAAAATTTCTCAGTACCTAAAGGATGTTGTTTATGGCCTGAGGCAACTTACTTTCACTATCCTATGGAAGTGCCCGGAAGAGAAGGGTGCGGTCCCTTTAAACAATATGAAAAGTGGGGAATGGAAGTGCTTGGTAAAGGGCGTGGTCCCTGGCTAGGGCTCCAGCCCACAGGAACTTAGGCGACCTATCCTGGCCAAATGTGTCATTTCCCAAGACCACCCGGCCTGCCATGCCCCCTTCCTGTGCCTGTAAAAACTCCGAGACCCTTGCAGGCAGACAGACACACAGGCTGCTGGACTTGTAGAGGAGCGCATTGGCAGAGAAACACAGAAGCGGAGAGGTGTCCAGAGGAAGGCACTGACAGGTCTGGGCATGCCCGCAGGCTAAATGACCGGCAGAACAAAGTGAAGTGGTTGGGGTAGTCAGAAGAGAGGCTGGGCCACTGAGCGCCCAACTCCAGAGGAAAACCTCCCCAATCCATCCCCTTTTGGTTTCCCTCATCTGCTGAGAGCCACCTCCTTGCAATAAAACCTTGCACTCATTCTCCAAACTGCGGTGTGATACGATTCTCTGGTAAACCAAGGCAAGAACCAGGGATACAGAAAGCTCTTTCCTTATGACAAAGTGGAGGGTCTAATTGAGCTGGTTAACATAAGCCGCCTATATAGGACAGAACTAAAAGAGCACCTTGTAACACATGCCCACAGGAGCTGTAAACATTCACCCCTAGACAGTGGCGTAGGGTCGGAGCCCCATAGCCTGCCAGTCTGTATGCTCCCTAGAGGTATGAGCATGGGGCACTGAAGAAATGAGCTGCACCCCCACTGCACGCTCCGTGAGGGGACAAGGGAACTTTTCCCGTTTTAATTATACCTACTATTTTGCCCATATTTGTACAATCACTAAGTCCAAAATTCGTGTTTATTTCTGTATACCACCTTCCATTTACTATCCTCTAGTTGCTTCCTATACTACAGTTTGCAAAAACATATCATTTTCTCTCAATATGTCTTGAATCATTTCCCTCCTTATGATAAGCATTACTTCTTCATTTATGTAGGGCTTTATCTTTTATTTTGAAATGCTGCCTCCTCCATCTTTATACTAAATTATCATGTTTCAAATTCCATCATTTCCTCTCACTTCTCCATGAGACTCAAGATAGTTTTATAAGTAACACTTGATCTTTTTTTGTTTTGCTTACATTATTTCCATGACACACCAATTCAATTTTAAAATTTTTGAAACTTCATATATTCCAGAGACATATAAACAAGTATAATTCATAAAAATAAATACATACCTGATTGCTGATGGAGATGGAGAGCTTTTATCACTGACCTTGTGCTTAAACCCCAATCTGATTATATACCATAAAATTGCCCTCTAGGAATCCTTAGGATTCCTTGGAATTATATTTTGAAACCAATATCAAAAGCCATAATAATACTAAAAGTCAGTAACAATAATAGACATAGCACAAATTAGATGGCACAAGTTACTCTTTATGATTCAGATTTATGTTACTTTATACCTTCTTTTTACTATATATCACATATAATACTTATATTTAGCTTCATTTTTTGGTTTATCAGCCTGAAGTGCTTTTCCTAATGCTTTTTTTGGTTTACTTTTATTGAGATTAATTAGTTGAAAGCTTTAGTCTTGGATTTATACCAAAGGTTGTTTTATGTTCAGCCCCTCTCCTTTCTATTATTCTTTTCATGTGTCTATTTTAAAAGCAGATTGATCAAAATCCTAGTTCAGTATTACAGGCTGCAGTATTGAAAGTCTTCCCAAGAATTTTTGAAGTTGGTTCAAACAAGAGCAAGAAAGAGTGTATCTTCTTACTCAAGATTAAAAACTCTTGAGCTGTTAGTATTCCACCATTTTATGGGCGACATTCTTCAATAAAATAAAATAACAGGTAAAGCAATGAATGAATGTCGGAAAGGGAGTTATGGAAACATATGAATCCTTGTTTTAGTGGTTCCTAGGGTTTAGGTGTATTCTTGCCTTCTGTGGATTGCATGTTCATTCTTTTATTATGTGAACTGTGCTGTTGTCCACAAAATATCCTATGCGTGTTAGCTAATTTGAATTAAAGTTCTTTAACTTATACCTGACTTAAAAATATATATATATACATAATCACAAAAAGTAGTATGTATTTCAAGAAGATTAAATTTTTTCTAAATCTTACCCTAGGACCTCAACTTGAGCAACTCTGTTCTAGGCAAAGTTCATTCATTTTTCCTCGGTGTTCCTGTAGTTCTTCATTCGGAAGTCATTTGTAGTTGAATCATACCTCTTTAATAACTTGGTTCATAGTTTGTCACTACTCTCTCACATATTCCGAACTCTTTAATGCAAGAAATTGTGTACCATTCACCTTTATTTAACTAGTTCTCTTTATTCTATGATTATATTTTAATGTTTGAACTTAGGAGATAATAGAGCATATTTATCTTATGTGATACTCTGAAGATTATCCCAGTTTTTTGAAAGTTAAAAAGAGCATTAGAGGATAGGTAATTTTTGTGCCCCAATGTACATAAACATCTAGTTTAGAAAGCCTTTGACAACTGGTCCTCCATCTGTGTTTAAATATAGTATTGATTCAGGACATACCTTGTTCTGTCAATGGGTAGTGTTAGCTCATGTATATGGACACACAATTTCAATGTCAATTTTTAATCTCTAAAATTGCAGAAAATACCCCTTTTAAGTAACTGTTAGTCAGCTAGGGCTGTTATAACAAAATATCATGGATGGGGTATCTTAAATAAAAGAAAATTATTTTATCACAGTTCTGGAGGCTGAAAATCCAAGATCAAAGTGCTGATAAGGCTGTCTTCTCCAGAGGCTTCTGCCCATTTCTTGCCAATGGTTGCCTTCTCACTGTGTCCTCACACAGTATTTTCTCTGTTTGTGCTCATGCTTGTATGTCTCTTTTCTTAGGACACCAGTCATATTGTATTAGTGGCCCTCCCTTATGACCTTATTTAACCTGAATTTCCTTCTTCAAGAACCTAACTCCAAATACACTCACATTGAGGGTTAAGGTTTCAACAGATAAATTTGAGTCTGTGGGACACAATTCACTCCAGAACAGTAATAAAATGTTTATGATTAGCTTAAATCCTGCTCACATAATTAGAAAGGCATCTTTGTATTTTGATTTTTGAACAATTATTCTGAAAAAGTCTATTTGATCTCAAAATTTTAAATTGTTCTTTATAGTTCAATCTCTCAGTATCTGTGAGCCATTTCATAGTCTGAATAATTTATATACTGATTATTTAGGACTAGTTCCACAATAATTATGTTTTCCATCTCAAATTTGTCATAAAATAATATTTCCCTCACTCATCTTTAGCTAATATTATTCATTTCCTGCCACAAGTTACTAATTTTATGAAGTATGAGTAAAATAAGGCAGGAAGAACAATTTCTCTGAAGAGTCACTTCAATTTTTAATAACAGAAAAGGATCCAAAATACAAAGAATATCTGCTTAAATTTTCACCAAATTCATTTTGATTGTAAATTACACAGTATTTGTTTGAAATCAAATATGCATATTTCATCTTATTCTGAATGACAGCGACCATATGCAGCTTTTCAACCACATAAATTATATTAGACATAAATACAGTAGCATGGCCAATTTAATGGCATATGTTTGGGATCATTTTTCTTTCAACTTTTAAACTTGAGTATTTTAATTATAACTAAAACACATTTTATAATAATCGAAGAGTTTCTGAATATGTCAGTAATTATCTTTTGACATTCATCTAATATTGATTAAGTTACTGCATTTTCTTTATAGTTTTGGCAGTTACTGGTGGCACGAACATAAAAAATTTCTAAGTGCTTCAATTTAATTGATAAAGTGATTATAGTGCCTTACTGCTTGTAATATTTACCATGTTCTCACAATGTAGTAACTAGTGTTATTTCTGTATACTTTAGTAGCAGTAGTAATTTTCACTTGAGTGCTGTTTATAGAGATGAAAGTATATGAATTAAATGATTTTTGCCACTAACCATACTGAGTGAATACCTATTGTACCCTCTCAGAGTTGAAATAAGAAAAGGGATCACAACAATAAACAGAAAAGTACTGCCATATAGAAAAAAGGAAATAGACATTCTATGTTTTCAAGGAGGATGAATGTTTACTGGAAAAAAATTTCAGAAGAGCAGTATTCTTTATGATTATAGAAAGGTTTATTTGAATTACATATTGATACATATTATCTTCTCTCTAGTGGCTTTTTACTACTTAGGTAAAAGAGAACATTTTACTACTTAGATAAATAAACTTGAGTACTCTAAGTGGGCTCTACAACCAACATATCAGATGAAGCTTTTCTTTTTAGTTGATTAGTACAGATTAGAAAATGGGGTATTCAGCCTACTTATTTAAAAAATAATACCCAAACTTTATGTTACACAATTAATTTTAGAACTTTTTTCTTATGTAAAAATCCCATAAAAAGAGAGAAATCCTTAGCAACATATAATAATGAACACTGTAATAATTCTTCAGCAATAAGGAATCTATCCTGTTACAATCTAGATTTATAATCTTGGCACTCTCAACTTCTCAGAATTATAGGCCAAGTTTATGAGAGGAACTCCTTACACTGGAGACAAAAAGGAAGACAAGTGGATGAGAATGTTAAAAAGTCTTCTGGTCTTTTTAAATATACTTCTCAGGTATTTACTTAAACAAAACTTGCTGGAGGTGGTGATGGTCTGTAGTTGAGACAATGCAGACTTGTGGCACAATCGGAGATGTTTTTCTAAGGATCTTACCTCCTAAGGATCTCTATGACAAGGTTAAATTACCTTTAGAGGTCAGGTGGAGTATGTACACTTTTGGACAGCTTCTGGCTGCTTTAGAATAAATGGATAGATACACTCTTTGTTACATTAGACATCTGGAATTTATTTTTACGGTTTTTCTAGATTTTTTTTGAGATACAGTATTTTCAGATAGGCACCTGTTGTACATATTTGACAATATAAGTTTAAGATTCTAGAATGATCTGTTCTGTTACGAGTTATAATCTGTATCTTGTGGCCTCAAAAACCTTGGACATTGTTACAGAAGAGAAAGAGCAATGTGGTAGCTGTCTTATGAAGGCAAGCACCCAAGCTATTAAAAAAAATGTAGAAAAACTAGGTTAACATAAAAGGGGAAAAACATCCACAAGAAACTTTGTTACTATGGAAACATTATAGTGAATATATGCTATCAAAAAATCAAGCCAGCAAATTAACTCATCTGTCTTTTCTAATATATAACTATATAATTTCTTTTGACACATAAAACTAAAATTTACTTTATGAAGAGAAAACCAATGCAATATTGCTTTCAAATTTCCTGTCATAATAATTTTTAGTGAACACAGAAATGAATCTGTTGTTTGTATAGTGTAAATATTTTTATGTATTATACTCACATTATGTGATGATCAGGGTGCCCAGTATGTTTATCAAATATATGATCTAGGCAGGTAACTTTCCTTTCCTAAAAAGAAATATGCATGTAGTAATATAATTAAATGAATAATAACAAAAACCAAATGACCAATATGGGTCATTGTTTTTAATGTGTTTTGTAAATTTCTAGATACATAATTTTTATCACTTTTCCTTCTTAGTGTTAGGCTTAATGATGTTCATCACTAATTTCAGCATCTGTTGCTTTTGTATGAAAATTCAAGTGGCTGCTTTTCCAGCTGAAATTCTGTTTAGAAAATAAAATGCATTTACTCAAGTGAATATAATCACAATATAGAGTTTTGTTTTAATTACATAATAAATTAAAGTTACCCTGCAACACTTATTTTAAAGTAAATAGAAGCAAGTCAGGTGAGTAATTTGCTTGTAAGATACTATGCTTTATATCTTCTGAATATTTTTACATCTGATAACTTACAAGTATTAGTAGGTTTGGGAGATCAACTGAAAGCTTGCCTTTAAATATTGTATATATGAATATGATACGTGTGTACAGGTATGTGTGTTATGTTTTATATATGTATATTCTTTATGTTAATGTTTGCTTTTCAATCAAGCCTGTAGAAAACAAGATTTATGAAGAAGAAACACATATACGTTATTTAATTTTTGGTTACAACTAGTGTCATTTAACAATTACAAAAATTTATTATTTCCTGAATCATCTCTGAATATTCTAGGATGAACTGTATCCTAAATTAAGAGTCTATATAATAATAGTATCTTTTATTACCATTTAAAATTTGTGAAAAAGCAATTAAATGTTTACCTAATTAAGTCATGTTTTCAAATTTGTCATTGTTGGACCTATGCAAATTTAAACTAATATTTGTTGTTTTAAATACAATTAGTTGCTTTTATTTAAAAAAAGACACTAAAATTAGAGTAAAGAAAGATTTTATATTTCTCAAGCATATTATTTATCTTTGTTTCAAACATTTTCTTCTGTAAACAGAATCTTTGTGGAGTCAATAACATAATGAATAATAGTCATTAGTATCAGCCTACATTTATATGTGCTGACACATTTTTCATGTCACTGGTAATCTACTAGTATTTTGCAACACAATGAAACCTATTCGGGTAGAAAATTACAGAGGCAGAGGAAAGTAGATTATCATCTTTCTGGGCAGCTTTTATTTATAAGACAATTTTTTTAGCAGCATTTCTCATTTGATTAGCTTAATGTAGGAGTAGAAATATAAATATTTAAGTACATTATGAGACCAAAATGGTAGATAATTATTGGCAAGGCTTTTGTTTTTCTGATTAACTTCTCTTAAAAGGGAATAGTTAAGTGAATAATTTGGAAGGATACACTGAGTTTCAGGTTAATAGACGTTGGTACTTTCTACTTTACCAACAGAAACTAAATCAAGAGGTTTGCTGTATAAGGAAAACATACATTTGAAGTCAGTCAAGCTGTCTCCCTTAATTAACCTGGAAACTATTAGTGGGAAAAAAACAACGTCTAGTTTCATGAAATATAAGCAATTTTGAAACACTATGCTAATAGGAGATAGGTATTTTCTGAAGAAAGACTACATGTTATTCAAATAACTTAAAGTATTATAACAAGCCAGGATTTCCATCATACTGTACTTAGTATAAAACATCTAATTTGCTCTTCACAGTGATTCTATGAACACCTTCAGTCTATTTGAAAAATTGCATGAGAGAAAAATGCCAGAAGTATGATTATACTTCCAGAAAGTTTTCTGATAGCTAGCCCAGTGTACTTTTACTCATGCTATCATTAGGCCCTCAACAACCTTCTACAAAAAGGTGATAATAACTTTACTTGGGTCCAATATCAAGAAAGATGTGAACCTAAGACATAAATGTGAATGAAATAAGGCCAGAAAAGCAGAACAAACCAGACTAGGAAATAAAAAATAGCAGCTTGTTCCCTAGTCTTTTATGTCTATTTTCTATGGAACCAGTTAAAGACAGACAACCTTTCTATTATTTTTAAAAGCAGGAAAATTAGATAAATATGCCTTTTATTTCAGTGGAAAAGTGTTCTTCATCCTTCTGTGGCATTCTTTTTGTAACCCAATAAAGTCTAGTATTATCACATCTTTTTTTTTTAATTGCATTTTAGGTTTTGGGGTACATGTGCAGAACATGCAAGATAGTTGCATAGGTACACAGGTGGCAGTGTATTTTGCTGCCTTCTGCCCCTTCTCCCATATTTGGCATTTCTCCCCATGCCATCCCTCCCCCACTCCCCCTCCACTGTCCCTCCCCTATTTCCCCCAATAGACCTCAGTTTGTGGTACTCCCATCCCTGTGTCCATGTGTTCTCATTGTTCATCACCCGCCTATGAGTGAGTATATACGGTGTTTCCTTATCACATCTTCTTATAAAGAAAAGTAACTAATAAAGATGAAATGTGGAGTCTTAGCTTCATGTAAATAGTGTTACACATCAAAACAATATTTTCAAAATAAGAAAAAAAGGATAATTTAACTTCTGACTTTATTTTTGGCATTTGTATATGAAGCCCAAACCCTCAAAAATTCTTCAAAGATTTGGATTTCATGCATTTCTTATCATAATATTTTGATTAATAATTGACTCTATGGTATAGTTAATTGCAGCTCTGCTTACATTATGAGAAGACTCATAATGTAAAGTATGGGAGGAAAATCTTAAATTAAGGGCTAAGAAAAATAAAATATATTTTATTTGAGGTATCTGGAGCATATAACATGTTGAGTGAACTCTTCAACTACTTTCAAAGATCTCTGAGGGTACTTTGCTCCTGGGTGGTTAGAGAGTGGGAGAGAGGAAAGACAACGTGTCAGAAAGCAAGCCAAATGTAAGGAACAACTTTGAAACTACTGGATGGGGAAATCTTCAAAAATAACTAAGCAGTAATCAAAAAGGAAGAAACTATTGGAGGTTTAAGTATTTCTTTGAGCTTCTCTGTAAGTGAATCAGTGCTATGAAGACTAAAGACGTGAAGGTTTTAAAAAATGCCTGGTCGAATACCAAAAATTCTGGCTTTTAATTTTTACTCATAGGTCCCATTAAAATCAATTATCAGTAAAAGATGGGATGTCATAAAAATCTTGAACTGTTAATTGTTTATTATGTACAGTTTAATAAATTTGTAATGTTATTAAATATGAAAAACAACACTTGACTTAATAAATGGCTCCTGTCATTTAACTACACATTTCAAATTGTGTTTCTAATATAATATGTCAAGGAGACCACTACCTGTTCAAACCATGCCACAGAACACTATTTTTCATAATTAAATTGTGTAGCTGGTTAACACAGGTGAGAGGAATGGAGACATCTATCTGAACTGTCCCTATTTATGGTTCATCTTTGATTTTTTAATATACATTTTTATTTTTATTATTTTATAAAATTGAATTCTAAATACTATTTTATTTTATTAAATAGATTTTCCCACACATCTTATATAACAAGTGGATCAGAATTCAACTATGATGTAAAGTATCATAATCACATTTATATATGAATTCATGAGAAGGGAATATGCATAAAATATTTTCATACTGCTTTTAATATTAGTAAAAATATAATGTTCATCTCTTTTACAGTAACCGTTGTCATAGGAAAAATGTGGATCTATTTATTTCCATGATTTTGCACACATTAACATGTGATACATGTCTGACGTTAAAACAGAAATATTTTATATGCACTTTTTTTTTTTGTGACGGAGTTTCACTCTTGTTTCCCAGGATGGAGTGCAATGGTGTGATCTCGGCTCACCGCAACCTCCACCTCCTGGGTTCAGGCAATTCTCCTGCTTCAGCCTCCTGAATAGCTGGGACTACAGGCATGCGTCACTATGCCCAAGCTAATTTTTTGTATTTTTAGTAGAGATGGGGTTTCCCCATGTTGACCAGGATGGTCTCGATCCCTTGACCTCATCATCCACCTGCCTCGGCCTGCCAAAGTGCTGGGATTACAGGCGTGAGCCACTGCTCCCGGCCTATATGCACTTTTTAAATGCTTACTTAATAGTCATCTTTTCTCTCCTCTTTCTTCCTTTTACGTATCATGCAGCTAAGTTTACTCAGTATCTTATTTCTTATTTAAATTTGGAGCACCTGTTCTCATATTTGTTACTTTCTTTTTCAGTTTTTAAAAGTAATTAATTATATATTTTACAGACACACACACACACACACACACACACACATACACGTATTTATACTTATGAACCCACCACCCAACCTAAGAACTAGGAAATTGCTAATCTGTGTACTCATTTCTAACATTACCTGCCCTTCCTCCCCTCATCCAAACATAAACACTATTCTGTGTGTTTTTTATTAGTATTTGCTTTCCTTTATCAAAAGATGACTTAGCATATTTATGTGTGACCAGACATATAGATTTAGTTTTGGAT
Source organism: Leontopithecus rosalia (assembly GCA_028533165.1). NCBI lineage: Eukaryota > Metazoa > Chordata > Mammalia > Primates > Cebidae > Leontopithecus > Leontopithecus rosalia. Next base: position 91,303,948 of record CM052651.1, on the reverse strand, counting down.
TTATATAAATGGTATGCATTATTAGGGACATTTTTTAAACAATTATGTATATAAGATTTACCCTTGTTATTACCCATGCATCTCTGGTTAATTCATTTTCACCAATGTGTAATATTTTGTTTTGTGACCAAACCGAATTTTACATTTCCATTTTTCTTATGTTGGCTGTTTGGTTGGTTTCTATAGTGGGTTGAATAGGGTCCCCCTCAGAATGTAAGTTTACTTGCAAATAGTCTTTGTGAATGTAAATAAGTATCCTGATATAATTATTATCCTGAATTTAGGGCAGTCCCTAAATCCAATGACTGGTATTCTCATAGGAAAAGGAGAGGACACAGAGACAGGAAAGAAGACATGTGAGGTCAGACACAGAGATTGGAGATATACTGACATAAGCTAAGAAATTTCAAGAAGCACTACAAAGTAGAGAATGCAAAGATTTTTTTTTTTCCAATAGCCTTCAGAGGGGGCTTGGCCCTGCCAGTACCTCAAACTCAGACTTGCAAAGAAATAAATGTGTGTTTTCTTCTTCTTTTTTTAAATTGCATTTTAGGTTCTGGGGTATATGTGAAGAACATGCAAGATTGTTGCATAGGTACACACATGGCAGTGTGATTTGCTGCCTTCCTCCCCATCACCTATACCTGGCATTTCTCCCCATGCTATCTCTCCCCAACTCCCCACCCCACTCTGTCCCTCCTCTATTTCCCCTTGACAGATCCCAATGTGTGATGCTCCTCTCCCTGTGTTCATGTGTTCTCATTGTTCAACACCCATCTATGAGTGAGAACATGCGGTGTCTGATTTTCTGTTCTTGTGTCAGTTTGTTGAGAATAATGGTTTCCAGGTTCATTCATGTCCCTACAAAGGACGTGAACTCATCATTTTTTATGGCTGCATTGTATTCCATGGTGTATATGTGCCACATTTTCCCTGTCCAGTCTATCATCGATGGGCATTTGGGTTGGTTACAGGTCTTTGTGTGTTTTCTTAAGTCTTTCTTCTATCCTCTATGTCTCTTTATATCTATTTTATATAGTCTAATTTTCTGTGCCTCTGGACTTCATCCTGGTAAAACCTTCTAACTGGTTGCCCTGCTGAGTATGCAGTTCCGACTCTTTCATGAAAGGTGTTTCATCAGTTGGTAAACCCATTCACTGAGGCGTAAATTTTTATCATTTCATGTATTGTTTCTTTTCTTCTGCCGTATAATTTTATACTGTCCCTTTCTTGATAATTATTCTATCCTTTATTTCCTTAAGCCTTAATATTAATACATGGTTATTTTATATTCTGCATTTAATAATTAAATATGTGAATTCATTGGGGGATTCATCTCCTTATTTCTCCTAGATCCCTAGTGTTAGCTTGTTTTACTTGTTTTGTGTGCCGCATGAAAATGCTAGGTTTCAAATTTTGTGTAAGGACCCTGAACAGATAGCATCAGCTCACATCCTTACTCCTGGAGATTTTAGTCAGAATCTTAGAAGGTATTTATTTAATTACTTACTTACAGAAGGAACCTGTGTTAGGGTTTTCCAGAGGGACAGAACTAATAGGATAAATATGTATATAAAGGGGAGTTTATTATTAACTCACAGGATCACAGGGTCCCACAATAGGCCATCTGCAAGCCGAAGAACATGGAAAGCCAGTCTGAGTCCCAAAACTGAAGAACCTTGGAGTCTGATGTTAGAGGGCAGGAAGGATCCAGCACAGGAGAAAGAAGTAGGGTGGGTGGCTAGGCCAGTCTCATGTTTTTCACATTTTTCTTCCTTTTTTATATTCTAGCCATGCTGGCAGCTGATTAGATGGTACTTACCCAAATGAAGGGTGGGTCTGCCTTTCCCAGCCCACTGACTCCTATGTTAATCTCCTATGACAACATCCTAACAGACACACCCAGGAACAATACTTTGCATCCTTCAATCCAATCAAGTTGGCACTCAATATTGACCATAACAAGTCCACCCCTTGTAAATTCTAACCCATACACATCTCCTGAGATCATGCATAATCTTCAAATAAAGAAAATAATAAGGTCATAATTAGGCCTAACATAATACAACTGTCCTTTGTACAACTGGCAATGCACCAACCCCTAACCTAAATACTATTAGATAAAGTGAACAATACTTAAAGGTTGATATGAAGTCAATAAATTCTAGGTCAGATGATAAAGAAAGAAAGGAAATAAAATGAATATATTTTATTAGTACATGTGTATACATGCACAAGTATGTTTTTAATAAAAGTAGGAGGAAATATTTATGACAATTACGATCTTCATTTCTGCAACAGGTCACATGGTCATAGATGGTATTGATGACTACCGTCTTCTGTCATCCATTCTGTATTCACTTTACCTTCAGCGAGCACCTCGGCAGGTTGAGATTTTTATTCCTGCTGGGGTGACATAAATCTTCATTCCTGAAGGGTCTGGGTCATTTATGGTTTTGCCTGGATTGAACTGTTTTAGTTTCTCATTGCTCTTAATCACAGGACATAGTAATACTAATAGATACTCTAATGGATCTCCTGTATTCCATGTTAATCTTCCTTACCTCCACTGTGGAGTAGTAGACTGATTTCATCTTGACCCTCTGGGTAAATCACTGCAGCCAACACTGTAACTCCTTGGCCTGTTGACTTAGAGGTAGGAGAAACCCAAAGTGTCCCTGTGGCAATCTTAACTTCCAATTTAATGGAATAATTGTTTTGTCTCCTGGTGGCCATCATTCCTCCCTCTGGAACCAAGACCTCTAGGCCAGCTGAATGTAATGTTGCAGGAACAGGAAAAAAAAATTGCCAGTGGATCACTAGGGATATTGGTAAGTGGTGAAACTTCCCATTCCAGCCCTTGATTCCTGGATCTGTGAATCCTAGCTTTGGGAGAAACAGTACAATATATTGGACACAGATTCCAAGCATACATATCCTTCTGGAGAACTTTGCTTGATCCCTGCAAAGTATTGTCACTTAGTTGGCATTTTAATTGTGACTTCAAAAGACCATTCCACCATTCTATCAATCTGGCTGCTTTGGGATGATAGTAAATATGGTAAGACCAGTGAATTTTATGAGCATGAGCCCACTGCTGCACTTCTTTGGCCATAAAGTGACTGCCTTGGTCAGAGGCAATGCTGTGTGGAATACTATTACAGTGGATAAGGCATTCTGTGAGTCTATGAATGGTAGTCTTGGCAGAAGCATTGTGGGCAAGACAGATAAACCCACATCTGGAGTAAGTATTCCAGTGAGGACAAACCTCTGCCCTTTTATGATGGAAGAGGTCCAATATAATCAACCTGCCACCAGGTAGCTGGCTGATCATTCTGAGGAATGGTGCTATATCAAGAGCTCAATGTTGGTCTCTGCTGCTGGCAAATTGGGCACTCAGCAGTGGCTGGAGCCAGGTCAGTCTTGGTAAGTGGAAGGCCATGTTGCTGAGCCCATGCATATCCTCCATTCCTGCCACCATGGCCACTTTGTTCTTGGGCCCATTGAGCGATGACAGGGATGACTGGGAAAAGAGGCTGAGTGCTGTCTGCAAAACAGGTCATCCTAACCCTTGATTATTAAACTCATCTGCTGAGGTCACCCATTGGTGAGCGCTCACATGGGATACAAATACCTTCATGGTTTTTCACCACTCAGAGAGGTTCGCCCACATTCCTCTTCCTGAAATTTCTTTGTCACCAATTTTCCAATTATGTGTCTTCTAAGTCCATGACCATCCAGCCAAACCATTGGCGATAGCCCATAAATCAGTATATAATCATGCATTTGGAAATTTCTCCTTCCATGCAAAGTATACAACCAGGTGCACTCCTCAAGTTTCTGCCCACTGGGAAGATTTCCCTTCACTGCTGTCTTTCAGGAATGTCCTAGAAAGGGTCTCTAGTGCTATAGCTGTCCACTTTCAGGTGGTGCCTGCATATTGTGCAGAACCATCTGTGAACCAAGCCCTAGCCTGCTCTTCCTCTATTAACTGATCATAGGGAACTCCCCATGAGGCTATTGGTGCAGGCTGGGGAAGAGAAGGCAGGGTGGCAGGAGTGGAGACCATGGGCATTTGAGCAACTTCCTCAGGTAATGTACTTGTGCCTTCAGGACCTTCTCAAATCCCATTACCTATATACCACTTCCATTTATGATGGTATGCTTCTGTGCACAACCCATTTTATGGCTAGATGGGCCAGAAACATCCGGTTCATGATAGGCAGTTCCGGTCTCATGGTGACTTGATGACTCATGAAACACTCATTTTCCACGAAAACTTAGTAACAGGACAAGAGCTGCCTCTCAAAAGGAGAGTAATTATCTGCAGAAGTTATCAGGGCCTTGCTTCAAAATTCTAGAAGCCCTTGCTGTAATTCACCTATGGGGCCCTGCCATAGGCTCCAAACAGCATCCCTATCTGCCACTGACACCTCAAGCACCACTGGATCTGCTGGGTCATATAACCAAAGTAGAGCAGCTTGCACAGCAGCCTGGACCTGTTGCAGAGCCTTCTCCTGTTCTGAATCCCACTCAAACTGGCAGTTTTTTTGGTCACTCGATAAATGGGTTGGAGTAACAAACCCAAATGAGGAATGTGTTGCCTCGAAAATCCAAATAGGCTCCATAGACATTGTGCCTCTTTCTTGGCTGTAAGTGGTGCCAAATGCAGCAACTTGCCCTTCACCTTAGAAGGAATATCTCGACAGGCCCCAACACCACTGGACCCCTAGAAATTTTACTGAGGTAGAAGTTCCCTGAATTTTAGTTCAATTTATCTCCCATCCTTGGCACACACATTTCTCACCAATAAGTCCAGTGTGTTTGCTACTTCTTGCTCATCGGATCCAATCAGCGTAATATCATCAATGTAATGGACCAGTGTGATATCTTGCAAAAGTGAAAACTGATCCAGGTCTCTCCAAATAAGACTATGACACAATGCCAGAGAGTTGATATCTTCCAGAGTTAAGACAATAAAGGCATATTGCTGACCTTGCCAGCTGAAGACAAATTGCTTCTGGTGGGCTTTATGGACAGGCATGGAGAAAAAGGCATTTGCCAAGTCAGTGGCTGCATACCAGGCACTAAAAGATATGTTAATTTGCTCAAGCAATGAAACCACATCTGGTCCAGCAGCTGCAATTGGAGTCAACACTTGGTTAAGCTTATGATAATCCACTGTCATTCTTTAAGATCCATCTATCTTCTTCACAGGCCAGATGAGAGAGCTGAATGGGGACATGGTGGGAATCACCATCCCTTAATCTTTCAAATCATTGATGGTAGAACTAATGTCCAAAATTCCTCCAGGGATGCAATATTGTTTTTAATTTACAATTTTTGTAGGGAGAGTCAGCTCTAATCACTTCCATTTGTCTTTTCCCACCATAGTTAGCCCTCGCCCTACTGGTCAGGGAGCCAATGTGGGGGTTCTGCCAGTTGCTAAGTATATCTATGCCAATTATACATTCTGGCACTGGAGACATTACCACGGGATGAGTCCAGGGTTTTGGACCCAGTGAAAGTTGGACCTGAGCTAAAACTCCATTAATTGCCTGACCTCCATAAGACCCTACTTTAACTTGAGGACCATAGTGACGTTTGGTTCCCCTGGAACCAATGTCATTTCAGAACCAGTTACTGGTAGTCCCCAAAATATATGATCATTTCTTTTTCCCCAATGCACAGTTACCCTGGTAAAAGGCTGGAGGTATCCTTGGGGAAGAATGGGAGAAAGATAAATTGTCAGTTGTGTCATTGGGTCCTTACTCAAGGGGACCCAACCTCCCCTTCATTCCAGGGGTTCTCTTTCCGTAAACTGACTCAAGTCTAGAAATTGATTGAGGGGTTGTGATTCTCTTCTTTTATAATTCAAATTAGTCTTTTGTCCATTCTAGACATTTTCTGTTTATATAAATTAAATAGGAATGCAGTAGGCTTCTTACCAATTTCACTTCTAGGAACACTGTGATTAATTAGCCAATGCTAGAGCTTTCCAACGAGTCAAACTATTTGGATTGCTGCTTTGCCTCTGTTGTTCATTACAGTAGCTATAACCACCTTGCTTTGACAGTTGAGTGTGACCACTTGGCCTCTGCCACCTCAGGATCCAATTATTCCCATTGTATTTACATTATGTAATTTAGTGACTGTGGTTCTGACTGTTAGATCTGACATACACAGAAGAGCAATTACAGGGTTCTTCAAAGATGCAGGTGTTGCCCTCACAAATTTGTCTTGCAAGACATTGGTCAAGGCTATATCTTCTGGACCTTCCTAGCTGGGATGAGTATATCTAAAGTGACTAATACAATCCAGCATCCCAGTCTCCATAAGCCTTTAGATCCCTTCCACTACATTAAACCAAGGAAAATAGGTGTTTCCAGCCCACTCACAGTGGGCCATCTTTTAATCCATATTTTAACTAACCAAGCTAATCCACTATTAGAATCTTTTTAACTCCCTGAGCTGCAACATTAAATGCATAGTTCCTACTTAGGGGTCCCTAATCCCACTCTGTGTTCCTTCCACCATTATCCCACACCCTTAATATCCATTCCCATGCCTATTTTTCAGATTTCTGCTTATATAAATTAGAACTCTCAAGCAATTCTTTTTCAGTGTACTGTATCTCCTCATGGGTCACAGGTTTAGCCTCACCTCTTGGGACGTGCCAAAACTTTAGTCTGGTTATATGTCTAGAAGCAAACAGGGGTATTGCGGGTGGCTCTTGAGGAGAATCAACTATACCTTGCCTGGCAACTGTCTCAAGGGAGGCCATCTCTGTTGCCTCAGGCAGCACAAGGTTTATCTCCTCAGACAAAGGTGGAAAGGCTGATGGCAGCATGGGTTGGGGGGCGGGGGGGGGAATGTCACTATTAGGGATGGGGAAGCTGTTTCTTTTGGAAAAAAGGTTCATCAGAGTTTACAAACTCAGTGTCCCCAGCTTCAGCAGGGTCCTCTCTCACATTCCTACTCCAAGTTGCATAGTCCTATTCTTCTCCAGTCAATGCCCTCACTTCAACAGTAGGCATCTGGCAAGGCTGTGCATATCCTTTTATTACAGGTGAGCCACTCACATGATAAGAGCTTGTGTCTGTTTTTCTACAATTTCAGCTCTTTCTGTACAGAAGATAAGACTCTCACCCAGGGCAACTTTACCATATTTGAGGCTCACTATCTCCTTCTGAAGTCAGGAGTTAGAATCCCTGAGTTCATCATTTTCTTTGATCACTGAGTCCACTGAACTCAGGAGCAACTAACCAGCTTCATAATGTTCTTTGGTTCTCCACATATGGTCAAAGGTATTATGTATAGAGTCACAAAACTTGCCTCTGGTGAATCCGGAATGTCAAATGCATTTATTTTGCAAGCTCTCTAAACAGTCCATGCCAAGGACTATCAGTGTTCTTCACATTATTAAAAGTAGAGTCCTTAGCATTTTTTGGTCTAGTCATATTAAGCAGCCAACTCCAGAAACCTCCAAACCAATGAAAGAACTCCATCTTTAGTATTCTGTTCCTCTAGAACCACTCCTGGTAGCAGAATCTGTGTAAGTCCAGGTTCTCTAGAGGGACAGAACTAATAGGACGTGCACACACACACACATACACACACATATACATATATATATGAGTTTATTAAGCATTAACTTACATGATTACAAGGTCCCACAAAAGTCCATCTGCAAACTGAGGAGCAAGGAAGGACAGTTCCAAAATTGAAGAACTTGGAGTCTGATGTTCTAGGGCAGGAAGGGTCCAGCACGGGAGAAAGATGTAGGCTAAGAGGCTAGGCCAGTCTCATCTTTCACATTTTTTGCTTGCTTTGTATTCTAGTCCTGCTGGCAGCTGATTAGATGGTGCCCACCCAAATTAAGGGTGGATCTGCCTTACCCAGCCCACTGTCTCAAAACAAATACTTATCTCCTTTGGCAACATCCCCACAGACACAGCCAGGATCAATACTTTGCGTCCTTCAATCCAGTCAAGTTGGCACTGAGTATTAACCATCACAGAACCTTAATAGACTTCTCTTTCTCTCTCCTGCCATCCTTCATTATTTACATATGTATTTATTTGTTTGTACAAGGAACTTTACAAAGAATAGTTACTTCACCGTACTATAGAAATCCTAATTGCTCCTTTATATGATTGATTATTCCTCTTTAACTATGAGATTTTTACATATACCTTTGTTATATGCATCTTACCTCAAATAAATAATACATTAACCTTAATACGTATATTATTTATTAATAATAAATTAACCTTCATATCATATATCTATCTATATCTATAGATATAATAGGTTTAATTTGGTTTTAATTTAGTTTAGTAGTTTTTTGACTCTTAGTAACTCTAAATGATGAATATATTGAGTTCTGAATGAGTTACATTTCTATGACTTCTACCTCATTTTGAAATCTCTAAATATTATAGTTATAAAATAACTCTGTCTACTTCCCATCCATTTGCTGAAGCAAAGTGAAATGAATCATCTACAATCTGTGCTGCAACTCAGAATTTATTTTGCAGTAGAAATAACCTTATAAATCACTGTTAGCTCCATAACATAAATTGTATAATATTTATAGTAATTTTTTGATAGCCATGGGGACTTCAACAAAATTTATAGCATCATTTTCTAGCCAAAATGTTTTTCAAACAATCAGTTTTACTTTTGGAAATATAATAAGTACATTTGTAAGTGGAATTTTATTGAACTATGATGAACACAATAGATTTTGTTACATAGGAAATAAAATATATATACACTTTATGCTTTGCCAATAAATATATTATCATTCAATAATAAATATTTACCTCTTTATGTCCACAATTACAGTAATAAGCATTAATTAATAAAATTTAATAGCACATCAGACCCTATAACAGATGAAGTATGCATAAACTAAATTAAAGCTCTTATTCCCATTCAAATTTATATCAGAAAATAATACCGTTTGATAATTAAAAGTACAGGAATTCAAATAATGTAGATACTGGAATTTTATAATTAAATGATTAATTTTAATCAATCAATGAAAGTTCTATATTTGAAGCTGCTTTTATCTTATCATTCAATTTTACTTTTCATGGCGAATGCTACTTTTGTATATGGAGTACAATATGATGTTTTGATGTACATTTATAATGTGTAATGATTAATTCAAGATATTAACAAATGTTTCTCCTAATATATTTATCATTTTTGGTGGCGAAAACATTTGAAATCTACTTTTTCAGCAAATTTGAAATATACAATGCATTATTATTTTTTTATTTTATTTATTTATTTTTTTGAGACGGAGTTTCGCTCTCATTACTCAGGCTGGAGTGCAATGGCGTGATCTCAGCTCACCGCAATCTCCGCCTCCTGGTTTCAGACAATTCTCCTGTCTCAGCCTCCTGAGTAGCTGGGATTACAGGCACGCACCACCATGCCCAGCTAATTTTTTATATTTTTAGTAGAGATGGGGTTTCGCCACGTTGACCAGGATGGTCTCGATTTCTTGACCTCGTGATCCACCCACCTCGGCCTCCCAAAGTGCTGGTATTACAGGCTTGAGCCACCGCACCCGGCTGCATTGTCATTATTCTATCGACAGATTACTAAAAATTTGTTACAAGAATAACCTTAGACAAATTGTAACACTTTACTGAAGAATGAATGGCGAACCTGGCAGCCCCAAAACCAGAATAAGTTCAGAGAGCTCCGTGATTCCATGTTGTCAAAGACTTATGGACAAAAAAAGAAAAGTGACATATAAATAATGGGCATGAGGCACAGAAACTGCCATGGTTACAGCTATGGCATTTGCCTTATTTGAACATGGTTTGAACTGTTGGACACCTCTGATTGGCCTGAAACTCAGTGATTGGCACAAAGGTAAGTTATAGTTCGTTATGTAGAGAGAAACCTTTAGATCTAACTTAAAATATGTAGAGAGGTAGCTTTAGGCTAAACTTTTCAAGCATTTCTTATATTTCTATTTTTGGGGGGTCAGTGGAACTTTATGAGGTTCCCTTGGTAGTGTCACCTTTGTTTGATTGTTTATCTTCTTATTCTTTGTTATTTTTTAATATCCTTGCACTGGCATATTTGCATTTAAATGAGCAAATCCGTCTTTTAGTCTTACAGACTCATTTTGACAAGTTAAAATACTGTCCTATTGAACCTTGTGGCTGATGATACTGTCTCTAGGATTACAGTTGAATGGGGTTGGATACAGGTCATGAGGCTGATGCTGAGTCCACAATGGAGAAAGCAGCTAGTAGGCTTACTTTCATAGGCTTTAGTGGATGTGGGTCCTAGTTGGTTTCTGGGTGAACGAAACTGTCACTAGGTTATTGGTCTGTGGGACTGACACTGAGATGAGCGTCATCCCAAGCATTCACAGATAGGAGGCATGACACTAGGTATGCTGATGGCTGTTGCTTCCTCCGATATCCGAGAAGGCTCCTGTTGAATCACTAGATGGGTCTCTGGGCTGGCAGTAATGCTTGAGTCTATGGCTGAGATGGGCTGGAATTGAGACATAGGGTTATTTTATGTCTGCAGCCAAGACTAAGATCTTTAGGTTTGTCTTTGGGGTCATAAATAGGTGTGTCTCCCACTGGGTTAATGAGTGAGCAGGCCTGCTCTCCGAATGGGGTTGAGAAGGGCTTATATGTCTTTTCAAGATCCGGAGTATGACTGAGGTCAGTACATCAGGCTGCAGAGGTACTACTGGATGTGCTTCCCTTCAGGTACTCAGGCAGGCAGAACTACTCTCAGTCTATAGATAAAAGAGGACAGGACCAAAATCTATAGCTATTTAAGATCTGCTGAGGACCAGAGGTTAGCAAGTCTCCCAAAGAGCAGGCTTCCTGGCAGGAAGCAGGCTTCAGATGGGCAGGCTTCCTGGCAGGACCCTGACTGGGTAGAACTGCCCCCAAACCATATCTGAGAGAGGTGAAAACTGAGTGTCAGTGCTAATTCAGAATCTTCTGTCGGACTGATGTTGGAAGCCCAACATGGTGGCAGCAATAGGCAAGACTCCCAATACCTCCCTATATGGGCAGCATTGCTTATATATGGCAGCTGAGAGGGGCTGGAGCTGACATTCAGGGTGTTTTTTGGAACTGCTGTGAGACAGACACCTGCGAGTCTGTCTAGGCATCTCTTTCAGGAGTTCCTTAAGCAGGTGTAGTAACTCCTGGGCTATGGCAGAGAGGGGTTGCAGCCTAGTGAGACTGCCCCTTTAGGATCAGCTTTGAAATAGAAACTGGCAAGGTTTTGCAGTTGGCACAAAAAGATGCATCTACATGAAGTTGTGCATACACAGCAGGATAGCTTTGTGGCTGTGAGAGAGAGAGGGGGGGCTTGATCCAACACAGTGCCCTTCAGAATCCCTCTGTGGGATGGAGAATGATAAGTCTTTCACAGATGCTCAGATAGGCAAGTCTCCTTTTGACTAAGCTAAGACAACAGTTAAAAGGACTGGAGCCCAGTTACAGGGTAACTTCTGTATTTTATTTTTCATCTCTATAGTTTTTGGGATACAAGTAGTTTTTGGTTACAAAGATGACTTGTATAGTGGTGAAGTCTGGGTTTTTAGTGTACCCATCACCCAAATATTGTACATTGTATCCAACAAGTAATTTTTCAACTCTCACCTTCCTTCCCAATCTTTCTCCTTCTGACTTTCCAATAAGCGGGCCAGGCACGATGGCTTAAGTCTGTAATCCCAGCACTTTGGGAGGCTGAGGCAGGTTCTGTCTTTTTTTTGGGGGGGGGACAGAGTTTTGCTCTTGTTGTCCAGGCTGGCATGCAATGGCATGATCTCAGGCCTCTGCCTCCTTGCTCCCCAGTTCATTATACCATTCTGTATGCCTTTGCATTTCCATAGCTTAGCTCCCACTTATAAGTGAGAACAGGTAGTATTTGGTTTTCCATTCCTGAGTTATTTCACTTAGGACAATGGTCTCCAGTTCCATCAGAGTTGCTGCAAAAGATGTAATTTCATTCATTTTTGATGGCTGAGTAGTATTCCATGGTATAAATATATCATGTTTTATTTAACCATTATCAGTGGATGGGCACTGATTAATTCCATATTTTGCAATTGTGAATTGTACTGTGATAAACATGTGTCCATAGGTGTCTTTTGGTTATAATGACTACTTTTCCTTTGCATAGATACCAGTAGTGGGATTGCTAGATCAAGTGATAGATCTACTTTTTGTTATTTGTGAAATTTTCATACTGTTTACTGTTAAGGTTGTTCTAATTTATGTTCCCACCAACGAACTATAAATGTTTTCATTTCATCACATTCACACCAACAGCTATTTTTTTTTTTTTTTTTACTTTTTAATAATGGCCATTCTGGCTGGAGTAAGGTGGTATCTGATTGTAATTTTAATTTTTATTTTGCTGATGATTAGTGATATTGAGCATTTTTTTCATACGTTTGTTGGCCATTGTGTATCTTTTGAAAATGTCTGTTTATGTCTTTTGCCCACTTTTTAATAGGGTTGACTTTTCCTTGTAAATTGGTGTAAGTTTCTTTATAGATCTTTGTCAGATGCATAGTTTGCAAATATTTTCTCCTATTCTGTAGGTTGTCTGTTTACTCTATTTCCTTCCTTCCCTCCCTCCTTCCTTCCTTCCTTTGCTCTCTCTTTCTCTCTCTTTCTTTCTTTCCTTATTTCTTTTGTTTCTTTCTTGCCCAGCCTAGAGATGAGCTTTCTCCACATTGGTCAGGCTGGTCTCAGACCCCTCATCTCAGGTGATCCACCTGCCTCAGCTCCCAAAATGTTGGGATAACAAGCATGAGCCACTGTGTCTTGCTTGATTGTTTCTCTTGCTGCACAGAAGTTTTTTGTTTAGTTAGGTCCTATTTATTTATTTTTATTTTGTTGTATTTGGTTTTGAGATCTTAGTTATAAATTATTGGCCTAGGCCAATGTCCAGAAGAGTTTGTGTTACATTTTCTTTTAGGATGTTTCTGGTTACAGGTCTTGGGTCTTTAATATATCTTGAGTTAATTTTTATATCATGAGAAACAGGGGTCCCATTTCATTCTTCTGTATGTGATTATACAATTTTCCCATCACTATTTGTTGAATAGGAAGTTATTTCCCCAGAGTACGATTTTGTCTAATTGATGCAGATCAGTTGGTTTTAGGTATTTGGCTTTATTTCTGAGTTCTCTCTTATGTTCTTTTGGTCATTGTGTCTATGTTTATACCAGTACCGTGTTCTTTTGGTTATGATAGCCTTGTAATGTAATTTGAAGTTAGATAAAATACCCGGATTTTACTTTTCATGGCTACTGTAAATAAGATTGAGTTCTTGATTTGATTCTCAGCTTGATCATTATTGTTATACAGCAGTGTTACTGATTTGTGTACATTGTTTTTGTAACCTGAGACTTCACTGAATTTATTTATCAAATCTATGAGTCTTTTGGAGGAGTATTTAGGGTTTTCTTGATATAAGCTCATATCATCAGCCACAAGAGGTAACTTGATTTGATCTCTTCCAGTTGGGTGCCCTTTATTTTTCTCATGACGGACTGCTTTGGCAGGGATTTCCAGGACCATGTTGAATAGAAGTGGTGAAAGTGCTCATCCTTGTCTTGTTCCAGTTATTGTGGTAATGGCTTCAAATTTTCCCCTTTCAATATGGATTTCTCAAACATGGCTTTCATTATTTTGATGAATAGTCTTTCTATGCATAGTTTATTTAGGGTTTTTATATAAAGCAATGCTAGATTTTATCAAATGCTTTTTTTGCACCTATTGAAATAATCATATGGTTTTTGTTTTTAATTATGTTTATGTGGTGAATTATATTTATTGACTGCACATGTTGAACATTCCTTATATCTCTTGGATGAAACCTACTTGATCATGGTGAATTATCTTTTAGATGTGCTGTTGGATTCAGTTTGCTAGTATTTTGTTGAGAAATTTTACATTTATATTTGTAAAATATATTGATTTCTAGTTTACTTTTTGGCAGGGACTTTCTTGGTTTGGGTATCAGCGTAATAGTACCTTCATAGAATTCAAGTGTGACACTGTCTGATCCTGGGTTTTTTTGTTTAAAAGTTTTTTTTTAATTACAGATTCAATCTCAATTGTTGTTGGTCGGTTTAGAATTTCTATTTCTTCCTAATTCAAGCTTTGGGGATTTTGTGTTACATAAATTTATTTATTTCTTCTAGATTTCTATTTTGTGTGAATAAAAGTATTCATTCATAGTACTCTCAGATGATCTTATATTTCCTGTGGTACCAGTTATAGTATCTCCAATTTTGTTTCTTATTTTTAATTCTATTTTATTATTTATTATTATGTTCAGTGGCAACATTTAAAATATAAATTTAGCAATTACTGATATAAATGTGCATTGCATTGTAAGCTGCTTGTGTCTGAGCATACGTTCTTTTTTTTTCAGCTTTTATTTTACATTAAAGGGATACATGTAAAATATCAAGGGATACATGTAAAAATACCCAGGTTTTTTTCCTGGGTATAATGCGTGATGCTAAGGTTTGTGGTACTAATGATCTTGTCACCCAACTTGTGAGCATAGTGCTCAACAGTTAGTTTTTCCAAACCTTGGCTCCCTTCATCTTTCTCCCCTCCAGTAGTCCCTAGTCTCTCTTGATGCCATCTTTATGTTCATGAGTACACAATATTTAGATCTCAATTATAAGTGAGAACATGTGGTATTTGCTTTTCCGTTACTGTGTTAATTAACTCAGAATAATGGCCTCCAGCTGCATCCATGTTGCTGCAAAGGATGTGATTTCATTCTTATTAATAGCTGTGTAGTATTTCATGGTATATATGTACCACATTTTCTTTATCTAGCCTGCCGTTGATTGGAATGTTGGTTGCTTCCATGTCTTCACTACTCTGAACAGTGCTGCAATTAATGTATGAGTGTGTGTGTCTTTTCTGTAGAACACATTTTTGTTTGTTTGGTTTTTAGATGTATACTTAGTAATGGGATTGCTGGTTTGTATTTTATTTATAGAGATCTTTCACCTCTTTGGTTAAGTGTACTCCTACATGTTTTATTGTGTGTGTGTGTGTCTGTGTGCGTGTGTGACTATTGTTAATGCAATCACACTCTTATTCTGTCTCTCAGCTTGAACATTACTGGTGAATGGAAATGCTACTGAGTTTTTGTACATTGATTTTGTATCCCAAAACTTTACTGAAGTTGTTTATCAGTTCCAGCAACCTTTTGGTGAAGCCCTTTGGATTTTCTAGGTGTAGAACCATCTCATCCATAAGCAGTAATAGTTTTACTTATTCTTTTCCTATTTGGATGCCTTTTATTTCTTTCTCTTGCTTGATTTATCTGGCTAGCACTTCCAGTACTGTATTGAATAGAAGTGGTGAAAGTGGGCATCAATATCTTGTTTCAGTACAGGATAACTTTTTGATCCACGGCTAAGACTGATGTCAGTGGACAGAACAGACTACTAAGTCTCTGGTGCACACAATTTCTCTTGGACCCCTTGGCACATAGTTTTGCTCACAGTCTCAACGCCAAAGTGGGCAGTAGCCAAGTATAAGCCTCAGAGCATGACTGGCAGGTATGCCACTTACGTATGCACTGGCACTCTCAAAATGACTCTCCTAGGTCTTGCACTCCATTTCACAACCTTCTGCCACATCTCAAGGTTTCCACAGAGTCTTTTGGCTGTGGATGTGTGCAGAAATCTTATTGTTGTGGGGAGATAAGAGAAGGTGACCTCCTATTCCATCAGCTTGCTTAAGTTGCCTCAATTAATGAAGATTTTAATCAATATCTTGCTGTCACATCACTGAAATTCTGTTTATATAAACTAGTGGCCTTTGCCAGCAGATATATATCTAATTTTATATTTGCTTACATTTATATATTTTTTACATAGCACAATATATTTTTGATAAACTTTATTTCTTATAGCAATTTTAAGTTCATAGCAAAACTGAGGGATAAATACAGTTAATTTCCAGATAGTCCCTGCCTCCACACATGCATAGATTTCCCTTCTTTCAACATCCCCTTCCAGAGTGGTATATTGGTTACAACTGATGAACTTACATGAATTCATCATTACCACTCAAATTCTACATTAAGGTTTACTCTTGGTATTGCATATTTTTTGGATTTGGGCACATGTACAACAATATGTACCCGCCATTACAGTGTCATACAGAGTAGTTTCATCACCCTAAAAATCCTCTGTGTTCCCCTTTTCACCCATCCTCTTCCTAATCTCTGGAAACCACTAGATTTTATTCTTTCCACAGATTTTCCTTCTTCTGGAATGTCACATAGTTGGAATCATACAGTATGTAGCTTTTCAGAATGGCTTTGTTCACTATCCATTTAAGTTTTCTTCATGTCTTTTCATGGCTCAATAGCTCATTTCAATTTAGTGCTGAATAATATTCCATTTTCTGGATATAGTATAGTGTTTTTATCCATTGACATACTGCAGGGCCTATGGGTTGCTTCCAAGTTTTGAAATTTATGAATAAAGCTCTAATAAACATCTGTGTGCAGGCTCTGTTTGAACTTAAATTTTCTACAATATCTTTTTTTACATATATTATCAAATTTCATATAAAACAATAATTTTATTTGGTAGAACTTATTTCCATGAATTAAAAAACAAAATTTAAGGTTAGAAAGCTTAAAAGCCATTTCCCAAGGACTCATGATTGCTATGTAAGAAAGGTGACACTGAATTATAGTTTCTAATACCAAATATTGGCTACCATTTGTTAACTATAAAGATTTTCCATTTTATTAAATAATTGTATATATAATTCTTAGTAATGTACTTTACAGGTAAATCAACTTTAAAACAAACATAAAATTTTAATAACCTCTAGTTATTTTGCTTTTTTACTTTGACAAACTTACCTTTTAAAGTATTAATGGGAAATAATAAAAACTTTAATTTATTCATGATTGTTGACATAATATCTCCATGAATTTTATTTTATCATGTTTGGGTCAAGTGGCAACCAGTTTGCCTCTAGTATTTACCACTAAAATGGCAACTAAAAATCTTTGGTGAAAAAGAAACACATTTGTTTCTTCATAACTGTTAGCTTCTATTCAAAGATCCATAATGGTAGTGGTTAATGTGGAACTGCAGCACTGCTTAGTATTTATTCCGTAATGCTATCATAGGAATCCTGTCTGTACTTAAGTTCAGTTCCATTAGCAAAATACATATAGTACATACACCTTTCAAATTTGTTAGTACATATTAGTTTGCATTTTTGATTTTACAGCACACCCATTAGCTACATTGCTACAGCTACAGCTTAGCGATGATACATCTTTTACAAAAAACAGGCATTATCTTCTTTAGGTCTTAGGAATAATTGAGACGTACTGAGAAGATTGTATTATTGGAGTTCCAGAGGTAGATGGCAAAGGCTATTTATAATCAGCTATACTTGTTATTAATGAAAGTTATTTTGCTGCTATGTATTATTCTTTACCCAGTCTCCTAAATGGAAAATGGGAAAAAAATGTAGTTTATCTTTTTGCAAGTCCATTTTAATTTTTTTTTTATTTTAAAGAAATGAATGACATTAGTGATGTGTTAAAAAGATAAAGCTCCTGTTTCCAAGGTAACCAATCTGAATTAATGGCAGCCCTACAGAACTTCTTGTTCAAGATTATAATGTAAAAGGCTCAATTTGTAGTTGAGAAATGAAAGCTAAATTGCTATATTTTAATATTGGTTTCAAAATCTATTTAAATTTTAAAAGTTTAGGCTGAGAATTTTAATTTAGATTAGGTACTAATATTTTTTTTCTCTGAGAAATAACAGTTTCTGGTAAAAATTCAGATTAAGACAGAAAATGCCAATCATTTTTTTCAATAATTAAGTTAGGTACGCCACAGAATATAAAACAAGCATATGAAAATTATGGAATAAAATATTCTGGTGGAGAACTACCACTAACACATTGTAATTAAAGATCATGTGATTGTCTCTTACTCTCATGCATATATTTATTAATATCTTTATTTATTCTGTTTTTTTTTTATTGTGCTCTTACATTTTACTGGCAGAATCGTAGCGGTAGTAAATAGATGAATCTGAGGTTTCATCACATGAATTTTGATTCCAGAGCCTGAACTCTTTGCCTCTATGCTATAATGTTCCACAGAACAGAGTGCAGAAGAGTGAGTTATTATAAAAATTTACAGAAAGGGCAGGAGTGATACAGTAGACATATTATTTATCAAGGCATCATTTCAGAAAAAGGCTTTAAAATTTCTGAGGCATATAGTTGACACTGACACTTAAGACAAAAGTAAATCCAAAGGGCCAAGCATGGTGGCTCATGCCTATAATCCCAGCATTTTGGGAGGCTGAGGAAAGCAGATCACCCGAGGTCAGGAGTTCAATGTCAGCCTGGCCAACATGGTGAAACCCCATCTCTACTAAAAATACAAATATTAGCCAGGCATGGTGGTTCGTGCCTGTAATCACAGCTACTCAGGAGACTGAGGCAGAAGAATCACTTGAACCCAGGAGGCACAGGTTGCAGTGAGCTGAGGTTATGCCACTGCACTCCAGCTGGGGCAACAGAGTGAGACTCTGCCTCAAAAAAAAAAAAAAAAAGGAAAAAAAAAGCAAATCGAAAGATCAAATAGATTAAAAACAGTAGGCAATTAATTTACACTATAAATCTGAAACATTGATAGCTGTTTCTTTAGCTGTGAATAATTTTCAAGGTCAATGATTATCAAAACTGAATTTACATTTATGTATTATATATTTTTATTGATATATGCCATTAAAATATAAAATTACATATTGTTACATGCATACTAAATATATAGTTTATGTTTAATGAGATTGTATGTATGTGTGCATGTGCATGCCTTTGTGTGGGTGAGCATAACTGACAGTTAATCAAATTTTATTTATATGACAGACATATTCTCAGAAAAAAATATTTAATGTCAAATAGCTCAGTCAGTAATAATTAAAAAGGAATTTGTCGAAATAAAGTTAGTAAATTTGTATGGAACACAGCGATCATTTGTTCATTCAACTGTTTCATAAGTTTTTGTCGTATATGGGAGAGACCTCCTTTATGACCTATCTGAGGGGAGTGGAAGTGGGGCAGGATAATAGCAAAATAGTTAATACATTGATTAGGGGTCATGAGCTAAATCCAGTCTTGTAATTCTGAAACCACATGAATGACTTGTGGACACTTTGATTGTGTTAATAAGTGATATCAAGGGAAATATTGATAAGAGAAACAAGGTAGCTTGATTCTAAAGCCTAAGGGAAACAAGAAAGCTCTTCATATGCATATGCCATGGTTAGCATCCCCTTGGAGACATTGTGATGGTTAATTTCACGTGTCAACTTGACTGGGCCAATAGATAATCAGATAGGTGGTTACACATTGTTTCTGAATGTGCCTGTGAGAATGTTTCCAAAGATACTGAATAATACAAAAAAGAGCCTGAATAGTACAAAAAGGGTGGAGGAAGGTCAAATGCCTTCTCTGCCTGACCAACTGAGCTAGGGTAATTATCTTCTTCCCTCAGTGCTCCTGGTAGGCCTTCAGACTGAGACTAGAATCTCCAGCATTGGCTCTCAGATTCTCAGGCCTTCTATAAACTCCATTGGCCTTCCTGGATCTTCGGCTGATAGATGGCAGCTCTTGGGACTGAGCCTCCAAAACCACATATCTCCTATTGATTCTGTCTCTCTGGAGAACTCTGACTAACACACTTAAGAAAATAAATGCTTCTGTATGTTCATGATATAAAAAGTTATTTATTTCTTCCTGATAGGATATTATTTTATGAGGAAAAAAACCATCTATATTTTTTTAAATTCTGCAAGTTAAAGCCTCCCTAGGGTACTGCAGGCAAGATTCGTTAAGTTAAATTGTCCTAAAATGAGCTTCTGAATTTAACATATGAATACTTATGGCTGAAATAAGCATAAAACAACTTTGCCATATTGTTTTCTATAGTAAATAGCATTAAGCAGGAAAAAGAAAATAATTTTCTTTTAATGTCATGGTAGGCTTTATTTCTCTTTATATGTTTAGAACATGAATATTGGCTGACATAAAATAATTATCTGCTGATTCCTTTAGAAAGCTAAATAATATTTAGAGGTTCTCACATGATCCAAATTTATATGACAGTTCAACATATAAATAAATGTACTCTGATCTGGAGAGTAGTTTAAGAATAGTTTTCTTCCTTGATGAGAATTAAGAAATCTAGGTCACACAGTAATGCTAACTTGCAAATTTTCACTCAGAAACATCAACTCAATTTATATTTTTTTCTTCAGTGTTTTTAATGTTTAAGTAGTGTCCCCTAAATTCCAATTATTTGGTAAAGTGAGACTATCCATTCTATATTCTGAGTAACTCTGATTGATACAGAACTCTTGTTTCAGCAACATTCTCCATTAGAACTTGTCAGTTTTTCAAATTTCCTTCTGGTAATCATCTAAATATCATCTTCCCTTTAAATATTTATCTTTCTTCTGGTTATTTTCTACATATAGACATGCCCAAAACTGGTTTTAATACATTTCTCTCAAGGAATTTTTCTGTTTTGTCTTTTCAGAGAAAAAGTTGGTTTAATTGCTCTGTATTTTCTTAACAAAATGAGTGTGTTTTCACCCACACATGTAAGATCCTGAGCTAATTACTATGAGGCATATAAAGAGAATAACAAAAAATATGGGGTAACAAGGTAAATATATATAAATTGATGATAAACAGTAAAAGGCAGCAAGATGAATTAAATATATTATAGAAAGATATGTTACATATGTTCAGAGGAGAGAGATGGAACCTTACTTTGAGGAAGGATTGACCTAAGATATGTGGCTTAAGGAGTTGAATCCTAAAGGTAGAGTAGAAATGTGATGGAGAGAAAGGGAGAATTAGATAGTATACCCTTTGGAGAGACGAATTTGGTGATGGGGAGCAGGACAAATACAACTTTAAGCTTTAAAATATAAGATTACTAAAATGAAAAAGACATTATTTTGTAAGTATACATTACTTTTGAAGTGACAAAGAAGGTATTTTTATATCTATTTCAAGTTTTTGGCCAGCTCTGAATTGACTAATATCACACCTTAGACACAAAAGCTTGGTTTGTAAATAATAAGAGGGTTTTAAGACTCTATTCATCTTATTTTATGTTTTTCTCCTTTCCTGCCACTTACAGAAAGCCACATGTGGTATTTATTTCTCCTATTGCATGTATAATAGTGGTGAAGTAGTTGAGATCAGCTCAAACAGCTATTACACATGATGTACTTTAATTAATATGTAGTTAAATTCACCCTTTAATAATATTGAAGAATATATTTAACAATGAAAGTATCATTTGGACCCTAAATATCCAGCTATATGATTTGACCTCTTAAAATTTACTTGTAATATTCTGAAATAATATTATTATGCAATGTAGTTAGATGCAGATTTAATTTTAATTTCTTGTGAAATATTTAAGCAATGCTATCATGAATCTCCTGTATCTAACATAAGCTAATTATTGCATTTATTATTCATTTATCTATTTATTATTAATAGATGTAATAAATATTCAAATGGAAAAATATTTTTGATAGAAAAAGACATGGTGAAAATTGCCAAAATTTAATTCAAGATGAGCATCATATTCTCTAATGAATAAAGCTTTTGAGGAGAAGAAAGGAGGATGTTTAGTGAATACTAAGATGTAATTAAAATATTAATATGTAAGGGTTAATAATAATTCTATTTGAAGATACATTTTAAAGTTACATATGATAAAAATTAATTATGCAAAACATTGGTTGATTTTTAAATATTTTAGATTATTTATTTTTATACAAAAATTAATTACACTGATACATTTTTTAAACTGGCAATAAAATGTGTTGGCAAGAATGTGAAACTGCATCTCCCACACATTGCTGGTAGAATTGTTAAAAGTACCACATTAATGATTGTTTAACTCTTCCTTAATATTAATTTACACTTACAACATGATCCAGGAGTTTTAAAAAGGAAAATAATAAAATGAGTTTCCACAAAGTCTTATACAGGAAAATTTCTAACATCCTAATTCATAAGAGCCTCAAACTGTGAGCAACTCAAATGGTCATCAACATATTAATACATATCAAATTGTTAACATATTCTGCAATGGAATACTACCCAGTAATACAAATGAACTATTGATACAGGCAAAAAAAATGAGCAAATCTTAAAACCATTATATTGAGATAAAGGAGCTACCACGGACAGTGGAACCTCAGATTGACTGGCAAGAGGAATAATGGAGCATTTTTGGTGCTGAAAATATTCTATATCTTATGTTGGTTGGTAGCTACTTGGAGGGATACAGTTGTCAAATCTCATTGGTGTGAACACTTAAGTTCTGTGCATTTTACATTATATAAATTATACCTCAATTAAAAATTACAACAAAAATTTTTTAGTGCTTTCAAATTGGTTTATATAAAATGTAAAGTGTTAATTTCTATGTATTAAATGTTTTAAGGTTAAACATACTTCTACAGTTTTGCTCATTAAGTAATTCTTCTCTGAAAATGTAAAACCATTAGGTTAGAAAATATTTTCAATTAGCATATCTGTTTTAACCAAAACCAATAACTTCATTGTGATGTGAAAGAAAGATATTGACAGGAGCCTAGATTATTTTTGTTTGATACTGAAACTGCAAGTTTGTAATTTGTTTCTTCACCAGATATATTTATTACTTCAGCCTATGATGAAAGTCATTTGCCATGAAGTAGATTTCATTTATTGGAAATGTGACTACTTCAGAAAATAACAATTTGGGTATGATATGAGTAATATTTGAATAAAATGGATAAGTCAAACAAATATAAATTGAAATTCAAACAGTCATTAGTATTAGTTCCAAAATAATTTAGTTGACTTCTGAAGGAAGTTTTAGTTAAAATCACCTCTCTATGTTAGAGATATGAGTGTACTATTCATGATTTATAAGATATATAACAAGAAATATATGAACTTTTACCAAATAGAGAGTCATGGGAGATATTAATAAAAAGAGGAAGCTTACTGTTTTGCCTAGGAAATTAAGACATTAGAATACTATGTGAACCTTGACTGACCTTGGCCAAATTCAGTACTATACAATTTGTGATTATCTCTTTTAGTATAAAAGGACACATGGAATTAGTAAATTGTATCTGTTGCCTTTTGCTTTAGTGTAAATCAAAAGAAGATTATTTTACAGTACACTATGCATATCATAAGGAAAATGAATTTTATGTTTGCCATATCCCTGTTACAAATCTCTTTTGGTTTAAAAAATTAAGCTTAGTTTCAGATTAATGTTTCTGTTAAAAACAAAATGTATCCCTTGGATGTGCTTCAGTTAGATAATGTAGATCTGATTGAATTTTGCCACAGATGATGATTTTTCGTTCCACAGAAGATAATAAATACATTCACAATCCTTATCTTCTCCAAGTCCTAAAGCTTGGCAGTAGTTGTTGGTCAAATCTCTTTCTGTTTACCATCCTCTTCCCCACTGCAGAAAAAGTTAATCATGCAATGTGAGTAAGCCATGGGCTTTTATGGTGGTAATTAATAATAATATTTATATAATACTTATATTAGCCAAGTTATTCTTCTTACAATCCTAGGCTTAAGTCAATATTATTATCAGTGATTTTGAGTGACCTGCCCAAGTTACCCAGTTAGTAAGTGATGATCCAGATTTCCAACCCAGCCTAATTGGCTCCAGTCACTGCGTTCTTAGCTTCTACAACTGTGCTGTCTCCCTTGCCTGGTGGAAGGAAAGAAGTGTGTGTAATAAATGAAATTGATGTGTCATTAACTTGATATACATTTATGAACAGTAGAATAATCCTTTGACTACATTCTCTGCTCTTAATGTTGGGTACATTTAATCTTATGGATTTTAGAGTAAAATTAGGTAAGCTTAACCTGGAGCAGAAATCATGATTGATTTAAATAAAACTCTAAAATTATTTTCTGTTTAAGCCACTATTTCATTTTTCACCACTTCTCTGAACATCTTACTGTTGGGGTTCAGGCTGTCCATTCCTGATACTGAGAGTCCCATGTGGTTAAACATGGTTAAGTTTTTACTTTTCTAGTCATAGTGTTTATATTTAGTTATGTTTAAGATTTGGCAACCTAACTGCAAACAACAATTTGCTATTTTATAAACACTCATGAGATAGGAATCTATACATGAAATAAACGTGTGAATTAATTAACTAGTTAATGATTTGCTCACCTTAGAGTAAAACCAATTAGTACATTATTGGTTACTTTAAAAATGAGTGAAATATTTCCTTAAAAATGTGTTTTTAATCCAATTTATCTGACACTTTTCTGCTATTCTACATAAAATGGAAAAAGAACTTACCAGAATTTATTCCCACTAGATTGATATACCAGTAACTAGGCTTTCTTGAATAAAGTTAATGGTTAGAGATTGTTTTGTTTACTCTTAAAAAAAAGCTTTATTAAGAAAGACAGTAAAATGCCAGTATTTATAGTGTATAGTTTGGTAAAATATATGTACATATGCATCCCAAGAAATGACCCCCCAAGTCAAAATTATGCATTTTTTTGGACAGTTTATAAAATTCTTAGTGGATGCCTGTCTGAATTATGTATCACATTGGACAGCATGGTAAAATCTTCCATAGTTAGGTAGCATATATTTATTTCTACTCTTATTTGCCTCTAAATCCGTTCCTATCTGTGCCAAATATGTGTGTGTGTTTGTGTACATGTGTGTATGTGTTCATGTGTGTGTACAAATGGAGTAAGGCTAATAGCACATACATGTATATTACAATTCAAAAGTTTTGTTAAACATTGTATCTTTCCCTGGAAAGGGTATTTTTGTCACAAATATTACATTTATTTGTGATCTACAGTAATTTATTTTATTCTCTTCTACTTTGTATTTGCTTGACTGATATATAGAGAGATTCCATTATCAATAATACTTCTGATTAATTTTGGAATGTTTTAATGTTTGAGATTCTGAAGAAAATTGTCCATGCCTCTTGAAAACCAATCAGGGTAAGTTTAACACTTTTGTACTCAACCAAAATTCTTTCAAAAAATAATGTTTACACCATTATATTCCAGCCATTTGTTTATATTAAATCATCATTTTATGTAGCAAATTTTCCGCAACAATGAAAAGTGAACAAAGTTGGTACAGAATCTGAATAATTTTAATGAGACAATTTCATTAATGCAAATTTTGTAGTTTTGTATAGAATAAACAATAAATAAAAGACATAATGAATATATTTTAAAAGATAGAGTAGAGAATCTAACATCTTTTATTTATTACTCCAGTGACAAATGTTAATGTACCAAATATTTGAAGGGTGGATAAATGGGATTAAATTCTAAAAGGAAAAATCTTAAAAACATGTATATATATATTATAAAGAAGTTGGCACACCATTTCCAAATGCATGAAATTTTAAAAACATTCTATGTATTTATCTGTGTCCTTCTTAAACTGTCTCCTACCTATCTTTTTTTGCTGGTTTCTGATTGTTATTGCCAACACATAAATATAAACAGGAGTTTTAATTCTTGATGTTTCTTCTGTGTGTTTCATTTTCTCAGCCTATTATCCTAATCCTTTCTTTGTAACTTTATTATTATTATTTTCAAAAGCCAATTGTGATAGGAAACATAGCATTTTCAATTCAGGTGGGGAAAAGATTAACTGGAATACAGAGAAAGCTTTCATGTGGATAATCTGAGAGAGGGAGTATAGGAAGAGAAAACAAAGATAGGTCATCCAAATGTGATTGTGACAGTCATGTTTAAAGTTATCCTGATTACTACAGTGCATTTCAACCAGAGCAAAGATTTTTATTTGTTCAACACATTTATCATAAATAGCTTTGAGAAAGTTTGTTTATTTAAGCCAGTGCCTAAAAGTTTCATTCCATTTAAATATACTAGGGAAGTGTAGGAGAATTAAATTTGAGGGAAATTACATAGGTCTATTAGAAAATCATATTTGAGCATAAGCTGAGTTTGAATTAAAATAAATATGAGCTTTATTTTCAAAATGTTAAGAGACTCCAGAGAGTTTCCTTAGGTTTTAAAATGTCAAGCAACAGTGAACTCGGATTGAACAAAACCAGCTAGATAAAAATATTTTTAAATGAGCATCTTTAAACTTTATGAGTAAATATTACTCTCATTGTATCAGTGTACTTTGTATTAGTAGCAGGTGAGTTGAAGTGATGAGATAAAAATTGCAAAAAATATTATACTAAGTTATAAATATAATAGAAGAAATGTAGAAAGAATTTAAATGAATGTGGGTCACTAATATAGAGCAGTGACATTGTTGCCCTCTTCCTTAGAATGAGGTTATGACAACAGCAACAGCAACAATGAGAATCAAAATTAAAATACTATTTAGTATTTATGAATCACTATGTATTAGAAATATTTCTTTTATGTGTGTTGATTCTGTTTTAAAACCTCACAATAATCTATGAAGTATTATCTTTAACCCATTTTAAACATAAAGAAACAGAGGCATAGTAATGTCACCTAACTTACTTAACATCTTGACAGCTAGGATATATTGGAGCTGACTTTGAGCCTAGGAAGTTTGGGGCAGGTTCTCATTCTAACAAACAAAATATGTAAGTTTTAATTCCTTAGTTTGACAAGTCCTTTATGAGGTGTCCTTGTCTTTGTATTGGACAGAATTTACTTCCTTAATGTTTTCACCATGAGAAATTTCTCCTTTCTTTTCCTCATACTCATAATACTTGTATAATTTGACATACATCTCTAATGGCTTTTATGTATTATGTCTCAGTGCGTTTCACTGCAAGCTTATGTACAGTCTACTGAGTCCGTTCTACTACTTCAGACTCCTATCCCAATTCTTTCCTCTAAATTCATTACCCTCTAATTATTCTAGATGACTCCATGTTCCCAAAAGTAGGCACATATGATGATCTACCACTCAAAACATTCATTTACAATATTCTTTCAATCTGTCATATTTATTCCACTTTTCTGTTTATTAAAATATAACCCACTATTTAACTTAACACAATTGCCAAAATTTCCTATATTATTTTTTGATGACATTTGCCAGATTTAGTAGTTCCATTTCCTGTTCTAACTTACCATCCTACATATATCCTTATTATAGTACCTTTTATGTTTTTGTTAATTCTAATTTTATTGTTGTTTAAGTTCATGAGAAATTAAATATCTTTGAAGTCTTTAACTTTAAAGACATGGAACAAAGATTTTTAAAAAATTGTACCCTAAATCAGGGTCCCTTCAGAAACCTTTACTACCTGCCAAGGACTGTCGGAAATGAACAATAAGAATAAATTGCCTCCAGTGCCACCAAACTCACAGTATTTTCCCAGAAATAGGCTAGAATGGCCTAGTTCTACCTATCAAGGTGACAATAAGATAAATTAAAATTTTCCAAAGCCAGATGTAATTGTGCTCTGATAGGGTAAATCTAGAGCTGATGCTGGCCTCTCAGGGTTAACAGTCTGAATTTAGTCAGAAATGCCAGGAAATTTAAGGGCTCGGGAAGCTGCATCATGATGTTGTAAAAATATATCCTCTTGCTTTATATATTTAGTGGTATTTTAATGAGAGTGCATCAGAACTTTGTAGAACTTTAAAAAAATTCTAAAATGTATGTTGACAATAAAATACATGAAATGGTCAAAATGTACTTAAAAATAAAATAAAAAATTGATACAATTGAATATAAAAACTGACCTTAAGAGTTTGTTCAGGAAACAAATAGATCAAAGGAAGTAAATTGAAAATACAGAAAGTGACTAATGCATACATAAAAACACAAACAATGATTCAGGTCACATTTCTAAGTATACTCAGTTCTTATATAACACTTGCTTTTACAGAAAGACTTCCTTCCAATGCAATTGACATACTACAGAACACTTTGAGTATAATGCAAATTTCCTGATTGCTTATGTATTATTTTTTTCAGAGAAGCAGTAAATGTATGCAGCAAACTGCACCCCGCAGAACAGCCTCATAGAAATATAGGAAACATACTCACACATTTCAAGTTTTAGATATCTTAGTTCATGTGTGCTATGAGCTATGAGTTCATGTGTGCTAGATCTTTCCATATGATTCCAGAGACACCCTCCCATCACTTCACAATAACACATAATTATTCCAACATTGCAATCATTCCAACACTCACTTCCACAAAATTCAAGTCCCTTTTCTAAGTAACATACCATATTAATTGTAAAATTCACCTTTGTGAACCATTTAACATGAATAAAACTGTCACTGTGTTTCATGTGTTCCTATTTTTGTTTTCTGTGTCACTAATTAGTTTCTTTAGTATGTTTCTCTCAACTCCATTTGTCTAATAAGCCCATGACTTTTATTGGGCTATTTTGCATAACATGATGATTTTTAGAAATGCATATGTTGCATTATAGTACAACTGACTGTTATGGTTCAGGAAATTGGTTATTGTTTCTAAAAGATGTCTAATGCTGTAGGTACTGCTATTCAAGGGAAATAAGCATAATTAAAGCATTAAATAAAAAACAAACATGCAAAGTAAACAAATATAGACAAAACAAAAATAATCAGATGATATAATAATACTTATTAGCGCTGAGGTGAGAAAACTAACAAAAAGCAGAAAAGCATGTGAATACCTGTATGCACACACACACACACACAAACACAGATTCTTTCCTAAGAAAGGCACAAAACTCAGAAAGCATAAAAATAAAGACTGATGAAATTAACAACCTAAAAATTAAATTCTTACATATGGTGAACTGCTCTATAATCAAAATGATAATACAAGAGATAGGCTGAAATGCATTAATTATAATAAATGATTAATGTGATTTGAAATCATTCAATTTTAAATTAAGCAAAGGTTGAAATAGTTATATTCCCAAAATGAGTATAAATGGTTAATACACATATGATAAAGTGTTTATTTCAGTAGAAAATATAAATGGAAATCTCTGTACATTAGGGATCAGGCAAAAGACAAATTAAGCAGTAAAATGTTATTTTAAACCATCAAATGAACAAATATCAAGTGATCTTTTTTTGTAACACAGAGAGTCCGCTTGTATTGATTTTTTAATAATTACTTTTATAAATGTCTAAGGATGTGAAACTCTGTAAATCGTTAGCTTAAGCACTATTTTTAACCAATTTTAGGTAGAAATTTAGTAGTGGCACAGAAATTCTGTAATTATGAATTTATCATATAAATCTAGCACATGTGCACAAATATGTAGACACAGACTTATGTTTTATCATTGCTTCTAATGGCAAAATTTGTAAAATCAATCATCTAGATGAGGATGTTTTATTAAATTATTCTATAGCCATACCCTGGAATACTACATTTTTAAATAATGAATTAAATCTATGTGTGCTGATAATGGAAAACCTTCCAAAATATATTTATTATTAAAGGGAAGCAAAAGGTATGAAATTCAAATAATGATACCTGATTTTTTGAGACAAAACTAAAATAAATAAACTTTGTTTATGTATACCTAGTATGGTAGGTAGAATGATGGTTCCCCAAAGATGCTTATAACTTAATCCCTGGAATCTGTTATTATATTATTTTACATAGTAAACAAGAATTAAGGCAGCAGACACAGTTGAGGTTGCTAATCGAATAAATTTGAAATCTAGGGATTATTCTATATTATCCTGTGGGCCTAATATTCACTTGAATCCTTAAAAGTGGAAGAACGGTGTTTCTCTATTTTGTTGTTGTTGTTATTTGTTTGTTTTTAAAACTGGAGAAGATAATTGTATGAGAAAAATTAGAGCCACTAATTCTGGGTTTGAATATAGAAGAAGGAGGCTATGAGGCTACAGGTTGCAAGCAGCTGCCAGAAGTTGGAAAAGGCAAGAAAGCAGGTTATTTCCTATACTCTCCAGAACAGAATACAGCCCTGCTGACATATTTATTTTCGGCAGTGAGACCCATGTCTGAATTCTGATGTATAGGACTACAAGAGAGTAACTGTGTTGCTTCAGCCACTAAGGTTGTGGTAATTTATTTTAACAACAATGATTCTAAAAGCAGACAATTTCCCAAAATGGTATACCAAACTGACTGCTAATTGTTGTGTTCTATGGGAGTTAAAATAATATTGGGAGAAGTACTAAAGGCACTGCTATTGATTTATTACTTGCAAAGCAAAGATAATAATAAGTGAGAAAAGAAATAGAAACCATTATATTTTAATATCAAATGCACAAATAGAGTCATTAATATAACTAATGTATAATTGAAAATGGAACAATAGAATATGAAGTAAAAATTGTGCTCATTCATAAAAGAATTTTGCTAGCAGCATAGTGCTTTTGGCCATTAAGAAACAACAGCTGAACGAGGCGAATCAAAGAGGAATATAGCACCAGTCTTAATGCTCTCATTATTATTCCTATTGTCTTGTAAAACCACCTGATTTTGAAATATTTATTACATAAACTTTCTTGGCTTTGTGCATTTTATGTCTCTCCTTAGTGAATTCTTTTCCCGTCTAGTAACTTACAATATATGTGTTTCCTTTCCTTCTTCCAGTAATAACCCTGAACATACTGAATAAACCCATATTTCTTATTTCATCAACTTCTTAATCAAGTACTTATTCTCTCAATGAAACATGAGAAGATAAAGATAATTTCCATCTCTGTCACACGAACTAAGACATATTTGATTCTGTTGACAATTTCTGGAATCCTCAGGAGACTACAGCCTTGTCTTTTTCATTCTTTCAACTATTCTTTTTTATTTTTTATAGAGTCTCACTCTGTCTCAGGCTGGAGTGCAGTGGTGCCGTCTCAGCTCACTGCAACCTCCACCTCCTGGGTTCAAGCTATTATCCCACCACAACCTCCCAAGTATCTGGGATTACAGGCATGCGCCATTACACCCAGCTAATCTTTGCATTTTTAGTGGAGACTGGGTTTCATTGTGTTGGCCAGGATGCTCTTGAACTCCTGGACTTAAGTGATTCACTTACCTTGGCCTCCCAAAGTGCTGGGATTACAGGAGTGTGCCACTGCACCCAACCCCTTTCAGCTATTCTAACTGTTCCCAAAACACTGGACAAACTTTGATTTTGACCTCATGCCATTCTAGTCCATGGAATCTTTTAGTTACTGTTTCTCTTTTCTATCTATGAAATTAAAAAAAAAATGTTTATTCTAATTACCTTCCTCTCTGTGTCTCTCCTTGAAAAATTATTGTAAGATGGAAGCACTTTTAAACAACACAAGAAAATAAAAAGCACAGGACAGGTCGTGTTTTTCATTTTATTATTAAATACTAAAATTAATTATTCTTTCATTTCTAGAGCTTGATTCTCTCTAAATAGTCTAAAGCCTACAGAGATGACAGGTTTGTTTTCTCTATCCCTGTGACTTCTCACCCACATACAAGTCAAATACTGTTCTTGAATCAAAAGTGCTTTTTCTTCTTAGAGTTACTCAAAGTCACTTTCTGGAGTTCTTTAAAACTCTTAGATGTGAGAAAAATAAAACTTTATGTGTTGAAATTCTATAGAGCATTCTCACTAAAATGGATTTCTATAAACTCCATTTACATTGTCAACTACAAACTTCAGTGTGTTTATGCTTTATTGATTATGGTGGGACATTTGTGTCCCTTGAATCGGCAAAACAATGTCAGTTTTCGAGAACATTTAATTCTATTATAAACTGTTTAATTGTTAAAAGAAATTATTGATGCATTTTGCATAGTGTTACATTATTTTGTTTCTTTTTAGTTTATTAATCATGCTTGTGGAACTTCTTCTAGATCTGCAAGCCATCTGAGAACAC
The DNA here is from genome assembly GCA_028533165.1 of Leontopithecus rosalia. Lineage (NCBI taxonomy): Eukaryota > Metazoa > Chordata > Mammalia > Primates > Cebidae > Leontopithecus > Leontopithecus rosalia. Next base: position 91,271,987 of record CM052651.1, on the reverse strand, counting down.
TGATTGTTTCCTTCCATATTTACCTTATCACTTTTTAAATATTTTCTTCAGAATTTAAGAATAAAATTTGAGGTTTTATTACAATAAAATGTGAATATAGTTCTAATTTTATCTTTCTCAGAATCTAACCCTGATTGCCAAGGTAAATGAGAACTAGAAAGTCAATTTAATTTTACATAAATCTAATATATATCTGTAGCCAAAATGTAGGACAAAAGGCTGCTGAGAAAGATCAACGTAGAATATAAGAAGATAAGTCCAGCTACCAACACAAAAACAAAACAAAACAAAAAGAGTACACCAAAATGAAGGATTCGTCTGAAAGAGAGAAAAATAATCGTTTTTGCAGTTAATGAGTGAAGAGGACAAAGGAGAAAATAGCCAGCCATTCTATTCCTTTCAACCACAATTTCTACAGTTAATTTTAATATCTGTTGAGCCATTTTAGGTTAGATGTGCTGAAAATAGATGGCTTGTATCTTTTGTTTCACAAGTCCAAAGGTGACAAAAATTGTGTCCCAGGAGTTAGACTTAATGGATTAAAGCTTGTAGACTCATCAGAGCCCAGATGTAATCTAGATAATGAAGTTTTGATCTTTGACCTGATGCTATAATGTGATGAGAATATTATTGGTCTGTCATTCAAAGAAACAGAACTAGCAGGAGACAGATAGACAGGTATACGGTTAGACAGTTAGATAGATAGATGATGATAATAGATAATTTTGGCAATGAGTTGGCTTATGTGACTGTGCGGGCTGTCTAGACAAATCCACAATCCAAGGATCTGGATGGAACACTCAAGCAGCAGATGAAACTGCAGTGCACAGGCAAAATTTCCTTCTCAAGGAAACCTCAGTTTTGCTTTTAAGGTCTGTTTCCTGGTTGAATCAAGCACACCGAGATTAACTGGCATAATCTCTTTTACTTAAAGTCAACTAATCTTTGACATTATTTGCAGCTACAAAATGCCTTCAACCAATACTTGTATTAGTGTTTTATTAACTGGACTAACAGCTTGCACAAATTGACCCATAAAGCTAACTGTCACTCTTGGGAATCTTGGTAGGGAGTTAATACGGTTTGCATGAGAAAGGGACTTGAGTCATTGGGGGACAGAGAGCATACTGTGGTACATAAATCCTAAGGTGACCTTCAAGCTTTCTAGTATTCATATTATTATATCATCCCATTTCCTGAGTGTAGGTAAGTTCCTTTATTTGCTTCTAACCAAGAGAATATGGTCAAAATGTTGGAAAGTCACTCATGTAATGACATTATTTAAGACTGACATCACGCAGTTTTTGAATATTGCAAATATGATGGGAGAAAACTGACATCTTGTTACTTCTTTAAATTTTATTTCTTATTTCCCTAATGATTTGAGATATCTACATATATATATTATCATTTAGCATTTCACTTTTGGGAGCTACTGATGCATATTCTTTAAGTATGTATTGTATTCAGGAAAACTCATGAGTTTCTCTGATCATTTTGATTTTGGTTTTTGTTTGTTTTATATATTACACATAACATTTACAAGCTGTCAACATCTGCTGATTTTTATCTAGACATTCTTCTTTGCACAGCAATCTATAACTTTAGTGAAATCAAATTAGTTATATTTATTTATATGCTTGGTAGTTTATTTAGCCTTCTCCTGGAGCCCTATTAAAAATTGCAATGTCACTAGGTCCACATAGATTCTACATAGTTATATAATAAATACTAATAATTACAAAATTTTACCTTTCAAATATAAATCTTTAATATATCTGGACTCCTCATCTATATATCTCTTACAAAATTTTAAATTGTCATCTTGTTTTTTTTTTCTACATGAAAGACTGCTCTAACACCAGCTATAAAATATTACTTTGTCTATTTTAAATCATCGCAAAAAACAGTGTTTGCTCTCTGAGTTGTCAATTTTATTTAATTGGCCTTTTTTTTTTCATTTCTTGTTCACATCTGTTTACTAGGGTTTTATTCCAACTCTTTAAAACCAAAGCACATGCCTCTCTCCCATCTTTTCTCTTTGAAAAGTTGAGTTAGGTTCTTATAGATCATTATTATTCCACTGGAATTTAAAAATTGTAACTTCTGGTTCTGTTTATTTTAGTTTGGGCTTATTTTAAGCAACTGATTCAAATTTGGTCAGAATTGTGCATTTTTTATGTTTTGTGCTTTCTCATATGAATATTAATATGTGATTGCATGATTTGATAAGAGATGGTATAGTATTGTAGAATTTATTTGACTGACTACAAGATTTCTAATTTACTGGAAAAATTATTGATATTCATCTTAGCAAATATCTTGTGGCTGCATTTTCATCCTATTCATCCTATTCATTTGTTTTTATTACTTCTTGGATTTCACAAGTAGGTACATGCACTTGCACATGTTCATACAATCAGTGCTAGAATTTTCTGAAAATGTTGGCAAAGACTGTTAGAGGACTTGTTTGCCAGGACTCTAGGCATTTTAATGGTTTCCAAACTAATTGTTCACATAACAGTTTTTACAACTTGTGAATAATACATATTTAAAATTCATGCCTGTGCATTGTATTGACCTAGGAGGTACTTTTTTTTTTAGCACATTCATCAATGTTGTCAATATGTATCCATAGTACTGGCCATTATTTTTCTACTTAAATATATTGTTTTACTGCTAAGCTTCATTTCTAGACCTTACTATCCATAATAAGAAAGCTATTAGATTGTGATGAAAATGGCAGAGAGCCACCTGGTTCCTAAGCACTCTTGCCATTCTTTGATAGGATCTCCTCTGTTTCTTTCACATTGTGGATATTTAGTAGAGTCTTTCAGAACCCCCTCTCATTTTCCTATGCCTTTTTCTGTATCATAAAATACAAATTCTATATTGTTATGAATTAATTCCTATCACAGTGAATTGTCTAATATTCATTATCTATCAGTTTTTGTTCAGAGTTTGTGGTATAAAGTTGTACTGTTCTCTGACTTCACAGTGAATACAATGCTCTCCTCTAACGAGCTGTGTGCACGTACTCCTATCTTTTCAGGAGGTCAACTGCCAAATACGTGCTATAGCATTCCATGTGTTTGATTTCTTCCTCTATAGGTATCTGCATTAGAAATCTTACTGCTTACCTTACCTACAGAGTTGAACTTGCTCTGTACTGCTTTGCAGCTCTGTGATTCTCCTTAATAAAAGTGCAGTTTATCTTCTGTGATCTTTAACAAAATACACACTTTCTTCTAAACCTGAATAAAGTTATTTTTAAGTGCCTTTTGCAAAAATAATCAATTTCTTGCTGGGATCTGTACTAAAACTTATTCCTCCAATTCTATACCGTTATTAAATATGCATATAATTATTTTTCTGCCCAAAGTAGATAATGCAGTATTCTTATCTAAAAATATGCCGAATTCTCCTATATACTGCATCAGGTTATTGTCTTATCCATATTTCTTATTTATAACATTTCTAAAATTATGCAGGAAAAAGACCTTTTAATAAATTTGAAAGACTTTCAGTAGTATGACAATGTTTATTAAATAAATTTCTAAGTTTCTGATTCACAAACAGTACATGATGCTTATTATTTTGCTGTTGTTATTTATCGAATCACTGTTGTTTCAGAGAACCAGTGTAAACAAACAAATCAGTAATAAGACAGACTTTAAATAAAATTGACTGTACTTTAGAACATAGCATTAACAGATAACATTAATTGAGGACTTACTCTCTGCCAGGCTTAGTTATAAATACTCTACAGGAGTAGGCTCATTTAGCTCTCCGAACAACTGTGTAAAGTAAGTAGTGCTGATACCTCCATTTTACAAATGAAGTAACTGAGGCATTGAGGAGGAAGTAACTTCTCCAAACACTATACATCTAGTAAGTCATGGGAAAAATATTTAAATGCAGAATATTTAAATCCAGATTTTACCACAGTCATTACTTTCAGGAGTTTTGGAGCTTTAAGGCAAAATAAAATCATGGTTCTTCCACTGTAAATGTTAAATAATTAGTGTTCCCTGGATGGGTACAATAGCCTTGTGCCGCTAAAAAGACGCAGGTCATTCCTTTGTCCTTGCTTATGTATTGTATTCCAGTGTTTCAACATTAGGTGCCTCACAGAGTATGGATGTTTTCAGTGTATTATGCATATTCCAATTATCTTGTAGCTAGTCAGTGAAGTAAAACTAATTTGCGAATACTCCACCTAATTAGCATATTTAATACTCCACTATTAAATATGCCATGGTGCCATAAACAGCAAGTGATAGTGCCATTGATTCTGAACTATAAATATTGAAAACTGTGATTATCTCCCAAGTAGTAATATATATTTAACAGATATGTAAATGAACTCTGAGTAAACTATATTGTGTTGAGCTTGTTTCTCTCCCCGATGTGCAGTAGCACTGGCTCTAACTAAAACAATCCCTGGGGCCAGGCGCGGTGGCTCACACCTGTAATCCCAGCACTTGCGGGAGGCCGAGGCGGGCAGATCACCTGAGGTCAGGAATTTGGGACTAGACTGGGTAAAATGGTGAAACCCCGTCTCTACTACAAAAATACAAAAATTAGCCGTGAGTGGTGGCTGGCACCTATAATCCCAACTACTCGGGAGGCTGAGACAGGAGAATTGCTTGAAACCAGGAGACAGCGGTTGCAGTGAGTCAAGATCACGCCATTGCACTCCAGCCTGGGGAACAAGAGCAAAACTCCGTCTCATATATATATCCCCGGAATGCTTAACTTGCCATTCTCACTCACTAGTAATTCTGCTCACTAATAATCTCTACTAAATGTTTTCAAGAATTCTTACAAGCATTCACAGACATCAAAGGTGTACAAGGCTGCCTCACCGAGATATATTATATATCTCACGCTGTTAAGAAACAAAGGAAAATTAAAAAAAAAAAAAAGCAAAACATGGCTGCCTTTTTTTAAACTGTAGAATTTCTCCAAATGCACCCATTAAATCATACTGTAGCACATTGTTATTTGTACAAGTGATTATTTATATCTGTGTTCCTAAACTAAATTTATAGTATGAAATCATTTTAAAAGGTCCTCATTTTCCTAATTCACTTAAAAAATTCAATTCAATAGGATAGGAATAGATCCATGGACTTGGCATGTTTCTGAGATATCCTTTACCTGCTGCGATATATATCTAAATCACTGACTCTGTTATCTTCTTTTACAAAGGACAAACAAATTTACAATCTCAAATTTATTTCCCAGGCTAAGAAAGCCAATTAAATATTTATTTGTTAAATACCCATAGTTAAATATTGTATTTTATACTGTAAAATATCCTTTAAATGACATTATTTTCTTTATTTCTGATGTTAGGAAATTTTTTTAAGTAGGCACCTTCACTTATTCAAATATACCTTCAGTTGAGAGGTTTACTGTAGCCATTTGTTAAAGGCACTAATTTTCTAGAACATTTGGGCTTGAAAAATAAGGACTATACTATATAAATCTGTGCTTTTGTGTGCTGGAAAATGTAATTCATTAAATTTGCCAAAAACGATTTGTCTGAATCTATGTACTGATGACCAGATAAATACATTCTCTACCTAAGGTCGATTATAATTTTAGTTCTGCCCAGAACTTTCCAGATGTAGCAGGATAACTTTTGGCTAATAGCCTTAATGTTGGAAAGGCAATTTTAACTTCTTATTGAGGTATGTTTTATGTACTTTGTATAGAAAAAAAAGATAAATTATATGTCCAACCCCAGCTCATAGTAGAGGGTCAAGCAGAGAGCAACTATCTGTTTTAAAGAGACTGAAGGACTGACTAGCTAAACCAATGCGTGAAATGACTGTACAGTTGCTACAAGTGTGTTATTTGTTGTGAAAAGGAAACTGTGCTATTAGAGAAAGTGAGGTTTCTAGTATAAAACTCTCAGGCACGACATTACTGTGTTTCAAAGATAAATAATGTTTCACATATATGAAATACTCACTTATGTCCTAGAACGGAGTGGATAGTTTGCAACTGTGTCATGTCTCTCTTTTAGATGTTTAAGTAATTTGTTTCGGCTACCTAGATTTGGTGTTGAGTAATGCTTGTCAATTAGTTTACTAGTACCTAGGTGCTAAAAAGCATTATCATGTAGCTAAATGTTATACCAGAATGTGATATTTACAGTTAAAATTAATCTATTCTGAAAAGACTGATAATTGTAAATGGACAGTGATACTTTTTAAGAAATCTGGAGAACATCATTCTCAGCAAATTGACACAAGAACAGAAAAGGAAACACCATATATACTCACTCATAGGCTGGTGATGAACAATGGGAACACATGGACATAGGGAGGGGAGCACCACACACTGAGGTCTATTGGGGGAAATAGGGGAGGGACAGCCGGGGGGGGGGAGCAGGGGAGGGATGGCATGGGGAGAAATGCCAAATATGGGTGAGGGGGCAGAAGGCAGCAAAACACACTGCCACGTGTGTACCTATGCAACTATCTTGCATGTTCTGCACATGTACCCCAAATCCTAAAATGCAATAAAAATTAAAA
>CM052651.1:91128804-91264939 GCA_028533165.1 Leontopithecus rosalia | reverse complement strand
ATAATATATACATACGTATGTATACATATATATACATATATATGTATATATACACACACTTACTATGTACCTACAATTTTTTAAATTAAAATGTAATTTTAAAAACTCCTGGAAAGAAAATAAAAATGATTCATAAAACCATAAAAGTATGAATTAACATTCTAGGTTTCCTTAATATTTCTAAAAATAAAGATATTTAAAATTGTTTAAAAAACACAGTACCAGGAATCATGAAACTTATTTTCTAGTCTTTGATTTACCAATAAGTCACTGTCTTCAATGGCCACTGGCCTTGGTGTTAAGAGATTATACTCAATGTCTCTGTCATTCTTTTCATCACAAACCACTATGTCTATAAATGGGGCTCTCTTTAAAGACAAGTGAGGGAATGGTTAAATTGTCTGGATTTTGCACACTGTCTTGTTAATTATGAATGTTTCTTTTACTATTGGAATATAATAAACTACTCTGAAACGTCATGTTTTTAAACACTTATTTTGCACATAATTTTGTGGATCAAGAATTCTGAAAGGAATTTGTTGGGCAATCCACACTTGAGTCCCATCAGGCTAATGTCAGATGTTGCCTGGGGCTGTAGTGACTTGAAGGCTCATGTGGCTGGTCATCCAAAGTATTCATTCAGATGGACACCTGTCAGCTGGGAATTCATCTAACCTGATAAATGGCCCAAATATGGACTCTCCATTATGAGAATCTCAGCATAGTAAATGACGAGCTCACCAAAACCACATAAGTCATATAATCAGGCAAAAGTTGCCTTCTCTATTGTAGATTAGCCTCGAAAGTCTTTCAGTTTTATGTCTGTTGCAGTCTTTAGTTTATAAGGAAGTCACATTCATGACCAGATTCAAAGGAAGAAAACCAGACTTCATGTCTTGACAGGCAGTGGAAGTTTCTTGAAGAACATATGGGATAGAGATACTGTCACAGCCCTTTTTTGGAATAATCAGTTGCATTTGATAGATATTGATTTTGAGTGTTATTAAACTCAAGATAAAATGCTAAAAATAAAATTTTACCAATTAAGTTTTTATTTATCAAAACATAATACTGAAAATTTCAGTAATGTTCACTGGGGAAAAAATCTGAGACATGTAATACGTTCACCTGAGAAGTTACCAAGAATTAACGTAACTAGCACCATATTACTGTTATAATAAATTCAAGATGTCAGTCAATGAATATTACCTTGAAGAACAAGAGAAAGTTTTAGGCAGTAATTTTCAAAAAGTTATCAGAAATCACATTGATATATTTTATAGAGAGAGGAGGAATAAAGTGCCACAAAGTGTTTTTTCATTTATTAATTTTGTATTCTAAATTAGTATATTGGGAAGAATATGCTAACTTATTTCAGTGGGAGGTTTGTGAATATTTCCCTGAGGGAAAGAATCAGCATAGAGTTACTCTTATTATTACAAAAACCCATACAGCAATTAAAAGCATAATTATAGTATAAATCAACCTTGTTTGAACCAATATCATGTATTTTTATGTTTATTCCAAAGTGCATTGTACTCATTTCTCTTGACCTTTTACTATATTATAATTGTTATTTTCAAAAGATATCCTAAAACAATTTGTTGAGATGAGTCATAAAATTTTCTTTCAGGATATTGACTAGATACTCACTTGTTTTTCTTATTTGATAAGCTTCTTTCTCCAGTCAGCGTTTCAGTGATCTAAAATTGTTAGCCAGTGACCCAATATATTTATGTACATATTCATCTATCTTTTCATAATAATCCCAAACTGAAAATAACCCAATTGTCAAAGAACTGCCAAATTTATTGTGCTATCCTTTTCAAAAGTGGCTACTGTATTTAAATAACACTTAAATAACTTTCATTTAAAAAAATTATTTCTAACACTTCATGGAGTCACTATTACTATAAAGCTAAATTGATTTACATTAGAGACCATCAGTATATTTGACTTAAACAGGTAGCAGATTAATAAAATAGTAATAGGAGTGAGAAATAGTAGAGTAGTTAAAAAAAGGATTTCTAAGCCATTTGTGTTAATCCATTCTTATGCTGCTATGAAGAAACACCTGAGACTGGGTCATTTATAAAGAAAAGAGGTTTGATTAACTCACAGTTTCAATAGAGTTTGGGAGGCCTCAGCAAACTTACTATTATGGCAGAAGAGGAAGCAAACATATCTTTCTTCACGTGGCAGCAGGAAGGTGAAGTGACAAGAAACGGGAAAATCACCTTATAAAACCATCAGATTTCCTGAGAACTCACAACAAAAACAGAAGCATGGGGGTATTTGCTTCTATTACACCTAGTAGGTCCCTCCTATGATTGAGAATTATGGAATTACAATTCAAGATGAGATTTTGGTGGGGACCCAAAGCCAAACCATATCATCACTGAAAATATTTTTTGTCGGGATTGTAAATGAAAGGATGAGAAATAAATTAGATGAAATTGTTCTTTGTATTTCATGCTTAAGTAAATAGAATATAATTTTAAAAATTAATACACGAATTTATTATAAGGAGGCAAACATTAACATGCTTAGCATTCTTTTTTTTACATGTTTTCATAAATATAAATACATATGCATTATTGTGCCTGAGATTCTACTGTAATGCTATTTTAAAATCATAGGTTTATTTGTTCTCTTAAACATATTTCCTTTATTTTTAAAATATCATTTTCTCTTTACTAAGAAACTAACAGTAAGAATATAATGCATATTTTCATATACCTTTCCAGATTTGTGCAAAGATAAATACATATACAAATTGATTCTGCTGTCACTCATTTTACAAAATTAGATTATATTAAAAATGTGTTTCTGCATCTTGCTTTTTTCCAGTAAACATTATGTTTGGAAACTCTTCTAAGTCTGTTGATATACATTATATTTATTCATTTCTGTAGCAACATAACAGATGGAGAAGGAAATTATATATAATCATTCCCTTATGATGGGCATTTGATAACTTCAGAGATATTTTAAAAATCAAAAACATTATAAAGTTATTTCAAAGTTAGGTAAGATAACTGTATTAAATTATGAATTATTTGGAATCAGTCTGATGACTAGAACTTTCAGAACACAGATGTAACTCAGAGATACTGCAGGTTCTGTTCCAGACCACAACAATAAAACAAATGTTGCAAAAAGTGGCATCACAAAAAGTCACACCACATTTTTGGTTTTCAAGTACATTTAAAAATTATGTTCACACTATGCTGAAGTCTATTAAATGTGCAACAGAATTAAGTCTAAAACGTCATATATATATATGTACAGACTTTAACTTAAAATATTATTTTTAAAAGTCTAAAAATCATCTGAAGCTTCAACAAATGGTATTTTTTTTTTTTTTTGAGACGGAGTTTTGCTGTTGTTACCCAAACTGGAGTGCAATGGCACAATCTCGGTTCACTGCAACCTCCGCCTTCTGGGTTCAAGCAATTCTCCTGCTTCAGCCTCCCGAATAGCTGGGACTACAGGCGTGCACCACCATGCCCAGCTAATTTTTTTTTGTATTTTTAGTAGAGACAGGGTTTCACCTTATTGACCAGGATGGTCTCCATCTCTTGACCTCGTGATCCACCCGCCTCGGCCTCCCAAAGTGCTGGGATTATAGGCGTGAGCCACCGTGCCCGGCACAAATGGTAATCTTAATGCTAATAGAGAGTCTTGCCTTGATGTTGTTGGCTACTGACTCATCAGCATGATGACTACTGAAGGTTGGAGTACCTGTGACAATTTCTTAAAATAAGACAACAATGAAATTTGCTGCATTAATTGACTCTTCCTTTCATGAAAGATTTCTCTACAGCATGCAATGTGTTCAATAGCATTTACCCACAGCAGAACTTCTTTCAGAATTGGAGTCCATCCTCTGGAAACCTGCCACTGCTTTATCAATTCAGCTTATGAAATACTCTAAATCATTTGTTGTCATTTCAACAGTTTTCACTGCGTCTTGTTCAGAAGTAGACTCCATCTCAAGAAACCACTTTCTTTGCTCATTTGTAAGAAGCAGCTCCTCATCTGTTCAAGTTTGATCATGAGATAGCAATAATTAAGTCACATCTTCAGGCTCAACTTTTAATTCTAGTTCTCTTGCTGTTTTAACCATATCTGTAGTTACTGCCTTTGCTGAAGTCTTAATCCCTTTAGTCATTCATGAGAATTGAAATCAACTTCTTCCAAACCTCTATTGATGTTGATATTTTGACCTCCTCCTATGAATCAGAACTGTTTTAATGAAATCTGGAATGATGGTTCTTTTCTAGAAGGTTTTCAATTTACTCTTACCAGATCGATCAGAGGAAACACTAAATATGGCAGCTATAGCATTATAAAATGTATTTTTCAAATAATAAAGCTTAAAAGGTAAAAATGATAAGGCTTAAAGCTAAAAATAATCCTCGCTCCATGAGCTGAAAATGGATGTTGTATCAATAGTATTGGAAACATGAATCTTCTTATACATCTCCATCAGAATTCTTGTTAAAGAGCAGAAATACTTTGAAATAAATCTTTTATTTTCTCACATGTAGGTCTCAGCAGTAGGCTTAAAATATTTAGTAAACCATTCTCTAAATAGATGTGCTGTTATCCAGACTTTGCTACTCCATTTGTGGAGCACAGGTGGAATAGATTTAGAATAATTATTTTTTAAGTGTTCTTTTTATAATCTTTTTTATTTCAGTAGTTTTTTTGGGGTACAAGTGGTTTTTGGCTACATGGGTGAGTTCTTCAGTGGTGAATTCTGAGATTTCAGTGAACCCATCACCCAAGCAGTATACACTTTCCCAGTATGTAGTCTTTCATCTCCCACCCCTCTTCCACCCTACCCATAAATTCCCCAAAATGCATTATAGCACTCTGTATGTTTTTGCAGTCATAGATTAGCTCTCACTTATAAGTGAGAACATACAGCATTTGGTTTTCTAAGTGAATTACTTCACTTAGAATAATGGTCTCCAGCCATCTAAGTTCCTGTAAAAGACACTGTTTCATTTCTTTTTATGGCTCAGTAGTATTCCAGGTGTATATACAGCACAAATTCATTATTCACTTGCTGGTCAATAGGCACAGAGATTTGTTCAATATCTTTGCAATTGTGAATTGTGCTGCTATAAACATGCATGTGCATATTTTTTATATATAGTGACTTTTTTGGGGGCTAGACACTTAGGACTGGGACTGCTAGATCAAATGATAGATCTACTTTTGGTTATTTAAGAAATATCTTTACCATTTTCCATAATGGTAGTACTAATTTAGAATCCTTCCAGCAGTGTAAAAGTGTTCCCTTTATACCACATCTATGCTAGCATCTGTAATTTTATGACTTCTTAATTATGGCCATTTTTGTAGATGTAAGGTGGTAGGTATCTCATTGTGGTTTTGATTTGCATTTCCCTGATGATTAGTATGTTGAACATCTTTTATATGTTTGCTGAATGTTTGTATATCTTTTTTTGAGTAATGTCTGTTTATTCCCTTTGTCCACTTTTTGATGAGATCATTTGTTTGTTTGTCTTATTTGTTTGGGTTCCTTGTAAATTCTGGATACTAGTCTTTTTTGGATGCATACTTTGTGAATATTTTCATTCATTTTCTGGGTTGTCAGTTTACTCTGCTGGTTATTTCTTTTGATTAGGTCCTATTTATGTGTTTTTTTCTTTTGTTGCATTTGCTTTTGTGGTCTTAGTCATGAATTCTTTACCTAAGCCAATGTCTATAAGAGGTTTTTCAATATTATTTCCTGGAAGGTTTATAGTTTCAAGTCTTAGATTTAAGTCTTTGATTCATCTTAAGTTGATTTTTTTATAAGATGAGAGATAGGGATCAAGTTTCATTCTTTTACATGTAGTTTGCCAGTTTCCCCAGCACAATTTATTGAATAGAGTGTCCTTTCCCCAATTTATGTTTTTGTATGCTTTATCAAAGACTGTGTGGCTGTAAGTATTTGACTTTATCGGTTTTCTGTTATGTTACATTGGTTTATGTGCCTATTTTTATACTGGTACTGTGATGTTTTGGTAACCATAGCCTGATAGTATAATTTGAAGTCTCATATTGTGATGTCTTCATATTTGTTCTTTTGCTTAGTATTATTTTGTCTAAAATTTAACATAATTATTAAAAGCCCTACAAATTTTTAATGGTAAATGAGCATTAGTTTCAATTTAAAGTCACCAGTTGCATTAGACCTTACGAAGAGATTCCACCTGTTGCTTGAAGCTTTGAATCAGCCATTGACTTATCCTTTCCAGCTATGAAAGTCCTAGGTGGCATCTTCCTCCAATATAAAACTGTTTCATCTATATTGAAAACCTGCTGTTGAGTGTAGTCACCTTTACCCATTATTTTAGCTTGCTCTTCTGGATAACTCTCTGTAGCTTCTCCAACAGCGCACTGCTTCTGCTTGCACTTTTATGTTTTAGAAACAGCTTTTCAGCATAAACTTCATGAACAAACCTCTGCTGGCTTTCGACTTTTTTTTCTGCAGCTTCCTCCCTTTTCTTAGCCTTCACTGAATTGAAGGGAGTTAGAACCTTGCTCTGGATTAGGTTTTGGCTTAAGGCAATGTTGTGGCTGGTTTGATCCTTTATCTAGACCACTAAAACTTTCCTCCTATCAGCAATAAGGCTGTTACTCTTTTTTATCATTCATGTGTTGATGAAGTAGAACTTCTAATTTCCTTCAAAAACATTTCCTTTGCGTTCACAGCTTAGCTAACTTTTGGTGCAAGAGTTCAGCCTATCTCGGCTTTTGACATGCTTTCTAAACTTAATCATTTCTCTTTTGATTTAAAGTGAGTGACTCTCTCTTTCACTTGAACACTTAGAGGTTATTGTAGGTTATTAATTGACCTGATTTCAATAATTTTGTGTCTCAGGTTATAGGTAGCCTGAGATGAGGACAAGAGATGATCGAATGATTTATTGATTTAGTTTACCATCTTATAAACATGCAGTTCATGGCACCCCCTAAAAATTACAATAATAACATCAAAGATCACTGATCATAGGTCATCATAATAGATATGATGATACTTAAAAAGTATGAAATATTCCAAGAATTAATAACATGTGACAAAAAGTGGGCAGATGCTATTAGAAAAATGGCACTCATAGACTTGCTAGGAGCAGGCTTGACACAAACCTTCAATTTGTAATAACTTTAATATTTATGAAGCACAATAAAGTGAAGTTCAATAAAATGAAGTATGCCTGTACTCAAAAGACCTTTTACAATTATCATGTTTTTTGTTTATGTGTGTTACTCAGCAATATTCCTTTCTTAAATCTTTTTTTTGTAGTGAAAGGCATTACATTTTATGAATAAAGGATGGGTGATTTCATTCTTTCTATCAAGAATGCCTTTATTTCTGGGTCTTATCTTTGATGTAAGTACTATAGAGTTCAGAGTAATTATGAACTCTATAGTATTTTGTATTTGTATTACAAAATACAATATTTGTATTAGTAAATTTGTATTTTTGGATTTCAAATGTATTATTGAAATAGCACAGCCAGGTGAGGTGGCTCACACCTGTAATCTCAGGACTTTGGGAGGCACAGGTGGGTGGATCATGAGATCAGGAGTTCAAGACCAGCCTGGCAAATATGGTGAAACCCCGTCTCTACTAAAAATATAAAAATTAGCCATGCATGGTGGCGCGTGCCTGTAATTCCAGCTACTCTGGTGGCTAAGGCAAGTGAATTGTTTGAATGAGGACCCGGGAGGCGGAGGTTGCAGTGAGCCGAGATCACACCACTGCACTCCAGCCTGGCTACAGAGCAATACTCTGTGAAAGAAAAAGAAAGAAAGAAAGTGAGAGAGAGAGAGAGAGAGAGAGAGAGAGAGAGAGAGAGAGAGAGAGAGAGAAGCACAAAGATAAATTATGATAATTTATGCAATCGAATACCTTTTTTCTTAAATTCATTTATAGTAACACCTGTTATTAATAGATGTTCAGATTGTAAGTAATAATGATAAGGAGTGAGGAGAGGAAAAAGAAGAGAAAGAAGAGGATGGCAAGAAAAAAAAAGAAGAGTAAATGTAGCATATGTAACCTGGCTGAGGAATTAACTCTCCTTGCTGCAGAGGAGAATTTCTGTATAGCAGAAATTCTAAGTTACTCCAACAAATTGTTATTACTGAAACTTTAACAAGAAGGTCTGCAAAGAAAAAAAAAAGAAAGAGGCTTATTTTAATTAGTCAAAAATAATTGCCAATGGAAAAATTAATGCCACTTTTGGTGTATTTGAATCATCTACACCTTCAAGTTAATTTAGCTGACTCAGTAAAAATGAGGTCAGAGTTACTTCTTGACATCCTGTAAATTAAATAATTTTTTTGAATTTTAGCTTTTACTAAACTGATTTTGACATTGTATGACATTCATTGTCCAGCAATAACAGGGAAGAATGTGTTTTTAGGTTGGGCCTCTGCAACAAGTAAGTTGTGATGGGAAAAGAGTAAATTTTCTACTGATTCAAAGATGAGGAGCGTTGAACTACCTTCCTGAAGTATGAGATGTATAGCCAGTAGAATGGAGAAGCTTGCTTTTAATTGTGAACCTCCACCCCTTTTTAACTTCCATATTTATTGGATTTAATCTGCTTCCTATGAAAACTGAAACATAGCATTAGAGACCTGCTGCTGTAGCAATTCCTGAAAATGTATAAAAATAGGAGGTAAAACGATATGTGCTGGACTGATAGGACAGGTTAAAGTTGGTCAGACAAAATGAGACCAAAGACAGAAAGTTCTGTTGATTTTTAAGACAAGGGATACTTTAAAGGAGAAAATTCAGAAACAAGTAAAGCAATAAAGTGACCTTTCACAGAGCTACCTTAGACACTTTCACAGCAGGGAGCAGGCAGTGGAGTTTTTTTCTTTTAATTAGAAAAACTTATTTAGCTTATGGCTGTGAAGACTGGGAAGTCCAAGAGCATGGCCCTGGCATCTAGGAAGAGCATTCATGTTGAATCATAATGTGGTAGAGGACATCATGTGGTGAGAGGACAAGAACAGGCCAACTCGAGGCTCTCTTCCTCTGTTATATTGTTGCCAGGAAACTTTATTAACTTTAGTATTTATAGTTGTTAAACCTTGTTTATAAATTTTTTGTCTCTAAAACTCAGGAATTCTGTTGACTTGATATTTAGTCCCTTTCTTTTCTCCTCATGTTAATACTGGGTCCTGTTGGACAATTACATATTATCTGAAGGCTTTTAAATTATCAACTCGGATAATTACAACTTTTAAAAAACATATTAAATTATTTCTCCAATTTTTCTTTCTTTTAGCTTTTATTTATATATAGCCTCATGATTTTAGCTTTTATATATAACTTCATGGTTTTAGAAATGATTGGGGTACATGTGCAGGTTTATTATGTCGGAAAACTGATGTCATGTGGGTTTCATTTACAGATTATTTCATCACCCTGGCACTAAGTGTAAAGCCCAATAGGTATTTTTTTTTCTGATCCTCTCCCTCCTCCCACTCTTCACTCTCAAGTAGGCCCCAGGGTCTGTTGTTCTCTTTATGCCCATGTGTTCTCAGTGCTTAGCTCCCTCTTATAAGTGAGAACATGTAATATTTAGTTTCCTGTTCCTATATTAGTTTTCCTAGGATAATGGCCTCTAGCTCCTTCCATGTTGTTGCACAGGGTGTGCTCTCAGTTCACAGAAATGCAACCATCTGATCTTTAACAAATCTGGCAAGAACAAAGGCAATGGGGGAAGACTTCCTATACAATAAGTAAGTGGTGCTAGGATAACTGTCTAGCCTTATGCAGAAGATTGAAACTGGATCACCTCCTTACACCACACAGAAAAATAAGATCAATTAAAGACTTAAATATAAAACCTAAAACTACAAAATAAAACTCTGTAAGATAACATAGGAAATATCATTCTGGGTATAGTAGCTGGCAAAGATTTCATTACAAAGATGTCAAAAGCAATGGCAACAAAGGCAGAAATTGACAAATGGGATCTAGTTGAACTCAAGAGTTTCTGCACAGCAAATGACACTATCAACAGAGTAAACAACCCTAAGAATGGTAGAAAATATTTAAAAACTATGCATCCAACAGGGTCTAATATTCACATTCCATAAGGAACTGAAACAAATTTGTAAGCAAAACATGAACCCATCAAAAGGTGGGTAAAAGACATTAAGAGACAATTCTCAATAAAAGGCATACATGCAGTCAACAAGCATATAAAATGCTTAACATCACTAATTGTTAGAGAAATACACATCAAAATTACAATTAGATACAATCTCACATCAGTAAGAATGGCTATTTTAAAAAGTCAAAAAATAATACAGTCTGGTGAGGTCATAGGAAAAAGGGAATGCTTTATATACTGTAGGTGGGAGTGTAAATTAGTTCAGCCATTGTGGAAAGCCTTGTGATGATGCTTCAAGAACTCATAATACTATTACCATTTGACCCAGTGATCCCATTGTTGAGTATATACCTGAAGGAAAATAAATTGTTCTATCATAAACACACATAGACGTGTAAGTTCATTGTACCACTATTCATAATTGCAATGGCATGGAATCAACCTAAATGTTCATCAACAATAGACTGGATAAAGAAAATGTGGTATGTATGGCACCATGGAATACTATGCTGCCATAAAAAGGCAATCTTAACATAAACTTCTTTCATTGCAACTCTCTTTCTCCAGAACAACTTCCAAGAGAGTTATGTGGAAACTTCCATGCCCTTTAAAGTCTAGAAATGATATAATCTCATGGTTTTAGAAATGACCATAACCTCACCTCTTATAAAATTTTGTAGTCAAAGCAGTCACAGATCAACTCAGTTTCAAGGAAGTGGGAGAACAAACTTCATCTTTCCAGTGAGAGAATGGAATGTAAATATTGAGAAGGAAGCAGCAATAGTGACCATCTTAGAGAGAAACTACCCAAAGTACTAAAGAAGCTGCATTTTAAAAATGAGAAAATGAAAATCAAGGGCTTTATGTAACTTGCTCAAGGTAAAAGCTAGACAAAGAAGTCTCACTTCAGAGCCCATATTTTTAACCATAATCTCTTGCCATCTCTGTATAATTATAAGCAACAGAGGAGTGAACTACCGTCAAATCAATAAGATAATCTCTAATATTTTTCCCAGAGTATATTTATGATAATTGACAATCATTTAAAATCTATTTATTCATATATTCAGCTATGAAATCATGCTATAATTTCCAACATCTATTTCAAATCCGCTTATTTAGCTACAGAACTATAGTAGTAGCAAAGATAATTGGTGATATTTTTGTTGAACTATGAAACACATAATGACCTATTTTGACTAGTAGTTGTTACTATTATTTATTTTAAATGTTATGCACAAATGTCATCTGTTCAGTGGATCAAGAAATGTCTGCCTATATTAGGAAAGACAGACATATCTAATTTAATGTCAGCATCTTAGAGACCTATATTTATGATCTACTGGACAATATATCAACCATCTACTGGATACATCACTTTGTATAGACCACAAAGAATTCCATTTCAATATATTAGGTTGGTGCAGAAGTAATTGTGCTTTTTTGTCATTAAAAGTAATGCAAAACCACAGTTACTTCTCCACTAACCTTTATTTTCAATCTACTTGTTTATTCTCCTAGGATAACACTAGTTCTTCAATTTATAACACCAAATCATTCCTTACTTCTTTCACTTACCTACTTCTACATTTTAAACAATATGAGTCCTAAAGATTCTAAAGCTTTTATTTAAGGTTTGTATTTCATCTCTTATAGTTCATGTCTTAGTAGATGCCTTTATAATATTTTTTAAGAATAACTGAAAAAGACTTAATGCTTGTCTCTTATTTCTATTCTTTCTGTATTTTAATCTGTTCAAGTTGTCACAGTGATAATTTGAAATGGCAAATGTGATCATTTCACTTCCTAGATTAAAAATATGTATTGTCTCTTCAGAGTTTTCAAATTAAATAGTAAGTTTCTTAAAATGTCCTAAAGGTTTTTAGTTGGCTGCTTCAAAATCACATGTCACCTGCACAGACTACCTCAGTTTTAATGTGTATGGTGTCTCTATAAAATGTACCTGCAGTTCACATTAAGTTCTTCTGTGTCCCAAGTTGAACTAATGTAACTCTTCAATCCATGGCACCTGTCATCATTTGTTTGTGTGAAACCATTTATTTTGTTTCAGATGTGTTTCCATCCTCCTTGCTTAATAACTTCTTTATCTCAACACATTAGATACCCCGTTTTACTATATTTACAAGTTCAGTATCCCTAATTAGAAAAATAGAAATTTGAATTGCTCCAAAATCCAAAACTGTTGGAACACTGACATTACACTCAAAGGAAATGTTCATTAGAGCATTTCAGATTTTGGGTTTTTGGGTTAGGGATGCTGAACTGGTTATAATACAAATATGCTAAAATCTGAAAAATATCTGAAATCCTAAACAATTTTAGCCCTAAGCATTTTGGATAAGGGATCCTCAACCTATAATTTAAATGTGTCTAATTATTGCTAGAATATTTTACTTAAATATGTGACCATTTTCAGATTTTACCAAAGAAAAACAATCTAGCTATTGCTTTATATCAGAAATTTTTTAGTTGAGTAAAGTTGTGATCTGATAGTTCTGTGAATATTATGTTATAAATCAGGACATTGCTGCCGTTGTTCTGTTTTTACAAACAATTGAGTAAATTCAATAAAAAAGTTTTGCTTGCTTTCCTTAGCAGTAAAGCAATTAAGATATGTCCTCTTTCCCATGAGTATGAACATGTTGCATTACAAAGCTAGTCAGTATCAGGGATAGAAAGAAATAGTGACGCAGGTTTCACCTGCCATAAAATGAAATGCTCTTTTGGAACAAAATAAAGCTGAAAAGCATTGCAATGCAGTACAGTGGAATTGTAACAGTGCCAAGCTGAGCAATGCTTGTTTTCCTTCAGCATTTATAGACTAAACATAAGTTTGAAAATTCAAACAGTGATGTTGGGAAGATATTTGAAGCACATTTAAAATGCAATTACTAGCTTTATACAATACTATTTGTTTATTTTTTAAAAGGTTTGTGAGTACATAGTAGGTGTTATGTTTATGGGGTACATAAGAAGTTTTGATACATGTATACAATGTGAAATAAATACATCGTGGAGAATGGGGTGTCCTTCCCCTCAAGCATTTACTCTTTGAATTACAAATAAACCAATTACACTTTTTTAAGTTATTTAATAAAGTATTTCAAAATCTTAGCATAATCTTTCATACATAACATTTTTGTATATAATATTAAAATAAATTCAAATTAGTCATTTTTTTCCTATTTGGAAAACACTCCGGATAAATGATTTATTCTCTACCATTTTAATTGTCTTCTTTACAGTTTTCTGCCTGTGGAAAATGAATGTTTTCATAGAAAATAAAATAGGTTGCCTTCAAATCTTTATTTGTAGACAAGTAACTAAAGTTTAGAAATAAAATCTTGATTTTTATAAATTTGATTTTCAAAAATAACATTGCAAATACTAGTAAATATAGAAATGGAAAATTTTAATAAGCCTAAATTTATTATTTTCTTATAAATTCATGTATGATTTTATACTAATATAATTATATTTAGAATATATTCTTAGAAAAATATACCATTTGGTTAACTAAATGATCCTCTTATTCAAACGGTTAGAATGTCTGAGATCAAAAAAGATTGATTTATTATTAAAAACAAAAATACAGAACAAAAACCTGATTATAGGGGTTAAAAATGCTATGGTGAGAGTAAATAACAAATTGAATCCTGTAGAAAATAGATATATTGAATGAGAGTATTAGCACAAAAAATCCTTTCAGAACACAAGTATGAGTATCAGAAGAAGATGGTAAGAAAGGTTAGACACAGGGGAATGGGTAAAAGAAATTCAATATAATTGTAATGGAGATACAAAAATAAGTGCACAGCAGAGGAATAAGAAACAACACAAAAATAATAATGAAAAGCAAAGCCAATCTAATCGCCTGTCCCTATCGGACCAATACTGAGACCAAACATATTTTCTTGTCCCTGGGTGAAACAATTCCTTGACCAGGCATGCTTTTCTGTCTCTGTATTAAGTAATCGTATGCCAGGTGAAAGTATTTGCTTCCGAAAATAGTTGGAACTGGAAAATATACTATAAAACACCAGGAATGCACAGCTATCTCTTTAAGTCTCCTGTCAAAACTCTTATTTTGTGGTATCTACTTATGAAAAGCATCACAAACTTGGCCTCATTCCAGCTATTAATAATTTTCCACCTTTTAAGACCTACCTTAGAGTAGCAGATAACTTGGAACATAATTACACGTATAATACAATTATGCTAATTGTATTAGTCCATTTTCACACTGCTATAAGGAACTGCCAGAAACTGGGTAATTAATAAAGGAAAGGAGTTTAATTGACAGCATGGCTGGGAAGGCCTCAGGAAACTTACAATCATGGCAAAAGGTGAAGGGGAAGCAAGGCACCTTCTTCACAAGGTGGCAGAGAGGAGAATGAACACAGGAGAAACTACTGTTTGGTATTTACAAAACCATCTTATCTTGTGAGAACTTACTATCATGAGAACAGCGTGGGTCCCTATGATTCAATCACTTGGCCTCTCCCTTGACAAGTAGCGATTATGGGGATCATGGAGATTACAAGTTAAGATGAGATTTTGGGTGGGGACATAAGCCACTCTGCCTGGCAAAAATTCTCTATTTGTATCAAAAAAGTATAGAAATGGCCCCCTCTTTATTAGTTTTCATGCTGTTTTGTCCTCTATTTACAATAGGAAACTTCATGCCCAAAGGTGCTATGTGCATACCCTTGTAATTTGACACTTGTCTTCTTACTCTGTGACAAGAGCAAGTCAGTCTGCTGACTCTCAGGGCTTTTTCTTGCAAGTCAAGAAAATCTCTCTATAATAGGACAGGACAGCTGTCAGCATGCATGCAGTTTAACTTTCTAAGCTCACCTGTTTCTTTTAAATATAACATGTATTGGAAGAGATATATACATTTTGATTGTCAGTACAGCAGCAATTTCTCCACAATTTGCTTTTTAAAACATGTCAAATTTGTTAGTTTGCATCTCCTTTGACAAAAAGTTGATATTATAATATTATCCTACAATTAATTAGTCAATCATCAAAACTCCATCAAACATTTTGTGAAGTATAACAATAAGCTAGGCAAAATTCTGTACCTCTATATAAAAGACATAAAGATAATTTCTCACTTTGAATAAATTTTTAAATTATATAATAAGAAAAACAATAGGAAGGAACAATATTAAGCAACAACTAATCATGGCTAACAAGGATATACAAGCAAAGTCTTTAGGGAATCAAAGCAAAGCAAAAAGGAAGAATAGTAGAAGGTGAAGCTGGATTTCTACTAAATTAAGAAAGAGCTTGAGCTACATGTAAAGAAGAAAAGACACATTCCATGAAGTCGGAAAGGATAAACTAATGTTCTGAGTAATAGTAAAAAAATAAGACAACTATTCATTTATTTAATCATAGGAAAAACAATATGCTGTCCAAATCAAGATTTATTTGAAAGTTTAAAAAGGTGCTAAGAATTAAAAATGAAATATGATTTTAAATTTGTTTATTTATTTTCCAACACGTTGATTTTAGTATGACATTAACCCTATTTTAAAAGCTTGTATAATTAAAATTATTTTGAAAATTAAACTTCTTTGAAAATTGAATGTTAGAACAAAATTGAAATATTTTTTATTTTGCTTATCTAAATATGAAAAATTAACACGAATAGAATTATTACTCGTGGTTTATGTTTGCATGCTTAATTGGTTTTTTAGCTTTATGTGTCCCTAATGCCTATTTTTGAGGATATTTCTTTCCCATATGGAATATGTTTTTATATAATAATTTGCAATATTAATAAAAATTGCATTTTATGGTTTATAACTTTGAAAAAAATGATACTGTCTATTGACTCTCTTCTGAGAGCAACAACAGAAATTTGATAATATATATTTTGGTGTACGGTTCTATGAATTTTAACACATTTGTAGATCATGTGTAACTATACAGCAATCAGTGTGCAGAACAGATTCATTACCTCAAAATGTTGCCTCATGATACCCTTTTCTTTAGTCACAGAGTCTACCACTAGTCTCTGGAAACTATTAATCACATCTGTCACTATAGATTTCTCTTCTTGAGAATATCATATAAATGGGTTCAACTTGTACGTGAACTTTTGAGACTGGCTTCTTTCACTTGTGTAATATTTTTGAGATTTATCCAAGCAGAAGATAATCTGAGCTGTTTTTAGTATTTTGAAATTATGTGAACACTTGTGTATAGATTTTTATTTGAAAATAAGTGTTGCTTTCTTTAGAAAATACACAGAAGTGTGATTCCTGAGCCATATAGTAAGTATGCAATTATCTTTATAAGAAACTGCCAAACTATTTTAGAGTAGTCAGATAATGTTCCATAACAACTGTCAATGCCTGAGAGTTCCAATTGCACTGCCTCCTTGCTATCTCTTGATATTGTCAATAATTTTCATTTTATTCATTCTAAAAAGCATTATAGTGATATCTCATTACAGCTTTTAATTTGCATTTTCCTACTTACTGGCAATGTTGAACATCTTTTAATGTTCTTTGAAACTTTTATATATCCTCTTGATGAAGTGTCTCTTCAAGTCTTGCACTCATCTGTTTTTTTAATCGGGGTATTTGTTTTCTTTCTGTCAAATATTGAGAGTTCTTTATGTATTCTTAATACATGCATGTTGTAAGGAACGAGATTGGCAAATATTATCACTTTGTAGCTTCCTGTTACATTTAAGCACTTTGTCTAACATCAGGTAACAAAAATTTTTTCCTATTTTTTCATCCAAAATTTTATAATTTTACATTTAAATTTATGATACCTTTTGATTTATTATGTAAGATGTGACATTGAGTTTCATTATTAGCTTGCGGACATCCAGTTGTCCAGCATCAATTTTTGAAAAGATACTCTTTATTTATTGAATTTACCTCCTTGTCAAAAATCTATTACCCATACACTTGGTCTATTCTGGATTCCTTAGTTTGTTTCATTGATTCATGTATCTATGTGTTTCTCAATACCAACCTCAAAACAGTTTATATTGCATGATAACTATATTTCTAGAAATAGTGGGATCCCTTAATAATTTACTAGATATTAAACTATAGAAAATGTCTCATAACCCTGGTGTTTAATCTGAGCTGTTCTGCTTAACAGAAAGATTGTAATCTTATAAAAGTTACATAGAGAATTAGCCTCCATCTCCTCATCTGTAAAATTGACATAAATTATCTAAATTATACAGGTAACAGGTATTAAAGGGCTAGCTTATTTAAAGCAAATGTTCTTTAATATATGTTCTTAATAACTGTTATTTCTTTTTACTGATTAGCTCTTTATTCAATCTACCACTATTCATTTGCCTAGCTTTGTTAAATTTTATTTTAATTAAGTAACTCTTTAAAAATATATAAAGCATAGGAAAAGCAATAAACTAACATCAATATAAATAATATGATTTTCTAAATAATTGCAGAAAAACAAAACAATTAATAGAAGAAAACCTAGTAATAATAGAATGTACCTTCCTGTAGTATGAAGCTTTCAAAAAAGGATTACGATTTTCCAATTGTGACCTTGAGCTAGAGATAAAAACAAAAGAGAATGTATCATGCAGCTCAGTACCCTTTAGATTTAGTGCACAGAGAACTAATCCATCTGTTTATGATTCCTTTTTTTTGTCCCTAGATAACACTTAGTTAAAAGACACATGTTTCAACCTTCAAGATAAATTATCCTTTCATTCTTAATGGTTGTAAGTGATAAAATCCAAGAACAAATCAGTGTGTGCATTAAAACTAGTGACATCTATGCCTTTGGATTGCTGAGAGATTATCCCAATATTTAAAGGTTAAATGGTCATTTATACATTTATATATAGTTGGAGTTTATGAAAATAGTTGCTATATCTCTCAATATTTAGGTGCTATATAGGCATAAGTAGATAGATGAGCCAGGAGAATAGTTCAAATAATAAATAAAGGTAAATAAATGTTCAAGGCTCAAAGAATTCGATGTCTACGTTCAATGTAGTTGTCATCTTAATAAAACAGAAAAGTTGGAGAGGGAGAATTGATTTCATACAACATGTTTCCTCCATCTGTACCATTTAATGCACATCTGAGTGAAGTCCCAGAGGTAACCTCAATGAATGTGCTTTGGAATATTTTTTCATAAGAACTCAAATGATGTTCTGGTAATTTAATTTTGTTCCCTTTGTTCTAACATCACAGTAAAAATGTTCACCCTTTAAGATTGCTATAATTGTTCTCAGAACCTAGGCTTCAGGACTTTTGTGGTATATAGTAGTAAGTCAGTGTTTATGAGAGCATGTTAGCTGGGATGGCTATAGGCATCCCACATGGCTATAGTCCATGTGTTCTCATTGTTTAACACCCGCCTATGAGTGAGAACATGTGGTGTTTGGTTTTCTGTTCTTGTGTCAGTTTGCTTAGAAAGATGGTTTCCAGATTCATCCAAGTCCCTACAAAGGACATGAACTTATGGTTTACTATGGCTGTGTAGTATTCCATGGTGTATATGTGCCACATTTTCTTTGTCCAGTCTATCATTGATGGGCATTTGGGTTTGTTCCATGTCTTTGCTATTGTAAATAAGGCTGCTATGAGCATCCATGTGCATGTGTCTTTATAGTAGAACCATTTATAGTTCTTTGCGTATATACACAGTAATGGGATTGCTGGGTAAAATGGAATTTCTATTTCTAGATCCTTGAGGAGTCACCACACTGTCTTCCACAATGGTTGAACTAATTTACACTCCCAACAACTGTGTAAGACTGTTCCTATTTCTCCACATCCTCTCCAGCATCTGTTGTCTCCATATTTTTTAATGATCACCATTCTAACTGCTGTGAGATGGTATCTCAGTGTGGTTTTGATTTGCATTTCTCTAATGACCATTGATGATGTACATTTTTCATATGTTTGTTAGCATCATATATGTCTTCTTTTGAAAAGTGTCTGCTCATATCCTTTGACCACTTTTGAATGGGGTTGTTTTTCTTGTGTATCTGTTCTAGTTCTTTGTAGATTCTGGATATTAGCCCATTGTCAGATGGGTAGACTGCAAATATTTTTTCCCATTCTGTTGGTTGCTGGTTCACTCTAATGATGGTTTCTTTCGCTCTACAGAAACTCTGAATTTTAATTATATCCCATTTGTCTGTCTTGGCTTTTGTTGCTATTGCTTTTGGTGTTTTAGTAATGAAGTTCTTGCCTATGCCTATGTCCTGGATGGTTTTGCCTAAGTTTTCTTCTAGAGATTTTATGGTATTAGGTTTTATGTTTAAACCTTTAATCCACCTGGAATTAATTTTAGTGTAAGGTGACAGGAATGGGTCAGTTTCTGCTTTCTGCATGTTGCTAGCCAGTTTTCCCAACACCATTAATTAAACATGGAGTCTTTTCCCCATTGCTTATTTTTGTCAGGTTTGTCAAAGATCAGATGGTTGTAGATGTGTGGTGTTGCTTCTGAGGCCTCTGTCTCTGCAAAGAGAGACAAGTTGACTTTCTCCTTTCCTAATTAAATATCCTTTAATTTTTTTTCTTGCCTGATTGCTCTGGCTAGAACTTCTAATACTATATTGAATAGGAGTCATGGCCGGGCGCGGTCGCTAAAGCCTGTAATCCCAGCACTTTGGGAGGCCGAGGCGGGTGGATCACGAGGTCAAGAGATAGAGACCATCCTGGTCAACATGGTGAAACCCCGTCTCTACTAAAAATACAAAAA
Organism: Leontopithecus rosalia; assembly: GCA_028533165.1. Lineage (NCBI taxonomy): Eukaryota > Metazoa > Chordata > Mammalia > Primates > Cebidae > Leontopithecus > Leontopithecus rosalia. Next base: position 91,245,032 of record CM052651.1, on the reverse strand, counting down.
CTCAGCTGGGCATGGTGGCACGTGCCTGTAATCCCAGCTACTCAGGAGGCTGAGTCAGGAGAATTGCATGAACCCAGGAGGCAGAGGTGGCGGTGAGCCGAGATTGTGCCATTGCACTCCAGCCTGGATAACAAGAGCAAAACTCTGTCTCAAAAAAAAAAAATACTATATTGAATAGGAGTCATGAGACTCCCCAGTCTCACTTCTGTGAAAGCAATGCCCTCCAGGGAAATTTCACAGAAGAGAAGAGAGAACACACACAAGACTGACCTATAGTAACTGCCAGCAAGAAAAACTCCACCATGAGTGCGAAATTAAAGAAATTTGGTTGTTCAGATGACTAAACAAGGAAAGGAATTAAAAGAGGGCACAATAGGCAGAGTTTTTCATTGTAAGCTTTGAGAGGCATCATTGCTGGAGAAGATAAAGGTAAAATAAAATAAAAGACTTTTCTAGCATTCAATAATTATGGCAATGGAAGTAAAAGTGGGAAATTAAGGGTTCTGCAAAAAGAAAGGCAAATAAATAAGTAAATAATAGCAAAATCACCAAAGCTCACAAATCCCTTCTCCAATAATCAAAAAGAAGCATTAAAAAATACAATCAGTGATTAAATAGTATTAAAATTCTAAAGAAAACTGTACTCGAGTGTTCATATCACTTCAAGAAAATAAAGCATCAATACCATTTTGCACTTATTCCAGAAATGCAAGTTTGATTTAATATCAGGAAAATCTATTAACATAATATACCAATAACATATTGAAGAAGAAAAAATATATGTTTGTCTCCAAAGCTGATGAAGAATCCTTTGGCAAAATAAATGACTACTCTTCCGAGCAATATAGTTAAGAAAACACCTAGTTAGACACTTCCATAAGATGATAAAAACAAATACATTATTTATAAAGCTAGTATTCTGCTTAATGTGAAAATACTAGTATTACCACTAACATTAGACAAAAATAAATATGACTAAAATTGCTAATATTTAACACTGTACTATATATATCTATCTGCAACAGAAAATAAATTATTGCCACAAATTAGAAAATTAGAAATATAACCATTTCTGTTTGCAGATGACAGAACAGAATATCTCTAATCTCCCTGGAACCAGTAACAAATTTGACTTAACAATAGAATAATTCACTCAAGTAGCAGAAGAAAATTAACACAAAAATTCAAGAGCCTTTTTACACATATAAAACAACTATTTCAATGACATAATCACAGAAAGAAACATACAAATTGTTTATAAAGATAACCTGAAAATACCTCTGAAAGAGACAAATTAGACTTGAACAAATGGAAAGAAATATTTATTTTTTAGTAATATTACTAACCATCATAAAGGTAACTCTTCTTCCTAAGTAACCTTATGAATTTATCAGAATACCAATTAAAGGTCTATAAACTTTTTTGGGGATGTAGAAAAGCTGATTGCAATTTTCTACGAATAACTAGGATAACTCAAATCATGGTCATGAATGCTCAGTTAAACACTCTCCGTAGCCACTCTATTTAATATAGTGTGATAGAGTGCATAAACAGACACACAGAACAGTGAAATAAAATGGAAAATCCAGAAATATATGTAAAATGGCATTCTAACTAACCCAAAACCCCAAAGGAATTTAAGGAATCATTTATATATTCAAATGCATTTACACTTTTTATGTAACAAAAAATCTAAACATTATAAAATAATTCTAAAGACAAAGGAAAGTTATAGAACATGTTTGCAACAGAAATCACAGTTAAAATATAACTTTAATAAATAAAAAATTCTTAGGAAAATGAGCAAAAACTCGATAAAATAAGTTGACAACCAATAATAGACAATGAACAAAATTATATTAATTATATAACTACTTACAACATTCAGCTTTACTAAGAATGAGAGAAATAAAAAGTAGAACTACGAAGAACTATCATTTATCAACTAATAGATCAGCAAAAATTGCCAAAATTAATAAACTGTTGACAAAGCTGTGGGAAAATAGGCTGCTGGGAATTTAAAATGGTGTAACACAGGAGGGAGTGTGCACAAGATGGAAGACATTGATGGAGGGAGGAGTGACATATCTTTTAGTATATCCTCATATACAGTTTTGAATGTTAGAACTATATTATTAATCTTAAAAATAAATAAAATAAGGATAAATGCTGAGACAGAGTACAAACAAAAACAAATAAAATAAGCATTTTAAAACAGAAAAAGACTTAATGAAAGTTTTAATCACAACACTTTCCTATATGGCCTTAGGCTAAAGAGCAAAGAATGCTTATACATAAACATAAACGTCTAACTAAAAGTTTTCTTTCACAGTGATGTGGGCTAGCAATTACAAAACATTTTTCTGTATATTATGAGATTGAGCAAATGGATTACTTATATTGAGAATAATGGGAAACTGGTTTTCACTGTTGAAAGAGAGTTGGAATATTAGAAATGAGTAAGACTGGAGTTAACTCTTTGTCCTGCATTGAGGTATTAAAAACCTATGTGTGTGTATCTATGTGTGTGTATACATACACACATGTATGCACAATAGTATATATATATACAATAGTACATATATGTATGTATATATACCACAGTCCTTTCTTATCTGCAGGGGATATAGCCCAAGAACTCCTGTGAGTGCTTGAAACTAAAATAGTATTGAACCCTATTTCCATCTATCAGAACATATTTCTGTTCATGTCTTTCATGCTCTAATGCCATTCCAATCTTGACTAATCACTTACTACACACTGTGGCCCAAATTTTTGCAGTATGAGACACTACAGCAAAACTAGTGATATAGTTTGTCTATGTCCCCACCCAAATCTCACCTTGAATTGTAATAAACCCCACATGTCAAGGGTGGGGCCAGTTGGAGATAATAGAATCATGGCGGCTGTTTCCCAGATACTATTTTCCTGGTAGTGAATAAGTCTTATGAGATCTGATGGTTTTATAAATTGGAGTTTCACTGCACAAGATCTCTTGCCTACTGCCATATAAGACATAACTTTGCTCCTCCACCTTCTGCCATGATTGTGAGGCCTCCCTAGCCATGTGAAACTGTGAGTCGATTAACCCTCTTTTTCTTATAAATTGCCCAGTCTTGGGTATGTCTTTATAAATTACCCATTCGGGTATGTGAGGACAGATTAATACCAATAGCACGGATTTTTTCTTCCTTCTTCACAATTTTTGGATTAGAAGATTCATTCTTACCATAGATTTTAGCAACTTTGGCATGTTTTCTTTTTTTTTAAGAAAAAAAGTACTTTTTTTCACTGAAAGGAAGCACTTTATGGCTTCTCTTTGACATATCCAAATTGCCAGCATCAGTACTCTTGCACTTTGTGGTTATTATTAACTAAAATAAGTGTTACTTGAAAACAAGAACTGCAATTCTACCATAGTCATACTAATAACAAAAATAGCTGCTAAATGCCTCAGGAGAAGAGTAGCCAATTACCTGGATAAGTTGGACAAAGGGATGATTCACACCCTGGGCAGCAGATTTCATCACGCTACTTCATGAGTAACTTAAAATTTATAAATCATCTATTTCTGGAATGTTCTACTTAATATTTTCAGACTATGCTCAACCATAGATGATGGAAACCACAGAAGGCAACTTGTGGAAAAGGAGAGACTATTGTATACATGTAAGGGGAGTGGGTGTGTATGTAATCATTATGTGTACATGCACACATAGACCTCTTGCTCTCATGCAAAACTAAAGAAGGGAAATGCATATAAAAATGTCTTTAGTATATGTGACTACAAAATATGTCCCTTGGCATATTAAATGTTTTAAACTGAAGGAATTTGAGATAAGGACTGAAGGAGAAAAGTCATTTTGACTTCTTCTCATCTCTTCCCTGAAGCAGTTCACAAAACCTAGGAAGACTTATCTTACCTTCTGCTGAAGGTCATGAGACTTCCATATATATATAATTGCACCTTAGGTTCTGGGATACATGTGAAGAACATGCAGGATTGTTGCATAGGTACATACATGGCAATGTGGTTTGCTGCCTCCATCCCCATCACCTATATCTGGCATTACTCCCCGTGTCATCCCTCCCCAACTCCCTACCCTCCACTATCCCTCCCCTAGTTTCCCCCAACAAACTTCACTGTGTGATGCTCCCCTCCCTGTGTCCATGTATTCTAATTGTTCAACAGCCACCTATGAGTGAGAACATGTGGTGTTTGATTTTCTCTTCTTTTGTCAGTTTGCTGAGAATGATGGTTTCCAGGTTCTTCCATGTTCCTACAAAGGACACAAACTCATCGTTTTTTATGGCTGCATAGTATTCCATGGTGTACATGTGCCACATTTTTCCTGTCCAGTCTATCATCGATGGGCATTTGGGTTGGTTCCAAATCTTTGCTATTGTAAACCGTGCTGCAATGAACATACATGTGCATATATCTATAACAGAACGATTTATAATCCTTTGGATATATACTCAGTAATGGAATTGCTGGGTCAAATGGAATTTCTATTTCTAGGTCCTTGAGGAATTGCCACACTGTCTTCCACAATGGTTGAACTAATTTACACTCCCAACAGTGTAAAAGTGTTCCTATTTCTCCACATCCTCTCTAGCATCTGTTGTCTCCAGATTTTTTAATGATCGCCATTCCAACTGGCATGAGATGGTATCTCATCATGGTTTTGATTTGCATTTCTCTTAATGACCAGTGATGATGAGCATTTTTTCATGTTTGTTGGCCTCATATATGTCTTCTTTTGAAGAGTGTCTGTTAATAACCCTCACCCACATTTGAATGGGTTTGTTTGCTTTTTTCTTGTAAATCTGTTTTAGTTCTTTGTAGATTCAGGATATAAGTCCTTTGTCAGATGGGTAGATTGCAAAAAAGTTTTCCCAATCTGTTGGTTGCCAGTTCATGCTAATGATTGTTTCTTTTGCTATGCAGAAGCTCTGGAGTTTAATGAGATCCCATTTGCCTATCTTGGCTTTTGTTGTCAATGCCTTTGGTGTTTTAGTCATGAAATCCTTGTGTAGGCCCATGTCCTGAATGGTTTTGCCTAGGTTTTCTTTTAGGGTTTTTATGTTGCCAGGTCTTATATTTAAGTCTTTAATCCAGCTGGAGTTAATTTAATGTGAGGTGTCAGGAAGGAGTCCAGTTTCTGCTTTCTGCACATGGCTAGCCAGTTTTTCCAACACCATTTATTAAACAGGGAATTCTTTCCCCATTGCTTGTTTTTTCAGGTTTGTCAAAGATCAGACGTTTGTAGATGTGTGGTGTTGCCTCTGAGGCCTCTGTTCTGTTCCATTGGTCTATATCTCTGTTTCAGTATCAGTACCATCCTGTTTTGATTACTGTAGCCTTGTAGTATAGTTTGAAGTCTGGTAGTGTGATGCCTCCTGCTGTGTTCTTTTTGCTTAGAATTGACTTGGCTATGCGGGCTCTCTTTTGGTTCCATATGAAGTTTAAAGTGTTTTTTTTCCAGTTCTGTGAAGAAGGTCATTGGTAGCTTGATGGAAATAGCATTGCATCTATAAATTACTTTGGGCAGTACAGCCATTTTCATTATACTGATTCTTCCTAATCATGAGCATGGAATGTTTCATCTGTTTGTGTCCTCCCTTATATTGTTGAGCAGTGGTTTGTAGTTCTTCTTGAAGAGGTCCTTTCCATCCTTCATTAATTGTATTCCTAAGTATTTTATTCTCTTTGTAGCAATTGTGAATGGCAGTTCATTGTTGATTTGGCTCTCTTTCAGTCTGTTATTGGTGTATAGGAATGCTTGTGATTTTTGCACATTTATTTTGTATCCTGAGACTTTGCTGAAGTTGCTTATCAGTTTCTGGAGATTTTGGATTGAGACCGTAGAGTCTTCTAAATATACAGTCTTGTTGTCTGCAAATAGAGACAATTTGACTTCCTCCTTTCCTAATTGAGTACCCTTTGCTTCTTTTTCTTGCCTGATTGCTCTGGCTAAAACTTTCTATACTATATTGGAAAGGAGTGGTGAGAGAGGGCATCCTTGTCTTGTGCCAGATTTCAAAGGGAATGCTTCCAGTTTTTACCTAGTCAGTATGATATTGGCTGTGGGTTTGTCATAAATAGCTTTTATTATTTTGAGATACATTCCATAGATACCTAGGTTATTCAGAGTTTTTAGCATAAGGGATTGTTGAATTTTGTGGAAGGCCTTCTCTGCACCTATTGAGATAATCATATGGTTTTTGTGTTTGGTTCTGTTTACGTGATGAATTACTTTTATAGAATTGTGTATGTTGAACCATCCTTGCATCCCAGGAATGACAGCTACTGGATCGTGCGTGTATAAGCTTTGTGATTGTGCTGTTGCAATCAGTTTGCCAATATTTTATTGAAGATTTTTGGATCTATGTTCATCATGGATATTGGCCTGAAGTTTTCTTTTCTCGTTGAGTCTCTGTGGATTTGGTATTAGGGTTGGCCTCATAAAATGATTTGGGAAGGATTCCCTCTTTTTGGATTGTTTGGAATAATTTCATAAGGAGTGGTACCAGTTCCTCTTTGTATGTCTGGTAGAATTCAGTTGTGAACCCACATGGACCTGGGCTTTTTTTGGTTGGTAGGCTATTAATTGTTGCTTCAACTTCAGCCCTTGTTACTGGTCTATTCAGGGTTTCAACTTCTTCCTGATTTAGGCTTTTGATAGTACAGGTGTCCAGGAATTTATTCATTTCTTCCTGGCTTACTGGATTATGTGCACAGAGTTGTTTGTAGTAATCTCTGATGGTGGTTTGTATTTATGTGGAATCTGTGGTGATATCCCTTTTATCATGTTTTATTGCATCTATTTTATAATTCTCTCTTTTTGTGTTCATTAATCTGGCTAGCAATTTGTTTATTTTGTTGATCTTTAAAAAAAACAGCTCCTGGATTTACTGATTTTTTTGAAGGGTTTTTTGTGTCTTTGTCTCCTTCAGTTCTGCTCTGATCTTAATTATTTCTTATGTTCTGCCAGCTTTTGAGTTTTTGTGATCTTACTCCTCTAGCTTTTTCCATTTTGATGATTGGGTGTCGATTTTAGGTCTTTCCTTGCCTCTCATGTGGGCATTTGTTTCTATAAATTTTCCTCTGGACACTGCTTTAAATGTGCCCCAGAGATTCTGGTACCTTGGGTCTTTGTTCTTGTTGGTTTCAAAGAACATCATCATTTCTGCCTTCATTTCATTGTATATCCAGGCAACATTCAAGAGCCAGTTGTTCAGTTTTTATGTATTTGTGTGATTCTGAGTTAGTTTCTGAATTCTGAGTTCTTATTTGATTGCACTGTGGTCTGAGAGACATTTTGTTATAATTTCCTTTCCTTTGCATTTTCCAAGGTGTGATTTACTTCCAATTATGTGATCAATTTTAGAGTAGCTTCATGTGGTGCTGAGAAGAATGTATATTCTGTGGATTAGGGTTGGAGAGTTCTGTAAATGTCTGTTAGGTTTGCTTGGTCCAGGTCTGAGTCAAGTCCTGGATAGCCTTGTTAATTTTCTGTCTCGTTGCTCTGTTTCATCTTATCCGTGGAGTGTTTAAGTCTCCCACTATTATTGTGTGAGGGTCTAAGTCTATTTGTAGGTCATTAAGAACTTGCTTTATGTATCTGGGTGCTCCTGTATTGGATGCGTATATATTTAGGATCATTAGCTCTTCTTGTTGAATTGATCCTTTTACCATTATGTAATGCCTTTCTTTGTCTCTTTTGATCTCTGTTGGTTTAAAGTCTATTTTATCAGATTTTCCTGAGAGACTTTCAAATGATAGTTGCCACCTCATAACTGGTGAAAACAAGTGTCCTTATCACTGAAGAAACAGGGACTCAGAGAAGAATCTGATTAAATAAACTTTGCTGAATGCTACCCCCCCCCAGTTTTTTAGTACTAGATTGTATTTTTTTGCCCTATTAGATTTCTTCACAACTGTGCAATTTCCACTAAACATACTATATAAAACACTAAGGCTTAACTGTTTTTCAGGGTCTTTGTTTTCTCATAGACTCCCGTGCCAGGTAAAACTTAGTTTAAAAAAACACTTGTATGCTTTTCTTTTCTTCATATGTTTTTTGGTATAGGGGCTTCCAAAATGGGTAGAGGAAGATATATAATTGTTTTCTCTATATCTGTCAACAAGACAATGGCACCAACTTTAAAGATCTCCCAATCGTCACACCTTAGAAATTTTAACATCCAAAGAAATGATAGCAACAGAATTTTTGTGGAATTAAGAAGAAACTATGAGTCCATGTTGAAAAAAATGAATGTAAAATGAATGAATGAGAGAAAATTATACCCCCTCTTAGGGTATAAAAGCATTTGAGAGCACCAGATAGTAAAAAGCATACAAAAGACTTCAGGAAGCATACTTGTGAAAGAAATTTAATAAAGTCAAAAGATACAGTACAGCAAAAGAAAGATTGTACAGACAAGCATCATTAGCCTGAGAGATTTCCAGGTACAGTTCATCCATATCATTCTTTATTCCTTTGAGACAGAGTCTGGCTCTGTTGCCCAGGCACGATCTCTGCTTACTGCAACCTCCACCTCCTGGCTCAAGTGATTCTCCTACTTCATCCTCCTGAGTAGATGGGATTACAGGAGTGCACCACCACACCCTGCTAATTTTTCTATTATTAGTAGAGACAGGAATTCACCATGTTGGCCAGGTGGGCCTGAAACTCCTACCCTCAAGTGATCTGCCAATCTCAGCCTCCCAAAGTGCTGGAATTAAAGGTGTGAGCCACCATGCCCCCACAAAAAATTATTCTTTTATTAAATCTATGCTTAATTTTAATAGATACATAATTGCGTAAATTTATAGGACACATATTTTTATACAAAGATACACTGTATAATGATAAAATCTATGTAATTATGATATCCATCACCCAGAAACATTGATCATTTCTTTGTATTGGGAACATTCCAAGCATGTGCTTCATTTTTGAAATAGAAAACACTATGACTTGTGCAAGCAATCTAGGTTTTGAAAGAGCTTCCGAAAAATTCCCAGTGGGACCTTGTGTAGTCTTCTAGTCATGAGGCCAAGCCAAGCTTTATAACCAGTTACACCAGGTATAAGCCAGGAATATGCAAACTGGCTAGGAAAGTTTCAAGCTTTAAACACAATATTACACATCATTTCTTAGTCCTTTCACTCTTCTCTTGACCAAGAGTCAGTTTCAAACTTTCAGGCATCCCTGGAGATACACATTGATCTATTCTAGTTCAGCCGAAAATAACTTTTTACAAGTACTGATAGGTAGAAGAAATGATAGCATTAGAAACAACACCACTTAGCAACTATTATAAAAATTGAGTAAGACAAAAATCCAGAGCAGGAGCTAAACGAGCAAGTAAACTTTTTAACAAGAATCAGGATGTTTAAATATTGTCAAAGTAACTCACTCCAAACTACGCACACACACACACACACACACACACACACACACACACAGTTAGGGAAGGAACAATAATTTTATAGTGGATTTACCTAGCAGCTATCTTCTTTGGCAACTAATCAGTTACCATCAGCAATAATGGGACAAACTGACAGCAAGTCTTCCTAATATGATGCATTAAAAGAGACACAGCATCACTTCTGTGATGTTACTATCAAAAGTGTATCATTTAAACATAATCATTAGCAAGCAGGAGTCAAAACTAAATTGAGGAACATTCCACAAAATAAGTGGGCTGAATTTAAAAAAAAAATGTCAAGGTCCTGAAGCCAAGGAAAGGCTAAGGAAGTCTTACAGATTAAAGGAGACGAATGCAATGTGGTATATAAATGTATTGCATGGATTGAATTGAACCTTACGTTGAAAAAACAAAAATAGTTAATAAGGACAATAATAAAGCAATAGATGAAATTTGAGTATGCACAATTGATTTATATAAAGCGTACTGTATTAATGTAATTAATGATTTCAATAATTATAGTGCTGTTACTAACATACTTATTTTCATGGTGAAAATATTTAAGAGAACATTCTTAGAAATGTTCTCTAATATTTAAAGGTAAATGTGTAAAATGTCAGCAACAAAATATTAAATGTCTCTAACTTTTCATATATATATATATATATATATACACACACACACACAAATGACACACACATGTTCACTCACATACCTGAATGAAACACAATATAATGTGTGCTCCTAGGTACTGAATCCCTGACTCAAATTTAAACAATGGTAAAAATGTCCAGATTGCTAAATAAATGATATTTAATATGATTTTTTGATTCAATCCTACAAGATAAAATAACAATGCTGACCATTGACTAATTGAAATCTTATGGGTTACTGTATGGAAAGTTGAGGTATCCCCAGCCAATTCGCTATTTTTAGTAACTGATTACATGGTTCTCACCTCAAATGTGGAAGATTACATTCTTCAGTTTAGACCAAATTGAAAAAAAACGTGAACTTGCTAAAACTTTTGTTGATGATATTTGTTAATTTTATTATTTTTAAAATAAAATATATTATGAGGATATATTTTCTAGCCACTGAATCACTATTAATGAAGCAATTCAAATTCCTTTTAACTTGACCTATTTCAATTCCCACTTTATAAGAAAGAAAAATGAGTCTTAGAGATTTTAAATACGTTATCCAGTATCACCCAGCTTTCATTAAAGAAGGCAAGACAAAACCTACATGTGTCTGATACTAGTACTATCATTATTTTCTTTTTCTTTAATATTTTGGTTTATTTATATATCATGAAATTATTAAATCAAGCAGATTATATATTAATGGTGATAATATTTAAGATATACTCTTTTAGCAATTTTCAAGCATCATTGCTTTTACTCACTCTTCTACACTTTCTTATTTTCAGTAAAATCCTGCTGAGACATAAAATGTGAAATGTGGTGGAAATGATGCTGTGGTAGATGTGAGCCTAGATGATAGAGAGACCTGGCAGGCACCACTTTCTCTTTGGAGCAGCCGACTGCTGCACACACTGACACATACACAGACACACACACACACATACATACAAGAAGAGAGAGTTATACTTCCAAATAACAGTGCTAGTAAAGATTTAAGTTAAAAAAACTTGAATAATACATAAAATTTCTTCTAAATTCTAGTTTACTTAGCAATTTTTGACTATGACGTGGTTCGAAGGATAAACATTAAGTCTATTTTACAATATACATAAAGACCCTGATCAAGATAGCATAAGAAACTTATTTTCTGCTTATGTTTTATGTATAGCACCACATTTTCACCTTTCTCAATCCCACTTATGATAGGGGAACATATCCAGCCCATAGGCCCAAACTGAGAAGAGCATATATCCATGTTTGCCATCCGTCTCGTCTATACTCCTAGACTCAATAATTATTTCTATACTAAACAAACTATTCTCTCCCCAACTGGTTGAAAACAAAAACAAATTCAAAATTTTATATATTTGCTTTAATAACACGTACTTTTGAGTGCGTATGTGTGTGCATATTTATATCAGTGTCTGGGACCTTAATATTATCTTAAAAGTCTTATCTTAAAAGTTATTAGTAGTAACTTTTTCCCCTAGATTTTATACGTATATAGTAATATCAGGTATGAATAAAAGTTTTGTTTCTTCCTTTTTAACTTGAACTGAATTCCTCTTTTGTACTTTAGAGCAACGGTTACATTGTTTAGTATAAGCTGTGAGAGCAGACATCACTGTATTTGTCCGTTGGATGTTGTGGAGAAACAGATCAACCTATAAAATACCTGTTAATTATAATACTTGGACAGTTAAAATTTTCACATTATTTTTTAACTTATTTACCTTGTTTTTGATAATTCAAGGGAGAGGTAAATGTGTATATAAAATACTAAATATATAGAAAGTTATGAGTGTTGTCAAGTTGTATGTATTTGAGAGGAAAAAACTACATTTTATGGCGGAGCATTAGTTTTTATTTTTTAAATAAAGTTTTTCATACATAGAATTTTTCTAAAAAATTACAATAATCCGTATTAAATATTTTTCTGCACTCAATTTAAAAAATAAGATAAATGAATATATACTAGAGAATCATTCAGAAATAAATATTTCTATTTTAACCAATGTCTACAAATCTCATATTTGTATTCTAAAATTCATAATGAGAAATATTCAACATGATTATAAAAATGTAATTGAGACTAAGTTCCCGGACCTGGGGGAGGCTCAGCTTGCTCCCAGGTGGACTGTTCTTTTAGGCCCTTGGTCCCTCACTCACTCAAGAATGGGAGAGAGAACCCCAGCGGGTGCAGTGCACTCATAAGTAAATATTGGACCCCAGAGAGTTTTGCAGAAAGTGATTTATTTAGACAGAGAGAGAGAAAAAGGAGAAATAAACAGATAGAGAGAAAAGTAGCCCCCACAAAGTCATAGAAGGGCATCCAGATATGGAGTCCACCCCGATGTGGGGGAAGGGGACTTTTAAACTGGAAGGAATTCCCGCCCCATTCAATTTTTTTTTCATCCTATGAAAGGAGTTCCTCTAAACTTAAGCTGGAGTGAATGATCTTTGATTTTTTCCCCTCACATGCGAAAGTTAAACAAAGACCTCTAAGATCCTGGATGGAAAGGTAGGTGGAGGTATGGAACTGAGAAGTTCTTGCTTTGAAACTATGCCCCCTTATGAATCCGGGAAGGAATACATTCCATTATAATTATGCTAAAAGATTATACAATTTCTTAAATAGTTATAATAAAATTATTTTAAAATAAGGATAAAAAGAAATTTCTATTGTTCCTTTGTTCTATTTCTGTAATGTCTGAGTGTTTTAAATGGTGATTTCTCCTCTAATATGCTTTGTGATTTAAAATATGTATATATATATATATATATATCATCCAAGAGAGAATATATTACCCCAAGACAATTATCCCAAATGTATATAATAAATGTTAAGTTAAAAATAATATATATTATTTATTTCAAGCTATGTGGTAAAAAATGTATATATCTTAATATATATAAATATATATTTGGGATAATTGTCATATTCTATTTGAAATTTTGGGTCATAGCATAAACATTTATTTTTACTGAGAATGTTAGTAATTGTGTGTATTCTAAGCACTTAATATTTTTAGAATATTTGTAAATATTCTATTTACAAATATTTCACAGTATTTTCAAATATTTAGAGAAAGTATAGCTAAGATTTTTGGCTGTGAGTTCCATATCCATGGAATTAACTAACCACAAATTGAAAATTAAAAAAAAAAAGCAAAGCATCTCTACCGAAGATGTCAAATCTGTTTGTTTTTGCCATTATTTTTTAAACAAAACTGTATAACAACTGTTTACATAACATTTACATTATATTTAAGTAATATTGGGATGATTTAAAGTATATGTGACAATGTACATAGGTTATATGCAAATACTATACCATTTTATATAAGGGACTTGAGCATATACAGCTCAAGTATCTGAAGGAGAACCTGGAGCAATCCCTTATGGATACTGAGATACCCCAGTATAATAATCTAGGAGAAAACATAGCTACTGTTTAATAGAGAAAGCATCAGTAGTAATACATCAAGAGAGTACATTTAAATTATATAAAATTATATGTTTTACAAAACAAGATATTTTATAATATAAAATGTATGTGTCTATAATTTTCTGTGAAATGCATATAATTTGAACTTTCAAAATGACAAATTATGCCCAATAGTCTCTTGATTTTAAGTTTTTGTATAACCCAAATTTGTCTCATACTTAAGAAATTGGAGCGTAGTTAATAAATATAAAAATGCTTTCTGGTATATAATGTTAATATAGGGATTGTCATGAAAAATGCTATTTAATAAATGAATATTACTTAACTATGAAGAAATGTGATTAAAATATAAATTGTTTTTACCTAGTGAAGGATTAGTCAAAAAAAATTTTAAGTCATAAATCACTTTAGAGAAAAGATTGTGACAATTTATCCAATGTAAGATACATTAAATTTTATTATAAAATTATTGCACTGACCTCAAAGAAATGTGAATTGGCTCTGAGTGGCCTGAATTGGATATATAAGGATCATGAAACGTAAACCCACAGGTAGTGATTACCTTGAAACTAACAGAAATAAGATTCTCAAGGAAGGAGAGGAAGTATAAAATTTAATAAGGTTTGTTTACAAGATAAATATACAAACAGTGATTATTACTTATGAAGAAATGAAGTTTGGCACATTCATACAAACACATACTATTATGGTAGCATCTTAAGTCCTGATTGTACAAATTAAAGTATGACTATATCCTGAGTATGGTGACTCAGACCTGTAATCCCAGTGCTTTGGAAGGCCAAGGCAGGAGGATCCCTTGAGGCCAGGAGTTCAAGACTAGCCTAGGTAACATAGTAAGACCCTCACCTCTATAAACAATTATTTTTTAAAATTAGTTTGCATGGTAGTGTGTGGCTGGTCCTAGCTGAACTTAGTAAAGATATAAGTATAATTAGATAATTTTTTTCCTATCAATTTAACATTTTATTTCTCTGCACTATGGTTACAAATTTTGAAGTATGTTAATACAATGTTATTATGGTAGTTTGAATCCACCAAAAGATGTCCAAGTCTTAATCTCTGGGACATGTAAATACGTAATATTACATGACAAAGGGACTTTTCAGCAATCATTAAGGGTATAGACTTTGTTTAGGAAGGTAGTACTGTATAATCCAGCTGGGCTCAATCTAGTTACAATGCCCTTTAAAAACAGAGAGATGTGGCAGAAGAGGGAAGTCAGTGAAATGCTGCAGAAGGCAAAGTTTGAAAGATTTTAAGTGTGAGAACTCTTTGTGCCATTATTGACCCTTTAGATACAAGAGTCCATTTGCAGAGCATGGACAGAGGCCTCAAGGAGCCAGGACTGATCCTCAGCGGACAGCTATCAAGGAAATAGAGACCTTAGCCTTCTAATCACAAGAAGCTGGATTTGCTAATAATTTCAATGAGTTTAGAATTGGATTTATTCCCAGAGCTTTCATTAAGACAGACAATGTGGCCAATATCTTGATCTTAAGGCCTATGAGACTCATGCTGGACTTCTGACCTACAGAACTGTGAGATAATCAATGTGTTGTTTCACACTGCTAAATTTTTGATAGCTTTCTATGGCAACAATAAAACACTAAGTTATACACGACAAAAGGCAGAAGAAGCTATCACCTCTTGTTAATCCAACTCAGGAACCAGAAACAGAATAAATTAGAAAAACCAGTCTAGTCTTCCAGACATATCTTAGTTACAACCCACTGAATGGAAAGATAAAATATAATTCAGAGCAACCTTTGGAAACAGATTTGCTTAAGTTTTAGAGGAAGCAGTTTCACATAAGCACTATTTGTGCTTATGGTAGGACTGAGTAAAACAATATTTTCTTCTCAAAGTTCTAGCCTTTCTTTGCTACTTCTGGCAGTTGCTGTATCTACTAATCAGGTAATAAAAACAATTGCATGCTGGTGATGCTTTGGGCATTACCAAGGAGGTAAAAATCTGAAAATGAGCCTGGATAATACTGGGAAGAAAACACTTTAAATGTGTAGACTCTCTTTCAGCAAGTATACACATTTGTTTCATTTTAAATATATGTTTTACATGCTGATATTTGTATGTTAACGAATTTATTTACTAACTGTGCAAAATGCCTTACCAAGTATGGAATAGGGCTTATAAGAAGTAATTAAATATAAATAGATGGTCATGAAAAGTCAGTCATAAAATGCAAATAAGGAGGAATTCAAATGATGAAATGTGTGATTAGTGAAATCAGCCTTTATATGAGGACGGTTATCAAAAGATCAGAAGGCATTTATGAAGAATGCAACTGCTCAATCAACAGAAAAAAAAAATTAAGCACTTATCTCTATAAAGCACTATGCAGAAATCTTAAGGGCTTCAGATTTTATTGGAATTCTAATAAAAAATGATTCCTTTATATTCCTTTGATATATTTCATGATATAATATTATCAATCCTAATTTATTGTTCATTCAGCTTTGGATTTATTATTATATTTGACATATTCTGGTGTTTATAAACCAATAATATATTAATGTTACTCCGTGTTTATGAAGCCCAGAGCCCCTAGAAAGGGTTGTGGTTTCCTTGCTTTTAAGTGTCTGTTATTAATGATCACCATAAGCTAATAGACTCTCTTGCATATATAATAATGTAGATACAGAGAGTCCTTCTCTTCAAGCACGCATTTCAGAGGACACAATTCTGCATCAAGTGTTAAAGTAAATATACAATATAACAGAGAGATATAGAGAGAGGTACGGTTTATTTTAACATAGAATAACCTATGATACTCTGAAAAATAAAAATCAGCATAGAGAACCCTCTGTACTTGTGGGTTCAACCTACATATATTCAACCAACCCCAGATCTAAAATATTTGGGAAAAAATTGCATTTGTGCTAAACATGTATAAGCTTTTTTGTTGTTGTCATTATTTCTTAATATGTTATAACAACTATTTACATAGCATTTACATCAGATTAGGTGTTATTAGTAATCTGGAGTTAAAGTATAGGGTAATATGTGTATAGGATATATATATATATATAAATACTATACCACTTTATATCAATGACTCGGATCTCCATGAAGGTTGGCATTCCTGAGAGGTCCTGGAGTCAATCCCTCAGGGTGAGGGAGGACTGTATCTACCTTAAAATATACATGCTTTTTAGAATAACAATGTGATAAAAAAGAGAAAACGATTGGTAGTAAGATTTTCAGGAAATGGAAAACACTAAGCTCATTCTAAATTGGAAAGCCCAGGTATCTTGAATGTTAGATTAGAATAAGTTTGGATGGGATGGGTTACAAAACCTAAGGCCATGCTTCTCAACTGTAGCATAAGGGCAAGAAAACACACAGTTATACACATGCACATCATGAAATAGGAGCGTTCCCTGGCCCCCCTCACAGGACGTGTAACATGGGTGTGGCTGTCTGTCCACTGAGATCTCAAACCTGTTATGGGGGAAGCAGGCAGACTGGCAGGTGCAGGAACCCGGGGCGAGCACTTCTAGGCTCCAGGCCCAGGGCACTGTCTAGGGGTGGGTGTTTGCGACTCCTGAAGCCCAAGTGGGCGTGTGTTACAATGTGCTCCTTTAGCCTTGCGGTCTGGGGATGGCTGAGGGTTAAGCCCCGGGATTCTTGTACGGGTCCTGAACGAATAAAGCCATATGAAGTGTTTGAAAGGCGATGAACGCGGAGACTTTTCTGAGCCGCGGAGGTGTCTTTCAGCGGGATGGGGAGCTGGAGTGGGAAGGTGAGCTGGAGTGGGAAGGTGGAGTTTGCTGCTCTGGGCTGAACTCCTCCTGATGTTCAGATGCCTCTTTTCTCTTCTGAGTGCCGCCTTGCTGCTCTCTGCCGCTTTTGTGTTGTGTGGCCCCTAAGGTCCTTGAGCTTATATGTGCACACAATGAGGGGCGTGGAATGCTAGAGTGACCTTGGAAAATGCAACACTGGGGAGTGAAAACGTGAGTGCCTGTTCTTATTTAGGCCCACGGGCATAGGCCCAAGGATGGAGCCCTCACCAGGAACCCAGCCGTTCTCTACCCAGCTCTTCCTTGCCCCCTCAGGAATCAATTACATGAAATACTGGGAACAAACTGGATCATTCAGAAGAAGGAAACAAATTCAATCTGAGATAGGTAACAACATTAAGCAAAAAGAAAATGAGATAGTTGTTTTTAAATACATTTAAAAAGTCCTAAGGATAATAAACACTTGTTTGATTTATATTTATCTTATCACAATGATTTAAACAGTTACAATGATTAAAACGTAGGCAGCAACTAACATTATGTTCATGTATATCATTACACGTTTATTTCCTTAGAAATCTTTGTGCCTGCAGGATGCTCTTATTTTACCATACTATGATGGTTTTATTTCCAGACTTCTATGTTTACTATATATTCTATTTAAGCTAACTCTGTATGGGCAAAAATACCATAAAGGAAGAAATGATAGTGCATGATACAACCATTATTTTTGTGATCTTATACTTTGAGTTCTGTAGAAGCAGTGGATCTTCCATGTAAAAATTCATTAATTTTACATGAGAAATATGACTTTCTTTTTTTCTGAATAATATTAAATGTCCAAACCATATGTGATTATAGACTGTAGCAAAGTGAGAGAAATAGGCAAGAAAGACAGTCATGACTGAAGCTATGATTCAGGAGATCAGGGACTCTTAATATATGCAAAGAAGTGTGGGCTTAACAGACACTCTCAAGGCAAAGAGACTATGGGTTAGTTGTGTGATGTGCTAGTATAACGTACATAACATATAATTGATTTGTTTGAATAAAGCAGCTGGGTGTCCAAGGAGAAAGTGTAAATCTATGACTCTTCAAACCATTATGTTTTCTTGATCCTTGGTAATTTATCACTCCATGAAATCAGAGGTGAAATGTAGCAATAGTAAAAGAAAACATGGAAAACTGTAATGTTTTATATGCCCTAGGTATGTTTCTCTTTTGGATAGGGGTGTTAAACGGTATAAAGTGTTCTCTCTGTAACAAATGAGATTACAAACTTTATTGTTTACTTAATGGCATTATGTGACAAAAGTATTTCAAAACCGAAATATAAGTTTTATATAATATAAAGATTTCAATTAACAGAAATGTAGAATGATCTGCATATTAAACTATTGTTGCATACTTGTTGAACAATGAATAAAACAGTTCAAAAATGAAAGGATTATGATTAATAATTTTACAGAAGAGGAAATCGGCTGCAAGTCTTCCATAAAATTTGTCTAATGGGTTTGCACCTTGCTACGGTTGAAAGATTTTGATCGTCATTTATAATGATTACTATGGAGCTCTGAAATAGTGTACTATAAAAGATAGTTAATACAAGGGATGACATTTCTCACTGTTGGCAGGTGTTCTCAAAGAACCTTCATGGGTACAGATTAATATTATGGTGAATATTAATCTCTCCTATATATCTGGGAGGGTAGCACAAATGAATGGCTTCGCTTCTACCCCTTCATTCAGCTATGGCACAAAATCACTCCATGAAGACTGTAGTTCTAAGCATTCATCATCACAAGAGTATTGGTAAAACAGATTTTTACAAAATAAATACTTTGGAGGGGGTGCTAGAACTAATCACATATTTGCATTTTTTATCGTTTTGTATCAGAAACTTACAGACTACATTAAAGAACACATGGATACACATACACACACATAAATATTGAAAGTAGATGACATTCTTCTCATAAAAATTGTATTTCCATAGGTTTTTGAGGAACAGGTCGTGTTTGATTACATAAGTTCTTTACTGGTGATTTGTAAGATTTTGGTGCGCCAATCACCTAAGCAGTATACACTGCATCCAATTTGTATTCTTTTGGCCCTCATCTACTTCCTACTCTTTTCACCTGAGACCCCAAAGTCCATTGTGTCATTCTTATTCCTTTGCATCCTCATAACATAGATCCCTCTTATGAGTGAGAATATACAATATTTGGTTTTCCATTCCTGAGCCACTTCACTTACAATAATTGTCTCCAATCTCATCCAGGTTGCTGTGAATGCCATTAATTCATTCCTTTTTATGTTTTAAGGATGAGTAGTATTCATTGTGTGTGAATATATATGTATATGTATATGTATATGTATATGTATATGTATATGTATATGTATATATATATATATAGAGAGAGAAATTGTTCTATATATATAGCAACTGTGATATATATAATATATATTATCTATATGTATATATATATTTATATATGTATATAAAAAGATACTTGCACACACATGTTTATATCAGTCAGTTGGTACTGTGTATGATTAGGTGAGGGTAAGTTGGAGAAAGATATTTTGAACCTACCTATTATGATACACTTATAAATTAATTACCCTTGCAACAAAATACAGTTTTTATTACTGAATTTTAAAAATAGGTCTTGAATTCTACTATTTTAAGCCCTAAATGTTTTGTTTTTCATTATTTTCTTGGATGATCTTGATCTTTGTATTTTTATATCATTTGTAAAATGAGTTTATAATTTTAGATATTTGACTTAATTCTAGTATAATTACTAGGTGCTTTAAAATCTTTCTATAGTTTTATCTCTTTATTGATATATAATAATTTACATATTTGGGGATACATGAGTGTGTTACATGCATAGATATACCACATGCTCTCAACTCCTATGTGAGAACTAAAAGTATTCTATATACATTTGACTCCTCATTTCATGTTGAAATACTATGTCTTTTAATCTATTTTGTGCATCATAGAAACTTTGGTCCTAACTCTTTAGTATCCTGTATAGCCTTTGAAATCAACAAAAGTATTGTTGAAAAACCGTTTGTGTATTTGAAACCCTTCTGCTTATATTTTTGTCACTCTAGGCTTAAAAACCTCTAATAGGCTTGATATCTTTATTTTCCCCAGTAGCAATTTATTTACTGGTCAATTTTTTGTTCTCAGCCCATCGGAAGAATTGGCAAATAATCCCAGAAAATAAAGTAAATAAAAACCAGTGCCTACCTGTCATCATTTAATCTCTTAATAGAAATTTCCTCTGTGAAATTTTAGTTGGTCTTTTACACATTGCTCATGACTTTCAATATGTAATTTAATAAGTTCCCCCACTTTTTCCAGTTTTCAGCAAAAGCATTGGTCTATTACTCCCTATAACATAGTATCTGAAAAAAGTTCCAATCTTTTTGATAAATATTGAAATGATTAAATAAAGATTTGAACATTTCTCTCCTTATTAAATTATGTTCTTGCTTTTACATTTATGAAAAATTTATGTATATGCTTAAAGTAAGATGAACAAAATTTATATTTAAAGATTTAAAATAAAACAGCCATGGCACTACAGCTTGAGCATTGGAATTTGACAAAAACAAAAATTTATGATGGAAATACATTATTAAAATGCTACACATTTTATACCTTCATTGGTTTTACACATTCATTTTTCTAAAACTAATTTTATTTAAGAATAAAAAAAATGTCACTGAATCATGTATATATATATTTTAATTGTACTTTAGGTTCTGGGGTACATGTGCAGATCATGCAGGGTTGTTGCATAGGTCCATACATGGCAATGTAGTTTGCTGCCTCCATCCCTCCATCACTTGTATCTGGCATTTCTCCCCATGTTATCCCTCCCCAACCTTCCCACCCCCTGCTGTCCCTTCCCTAGCCCCCCCGCCACAGACACCAGTGTGTGACACTACCCTCTCTGTGTCCATGAGTTCTCATTGTTCAACACCACCTATGAGTGAGAACATGTAGTATTTGATTTTCTGTTCTTGTGTCAGTTTGCTGAGAATGATGGTTTCGAGATTCATCCATGTCCGTACAAAAGGCACAATCTCATCATTTTTTTGGCTGCATAGTATTCCATGGTGTATATGTGCCACATTTTCCTTGTCTAGTCTATCAATGATGGGCATTTGGGTTGGTTCCAGGTCTTGGCTATAAACAGTGCTGCAATGAACATATGTGGACATATGTCTTTATAATATGATTTATAGAATAATTTAAAAATCTTTTGGATATATACCTAGTAATGAGATTGCTGGCTCAAATGGATTTTCTATTTCTAGGTTATTGAGGAATCACCACACTGTCTTCCACAATGGATGAACTAATTTACACTCCCAACAGCAGTGTAAAAGTGTTCCTATTTATCCACATCTTCTCCAGCATCTGTTGTCTCCAGATTTTTTATTGATCACCATTCTAACAGGTGTGAGATGTTATCTCAGTGTAGTTTTGATTTGCATTTCTCTAATGACCGGTGATGATGAGCATTTTTTCATATGTTTCTTGGCTTCATATATGTCTTCTTTTGAAAAGTGTCTGTTCGTATCCATTGCTCACTTTTGAATGGGTTTTTTTTTTCTTGTAAATCTGTTTTAGTTCTTTGTAGATTCTGGATATTAGCCCTTTGTCAGATGGGTAGACCGCAAAAATTTTTTCCCATTCTCTTGGTTGCCGGTTCACTCTAATTATTGTTTCTTTTGATGTACAGAGGCTCTGGAGTTTAATTAGGTCCCATTTGTCTATTTTGGCTTTTGTTGCCAATACTTTTGTTGTTTTAGTCATGAAGTTCTTTCCTATGCCTATGTTCTGAATGGTTTGCCTAGGATTTCTTCTAGGGTTTTTATGGTGTTAGGTCTTATGTTTAAGTCTTTAATCCACCTGGAGTTTATTTTAGTGTAAGGAGTCAGGAAGGGGTCCAGTTTCTGCTTTCTGCACATGGCTAGCCAGTTTTCCCAGCACCATGTATTAAACAGGGAATCCTTTCCCCATTGCTTGTTTTTTTCAGGTTTGTCAAAGATCAGATGGTTGTGGATGTGTGGTGTTGCCTCCAAAGCCTCTGTTCTGTTCCATTGGTCTATATCTCTGTTTTGGTACCAGTACCATGCTGTTTTGATTACTGTAGCCTTGGAGTATAGTATGAGGTCAGGTAGCCAGATCCCTCCAACTTTGTTTGTTTTGCTTAGGATTTTCTTGGCTATGTGGGCTCCGCTTTAGTTCCATATGAAGTTTAAGGTTGTTTTTTCCAGTTCTGTGAAGAGGGTCATAGGTAGCTTGATGGGGATAACGTTGAATTTATAAATTACTTTGGGCATTATGACCATTTTCACAATATTGATTCTTCCTAACCATGAGTATGGAATGTTTTTCCATCTGTTTTTGTCTTCTCTTATTTCCTTGAACAGTGGTTTGTAATTCTTCCTAAAGAGGTCCTTTACCTCCTTTGCTAGTTGTATTCCTAGGTATTTTATTCTCCTTCTGGCAATTGTGATTGAGAATTCACTCTTGGTTTTGCTCTCTGTTTGTCTTTTATTGGCATATAGGAATGTTTGTGATTTCTGCACATTGATTTTGTATCCTGAGACTTTGCTGAAGTTACTTATCAGCTTAAGGAGATTTTGAGCTGAGACCACGGGGCCTTCTAAATATACAATCATGTAGTCTGCAAATAGAAACAATTTGACTTTCTCCTTTCCTAATTGAATACCCTTTATTTCTTTGCCTGATTTCTCTGGCTAGAATTTACAATAGTATATTGAAAAGGAGTGGTGAGAGAGGGCATCCTTGTCTAGCACCAGTTTTCAAAGGGAAAGCTGCCAGTTTTTGTCCATTCAGTGTGATATTGATTGTGAGTTTGTTTTAAATAGCTTTTATTATATTGAGATACGTTCTATCGATACCTAGTTTATTAAGAGTTTTAGCATAAAGCGTTGTTGAATATTGTTGAGGGCCTTCTATGCATCTATTGAGATAATCATGTGTGTTTTGTCTTTGATTCTGTTTATGTGGTGGATTGCATTTATAGCCTTTGTATGTTGAAGCAGCCTTGCATTCCTGGGATGAAGCCTACTTGATCATGATGGATAAGCTTTTGATATGCTGCTGCAATTGGTTTGCCAGTATTTTATTGAAGATTTTTTCATCGATGTTCATAATGGATATTGGATTGGAGTTTTCTTTTTTTATTGAGTCTTTGCCGGGTTTTGGTATCAGGATGATGTTGGTCTCATAAAGTGATCTGGGAAGGAATACCTCTTTTTGTATTGTTTGGAAGAGTTTCAGAAGGCATGGTACCAGCTCCTCTTTTTATGTCTGGTAGAATTTGGTTGTGAACCCATCTGGACCTGGACTTTTTTTGGTTGGTAGGCTATTAATTGCTAACTCAACTTCAGCTCTTGTTACTGATCTATTCAGGGTTTCAACTTCTTCCTAGTTTAGCATTGGGAGAGTGCAAGTGTCCAGGAATTTATTTATTCCTTCCATGTGTACTGGTTTATGTTCATAGAGTTGTTTCTACTTATCTCTGAGGGTGGTTTGTATTTCTGTGGAATCTGTGGTGATATCCCCTTTATTGTTTTTTATTGCATCTATTATATTCCTCTCCCTTTTCTTTTTTTATTAATCTGGCTAGGAGTCTGTTGGTTTTTTGATGTATTCATAAAACCAGCTCCTAGATTTATTGATTTTTTGAAGGGTATTTTGTGTCTCTGTCTCCTTCAGTTCTGCTCTGTTCTTAGGTATTTCTTGTCTTCTGCTAGCTTTTGATTTTTTTTCATCTTGCTCCTCTAGCTCTTTCAATTTTGATGATAGCGAGTCAATATTAGATCTTTCCTTGCTTCTCATGTGGGCATTTATTGTTATGTATTTCCCTCTAGACATGGCTTTAAATGTGTCCCAGAGATTCTGGTATGTTGTGTCTTCATTCTCATTGATTTCAAAGAACATCTTTATTTCTGCCTTCATTTCATTGTTTATCCAGTCAACATTCAGGAGCCAGTTGTTCAGTTACCATGAAGTTCTGTGGTTCTGAGTTAATTTCTTACTCCTGAGACCTAATTTGATTGCACTGTGGACTGAGAAGCAGGTTGTTCTGATTTCTGTTCTTTTGCATTTGTGGAGGAGTGATTTACTTCCAATTATGTGGTCAGTTTCAGAGTAAGTACGATGTGGTGCTGAGAAGAATGTATATTCTGTGGAGTTGGAGTAGAGAGTTCTGTAGATGTCTATTAGGTCTTATTGATCCATATCTGAGTTCAAGTCCTGGTTATCCTCGTTAATCTTCCATCTCATTGAGCTGTCTAATATTGACAGTGGAGTGCTAAAGTCTTCCACTATTATTGTGTGGGAGTCTAAGTCTCTTTGTAGGTCATTAAGAACTTGCTTTATGTATCTGGGTGCTCCTGTATTGGGTGTATATATGTTTTGAATTGATAGCTCTTCTTGTTACATTGATCCTTTTACCATTATGTAGTACCCTTCTTTGTTTCTTTTGATCTTGGTTGGTTTAAAGTCCATTTTATCAGAGGCTAGTAATGCAAATTTTGCTTTCTTTTTTTTTTTGTCCTCTATTTGCTTGGTAAATATTCCTCAATCCCTTTATTTTGGGCCTATGTTTGTCCTTGCACATGAGATGGGTTTCCTGAATATAGTACACCGATGGGTCTTGACTGTTTATCCAATTTGCCAGTCTGTGTCTTTTGAATAGGACATTTAGCCCATTTATATTTAAAGTTAATATTGTTATGTGTGAATTTGATCCTGACATTTTGATGATAGCTGGTTGTTTTGCCCATTAGTTGATGCAGTTCTTTATTGTGTTGATGGCCTTTACAGTTTGGTACATTTTTGAAGTGGCTGGTACTCATTGTTCCTTTCCATGTACACTGCTTCCTTCAGGAGATCTTGTAAGGCAGGACTGGTGGTGATGAAGTGTCTCAGCAATTGCTTAACTGTAAAATATTTTATTTTTCCTTAGCTTATGATGCTTAGTTTGGCTGGATATGAAATTCTAGGTTGGGAGTTCTTTTCTTTAAGGATGTTAAATGTTGGCCCCCACTCTCTTCTGGCTTGTAGGGTTTCTGCTGAGAGATCCACTGTGAGTCTGATGGGCTTCCCTTTGTGGGTAACCCGACCTTCCTCTCTGGCTGCACTTAGCATATTTTTCTTTATTTCTACTCTGGTGAATCTGACGATTATGTGCCTTGAGGCTGATCTTCTTGAGGAATGTCTTTGCGGGGTTCTTTATATTTCCTGGACTTGAATGGTGGCCTGCCTTACTAGGTTGGGGAAGTTCCCCTGGATAATATCCTGAAGAGTGTTTTTTAGCTTGGATTCATTCTCTTCATCACATTCAGGTACGCTTATCAAACATACATTAGGTCTTTTCACATAATCCCATATTTCTTGGAGGCTTTGTTCATTTCCTTTCATTCTTTTTTCTCTAATCTTGCCTTCTCATTTTATTTCATTGAGTTGATCTTCAGTCTCTGATGTCCTTTCTTTTGCTTGCTTGATTCAGCTATTGAAACTTGTGTATACTTCATGAAGTTCTCCTACTGTGTTTTTCAGCTCCATCATCATTTATATTCTGTTTATTCCAGTTTGCATTTCATCTAATGTTTTTTCAAGGTTCTTAGTTTCTTTTCATTGGGTTAGAACATGTTCTTTTAGCTCAGAGAAGTTTGTTATTCACCTTCTGAAGCCTGTTTCTGTCAATTCATCAGACTCTTTCTCCATCCTGCTTTATTCCCTTTCTGGTGATTTGTGATCCCTTAGAGGAGGAGAGGCATTCTGGTTTTTGGTGTTTTCTTCCTTTTTGCACTGGTTTATTTCCATCTTCGTGGATTTATCTACCTATGGTCTTTGTGGTTGGTGATTTTCAATGGGGTTTCTGAGTGGATGTCCCTTTTATTGATGTTGAAGCTATTTCTTTCTGTTTCTTAGTTTTCCTTCTAATAGGCCCTTCTGTTGCAGGACTGCTGGAGGTCCACTCCAGACCTTGCTTGCCTGGGGATCACCTGTGAGGGCTGCAGAACAGTAAGGGTTGCTGCCAGTTTCTTCTTCTGTTTCCTTTATCCCAGAATGGTACCCACCAGATGTCAGCCTGAGCACTCCTATATGAGGTGTCTCTTTGGATATAGAGGGGTCAAGGAGTTGTCTGAGGAGACAGGCTATCCGTTGTAGGAGCTCAAGTGCTGTGCTGCGAGCTCCATTGTTCCATTCAGAGCTGCTGGGTAGGTACATTTAAGTCTGCTGCAGCAGAACTCATAACTGCCTCTTTTCCCAGGTGTTCTGACCTAAAGTGGGACTATATTTATAAGTTCCTGACATGCTGCTGCCTATTTTCAGAGATACCCTGCCCATTAAGGAGGTAGTCTAGTCACGGTCTGCCAGCAGAAGCATTGCTGAGCTACTGCAGGCTCTGCCCAGCCACTGTGTAAACTTACCTGTGGTTTTGTTTACAGAAGTACAGTCAGAACTGTCTCTGTAATGGTGGGCTAACTCAGTAATGGTGGACTGTCTCATTAATTGTGGATTGCCTTGGTAATGGTGGACTGCCTTGGTGTTGGACTGCCTTGGTAATGGCAGACACCCTTCCTCCCACAAAGCTGGACCATCCTGGGTCCAGCTGCACTTGCTGAAAAATTCTCAATCCAGAGTGTTTCATATTGCTGGTCTTTGTAGGGGTGGGACCTGCCAAGCCAGATAACTCTGGCTCCCTGTTTCAGCCCCCTCATTTTCAATTGAATGGGTGGCTCTGTCTCCCAGGAGTTCCAGGCACCAGTGAAAGGACCACCCAGATTTGTGTGAGTTTTGCCTGGAAACCTGCAGCACCGGCTAAAACAGCAAGGCTGGAAACTCATGGTGCTTTTTGGCCTGGGAATCTCCTGGTCTGTGGGCAGTAAAACTTGTTTGGAAATATGGTGGTCACTAACCCTTTGCATTGTTCTCCCTGGGAACTGCACTCGAGATCTATTCCTATTCAGCCATCTTGGATCTCTCCACTGGGTCATATTTTTACTAACAACTCTGGGTGAAACTTTTGTTTTGTCTAAAATTGAACACTGTCTTGGAAAATATGAATCCTATTATTCCCAAAATAAGAATGTCTCTATTTCTTAAAATACCTCAAGTAAATTTATAACTACGTATATTTTATAAAATTTGATTACTCAATTTTTCATATGCATGTTCTAATTTTATATGATACAAATGTGCAAATGTACTTTGTTTTTCTTTTCTCTACATATCTATTCAACAAGCAAAACATTGTAGCAATATTTATTCTTTTTCTGTAGAGAGTAAAATATCTTACTGTGTACTATGTTCTTTCAAAATCTTGGCTGAAATAACTCTTAATTACAGAAGTGAAATAGATTTAATTATAATTAATTCATTCCTCTAGTGTTTTAAATTCTGTTTTTATGCTTGGCAACACTAACAAAAAGGTATCAACTTCAAATTCTATTACATTATTCTCTTGAATAATCACCCTCTTTTGTAATATATATTCTTAGGATTATTATTTTAGCAAAGCATCTTATAAGAGAAAATGATAAAAATTATTTAATTGTTATATATTGGACTCATAAATTAGGAGGCTTTTTATATAAGCATGGGCATAATATTTGTTTAAGTATTTTGTTTAACATAATGAAAGTTTGCATATAGCACTTCTATCAGGCCAAAATAGCATAGTGTTTCAAGAAAAAGCACTATTGTGATTGCTTTAGTTGCAACAGAATTAGCTGTCCTTCACATAGAACATCGTTTTTTATTTGAAAGAATCACTGACAGAAACCCCTATGGTTGTTCAGACTTGGGTATTAGGGAATCAAAACTACTACCATGAACTTATGAGAGTCTGGACAATTAAAGACTATACTGAAAAAATTGGTGGTGATCTTGATAAATGTTATTTTTTATTTGTATGCTGACATGCATACACTTTCAGAGGAGCCAGAGAACAGTCTGAACTAATATTTTACAAGTAATAACAATACGATGTTACAAAATCATATGAATAAAAGATGAATTTAATGTCCAAGATAGACAAATAGACCATAATGTAACAGATTATATAATTGTCATTAATACGGTTTCAGTTTCCATAACATGGAAAAGTAATCTTTAAAAAAATATCACTTACTGAGTTTTGGTATGGTATCCAACAAAAATATTCACAATTACCTGAAAACTCCATTAAATTTATCTTCCTTTTCTAAGTACATATCTGAATTAAGCCAGGTTTTCATCATGCAAATCAACTAAAGCAACATATTTTAACAAATTAAATTCACAAGAAGATTTTAGGAATATACTGTTATTTACTAAGTCAGAAATTAAGAATTGGCAAAGTCATTAAAAAAATCACTTTTCCATTAATGTTTGTTTTCAAAAATAAATTTTTCTTCATAAAAATGTTATTTGTTTTTTAAATTTTAAACTTTTTATTTAAAATAATCTGACCAAAATAAAATTGAACAAGACTGTAGTATTATTCAAATATTCATTTGGTATACTAGATGCTATATATGTATAATTTTTACTTGTCTATTAAAAATAGATTTACAAATTTTTAAAATAGATAAGTGCTAAATATAGAAGTGGTCAAAATACAGACCTTGTGATATGATTTGGCTGTGTCCCCACCCAACTCTCATCTTGAAATGTAGCTCCCATAATTCCTTCATATTTTGGGAGGTGCCCAGTGGAAGACAGTTGAATCCTGGTGTGGTTTACCCATTTGTTTCTGTGGTAGTGAAAAAAATCTCACAAGATCTGATGGTTTTATAAGGGGAACCTCCTTTTGCTTGATTCTCATTCTCTTCTTGTGTCTGCTGCCATGTGAGATGTGCCTTTCACCTTCTGCCTTGATTGCAAGACCTCCCCAGCTATGTGGAACTGTGAGTCCATTACACCTCTTGCCTATGTGGAACCTTGAGTCCATTACAGCCATTCATACCTGTAATCCCAGTATTTTGAGAGGCTAAGATGATGGATCACCTGAGGTCAGAAGGTTGAGACCAGCCTAGCCCACATGGTGAAACCCCATCTCTACTGAAAATGCAAAACTTAAGCAGGCATGGTGGGACATTCCTGTAATCCCAACTACTTGGAAGGCTGTGGCAGAAGAATCACTTGAACCCAGGAGATGGAGGTTACAGTGAGCTGAGTTTGAGCCACTACACTCCGTCCTGGGCAACAGAGTGAGACTCCCTCAAAAGCAAAACAAAACCAAACAAAACTCTTTTGTAAATTGCACAATATCAGGCATATCTTAATCAGCAGTATGAAAATGAACTAATACACCTTGCCTTCATAAGTGTTTATAGTATAGTAAAGGAACCAGATGACCAAGAAATAAAAATGCTATTCTAAGTGCCTAGGAGCACATTTAATAATTTGTTATTGATATTTTAAATGAATTCATAAATCTTTGTTTTTAATTTTTTAAGTTTTATATTCAAATATTATAAATATAAATAGATTCGAGAAGAGCACAAGAAAGACCTGTCCTCATGATGCATTCATCTCCCACTGGGTCTCTCCCATAACAAGTGAGAATTATGGAAGCTACAAGATGAGATTTTTGTGGGAACACAGAGCCAAACCATATTATCCCACCACTTTCCCCTCCCAAATTTCATATCTTCACATTTCACAATTAATCATGCCTTCCCTATAGTCAACCAAAGTCTCAACTTATTTCAGCATTAATTCAAAAGTCCACAGTCCAAAGTCTTATCTGAGACAAAGCAAGTTTCTTCTGCCTATGAGCCTGTAAAATCAAAAGCAAGTTGGTTGCTTCCTAGATACAATGGGACTATAGGCATTTGGTAAATATAGCCATTCCAAATGGGAGAAATTGGCCAAAATAAAGGGTCATAGGCCCCATGCACATCAAAAATCCAGCAGGGCAGTCAAATCGTAAAGGTTCAGAATGATCTCCTTTGACTCCATGTCTCACATCCAGGTCACTCTGATGCAAGAAGTAGGCTTCCATGGTCTTGGGCAGCTCCACCCCTGTGGCTTTGTAGGGTACAAGCTTCCCCACTCCCCAGTTGTTTTCATGGGCTGGTGTTGAGTGTCTGTCTCTTTTCTTTTCCAGGTGCATGGTGCAAGCTGTCAGTGGATCTACCCTTCTGGGGTATAGAGAACAGTTGCCCTCTTCTCAAAGCTCCACTAGGCAGTGCTCCAGTAGGGACTCTATGTGGAAACTCCAACCCCACATTTCCTTTTTGCACTGCCTAGCAGAGGTTCTCAATAAGGACTCTGTCCCTGTAGCAAACTTCTGCCTGGACATCCAGGTATTTCCATACATCTTTCAAAATCTAGGCAAAGGTTTCCAAACTCCAATTCTTGACTTCTATGCATTTCCAGGCTCAACACCATGTGGAAGCTCCCAAGGCTTAAGAGTTGTACCCTGTGAAGCCATGGTTCAAGCTCTATGTCAACCCCTTTTAGTCACAGCTGGAATGGCTGGGACACAGGGCACCAACTCCCTAGGCTACACAGAGGATGGGGACACTTGGCCCAGCCACAAAAATCAATCACTTTTTCCTCCTAGGCCTCCAGGTCTGTGATGGGAGAGGCTTCCACAAAGGTCTCTGATATGCCCTGGAGACATTTTTCCCCATTATCTTGGAGATTAACATTGAGTTCCTTGTTACTTATGAAAATTTCTGCAGCAGGCTTGAATTGCTTCTCAGAGAATGGGCTTTTCTTTTTTATTGCATTGTCAGGCTGCAAATTCTCCAACCTTTATGTTCTGCTTCCCTTATAACACTGAATGCCTTTATTAGCACCCAAGTCACCCCTTGAATGCTTTGCTGCTTAGAAATTTCTTCCACCAGATACCCTAAATTATCTCTCAAGTTCTAAGTTCCACAAATCTCTAGGGCAAGGGAAAAATGCTGCCAGTCTCTTTGCTAAAACATGACAAGATTCATCTTTGCCCCAGTTCCCAACAAGTTTCTCATCTCCATCTGAGAACACCTTAGCCCAGACTTCATTGTCGATATCATTATAATATTTTTGCCAAAGCCATTCAACAAGACTCTAGGAAGTACCAAACTTTTGCACATTTCCTGTCTTCTTCTGAGCCCTCCAAACTGTTCAAATCTCTGCCTGATACTCAGTTCCAAAGTCGCTTCCATATTTTCAGTTATATTTTCAGCAATGCCCAACTCTTCTGGCACCAATTTACTGCATTATTCCATTTTCATACTGCTGATAAAGGCAGTCCTGAGAGTGGGCAATTTACAAAAGAAAGAGTTGTATTGGACTTATAGTTCTACATGCTGGGGAGGCCTCACAATCATGGTGGAAGGCAAGGAGGAAGAAGTCACATCTTATGTGGATGGCAGCAGGCGAAAAAAGCTTGTGCAGAGTAACTCTCGTTTTTAAAACCTTCAGATAGCATGAGACCCATTCACTATCATAAGAACAGCACAGTAAAGACCTACCCCAATGATTCAATCATCTTCCACTGGGTCTCTTCCACAATATGTGGGAATTATGGGAGCTATAAGATGAGATTTTGTTGGGAGGACACAGAGCCAAACTGTCTCACTCCAGTAGTTATCTAACTGCCAGCTTTATATGTTAATGAGGAATTTGTAATTTTATGTCAATTAATAACAGAATAAAATCAAAGAATAGAAAAGTTACCACATGCATTCATATGCTTTCTAATTCAGTACTAAGCTAGAAACTGTAAGGTAGCAAACAAGTTGTAAAATGTATAATCACTCAGAAATGATGAGTCTATCTCTCACTCCAATAAAGTTCAAATTGGTATTCTGAATCAGAGGTTGTTTCTTTTCCAAGCAGTAATTTGAACACCCAGTCTCTTTCTGTGTTTCAGCCAAAGAAGATATACCTTTGTGAGAAAACATTTTAAATGGTCTATTTTCAAGGCATTGTAAATCTAAGCACTGGCAGCCAGCCTGCAAATAAACTGCACAGCTCATGCACCTAGAAGGTCACAATGAGCAATCGAAATGTAGAGGAAGGGTTAGCCCATAAAAGGGAAGAAAGTTTTATTATTGGGAGATCAAAACTTAAGCAGAGAAGGGGATGGGGTATAACCCTATAAGGGAGATAATGAAACTTAGGGTAAGTCCAGGAAGATTGTAACCCACAGTACTTGACCAGTGAGTAACTGGGGGAGGGACTTGCATGCTAGGAGATAAAAATTACCTGTTATGACTACACTGCATGTTAGCACACCAAACACCTGATCTTGCAAGGGCATTATTTAAAAGTCTCACTCTCACTGTTCTTCATGCTTCTATGTCCATTCTTTGCATTTGGATGAGTGAGCGTGTTTCTCACACCTTTTACCTTATAGATCAGCATCAATACAGTGGCAAGAAAAGAGAACAGAAATCACCCACAGGACAATTTTATGAAGTGGGTTACATGATCTCTGCTTTTATTGCGTCATCTTGAATTTTGACGTATTCCTGCATTTTCTAAAGTAAGGCTGGGAAATTAGTCTAGTTGTGGGTCAATGATAACGGAAAACAAACTTGTTACAACAATGATGAAATAGACCCTTAACTAGGTGAAATCAGGAAAACAGCCCCATAACTATCAGCTTCATAACATTTTTTAAACAGTTTTACTCACTTTAAGCAACTTAGTGTGTACTTTGGGATCAGGTCATATCCCTGGCATAAAAAATGGTATTGGTAGCAAAAAATTATAATGTCTGTGTAGCAGTATTTCTATTTTGGATTATTTAATAACTGTCTTCAGGCTAAAAACTTACTTTTATATACTGATGAGAGTAATTGGCTGTTAAGAATAAAATGAGGGCTAGGCACTGAAGCTCGCGCCTGTAATCCCAGCACTTTGGGAGGCCAAGGTAGGCGGATGACCTGAGTGAGGTCAGGAGTTCGAGACCAACCTGGCTAACATGGAGAAACCCCATCTTTATATAAAAAAACAAAGGAGACTAAAGTGAGATTTAGTCAAGCTGTCCTCATTCAAATACTAAACTGAACTGTTATCTGAATTTTGATTAATCAAATGATCTTTTGAGTTAATATTACTGTTTTTATAGGTGAAAATTTTATTAAATGTGCTACAGGCTCAAAGTTTAATGATACTTGAATTAATATAAAAAGATGAATTAAAATAGATTTCAAGAGTAACAATACTAATGTAATTCTTGAATGTGCAGTAGTATATAATTATTTTATTTAAATCATGTATTGTAGGGTTCTTTTATCTGAAACATTGCTATCCAATATATTTTAAAGAAAAGATTAGAGAAGAAAGTAAAGGATTATCTGTAGCATGTAACTATATCAACTTGATTTTTTGATTGAAAATTTAATTTGTCTTTTCTTAAAGAGATTTTATTTTTCAACCACTTTCTAGCATTTACTTTTAAAGCATATGTCATGTTTTATCTAACCAGTTTGTTTGCAGTATTTTTCTCTTATCAATGTTAGCAATAAAAATTATATATATATATACATACATATATATATATACATATATACATATATATACATATATAATCTATCTATCATACATTTATTATTGGAACTCAGGAATTAGGCCATTCCTAGAGGGCAGCATAGGAAAGCAGCTCAAGTAGAATAGGAAAATCTTGTTTTATTTCTTAAATAATTAGAGCATTTTTAGTCTGGTTAATATTAGCAGTGCTACCTTTCCAAAAGTACATTAATTCTGATCCAGTTGTTCTATGTTATCCTATTTGTCAATAATACCCTTAATTTAAATTTTGCCCTGAAACACTTAAATTAGTTAGATGTTTTAATCTTTTAAAGTCTTTCTGTAATTCCTTCTCTTATGATTTAAGACCCAGGCTTACTAGTATTTTTTTTTTGTTATTATAAAGACTCCAAACTCTAGTTTACCTCTATGATCTGTCACTCCTGCTTACAAACTGGGCAGTGCTTTTCTCAGTTTATCTTTCTTATGTCTTACAACATCATCCAATAATAGAAAAAAATTACCACCTCTTAACTGTGTTTTTTAAACCTCTTGCCTCAGAGCTACAGCCACACTGGTATGCTAAGTTAGAGCAGATGAAATCTTGCCACATGTTTTAGCATTAAACGATATGAATATATAGCCTTTAATAGCTTTCACAGCACCTGCTGCCCAATCTCAAAACTGATGCCACCTCCTGTAGAATTGTTTTGGCAGCACACCATTTCAGGAACCAATGTAGATCACAATTAGAGTCCATATGCTCAACATATGAATTCCATGCTGTGGATGTTGTTTGTGTGCTTTCAGATTCATGCCTGCACACTCATTCTCTCAACTGTCAGATATGTTGTTGGCTGAGTCTCTCCCTAGGAACTGACCTTGTCCAAAAGGAACTGCCTTATTTAAGTTTACATAAAATAACCAAGGGGAAGCCCACGTTTAAATGCCTACTCATCATGGAAGTGTAGGGTTAAAGCATGGCCTCCTTCCTCAATCTGGGATAATACTGGAGGTCAATCTCAGCTTTGTATCCCCACCTATCTGCCAGGAGATTAGCTGAGGGCTTTGTCGTGCTTAGGGTTTTCATTTCTGTGTTATTTTAAAATATAAAAATAATATGTTTGTAGCACAACTTATTCTCTTGTCATACTTATTTTAGGAATTTTGAGAGCAATCACTTTGTAAAATAAGGAAAGATAACTTTAAATAGGATCTCTGAAAGTAGATAATTGTCCTTTGTAATGAAAAAACAAAAATGGATGGTACTTCATTTATGTATAATATGGAATTTTACCATAATCATCATATAAATGTTATGCAATAAGACATATTAATAGCAGCAATATAAAGAAAACTACATATAATCATACTTTCAGCTTATAAAATACATATTAAAGAACTGCATTACAGAAAACTAATAAGTTGCTGATATAAGACTGTGCCAGTTTTATTTCTCTTTGGTGCAACTGAGGTTGGAAGGGTGTTCTATCATCTGGATTTATCAGATAAATATTTTGGAAAACAGTGATAATATTGGCATTACCAATTGCTTTGAAACATATTCTTTCCAATTCCTACCAGTCATTAATACAGTTGTCTATACTGTGTATTTGATTTATTTTTTCTTAAATTTTTAACAATAATTGAAAAATTATTTTAAAATCTCTAAATAGTGGCAAAAATTTTAAAAATTTTAAATGTATTTGAATGTTTCTTGTAGAGTCAAAGGTTTGAATCAAATTTACATACAATGAAAATACTAAGTGTTTAATATTGCATTTAGTAATAGAATTTAGTGTGCATTTACTGTGTGTCAGATCTTGCTTTAATCACTCTGGGCATGTGTGTGTGTGTGTGTGTGTGTGTGCGCACATATGCATGCTTGCGTGTGTGTGTTTGTAAGAATATGTGTAATCTCAATTATTTTAAGAATTTTAGGGGGAATATAAGCTTACTATAATGTCAATCCAGAAAAGTAATCTGAGTAAGAGGTAGGTTAAGCAAATGGGCCTTGGTGATGCGGGTAGCAATTGATGAAGCAAGGGTTTGAACTCAGCCAGTCTGAGGGTAGAGTATATTATTCTATCTACATGTCTGTCATTTCTGAAAAGTTCCCGAAGTGTCAGCTACAATATTAAGTAGATTATATATATTATGTCATTTAATTTTCATTACCACAACATGAGGTACATATAATCATCCTTATTTTGCAGAGGAGATTACTAAGGCTTAGAGAGTCCCTGTAATTTTTGAAATGGCTCACACCTACACAGTGCACAGTTGGGATATAAAACCAAAGCTGTTAGACTAGGCCACTGCATCACGTAGTAAAAGAGGCTAATGATTCCTTTGGCATATTTTTCTGCTAAAAGAGAAAATGATGTTTAATGAAATTTAACTCATGCTGAAACAGTTCATATTCTGTTAAGAAGAAGAAAATCAATGTGTGTCCTATTACTTTCATTGGTTTTCACTGTAATGCTGTATTCATGACACCTGTAGGCGCTTGGTTATGAAGAATATCCAAGACATGAAGTATCTTTCCTCTGCCATTGACACTCTGGACTTTGGCAGAGCAGACACAGGAAAAATATGTATTTTGCCATGTTTTATTTTTGTCAGAAAGCTATCAACATGTCCAGCTGTCTACTACTGTCACTAACCTGAAGTCTGCAGGCTTGCACAAAAGTGACATGTGGGGATATTTACATATCCCTAAGCCATACTCTCTGCTATCATCTAACTGCCAAATACACAGTTGATAGGGGCTTCAAATAATTCCTAGGCTACTTATCCATTTCAAATATGACTGTCCTACATGCCCTGGTATATCAGCTTGCTTGGTATTTATGTCTAAATAATGTCTGTTAAAATTTTGACACAAAAGAAATGCTCAAACAGTTTTAATGGTATATTAATATCTAAATTATTATCTTCATAGTTTCTACTCTTTAAGACAACACATTATTGAAATGGGGAATATTATTTATGTTTTCATTAGTGCTTTGTTTGCTTCTTAATTGTTTCATTGATTTTAAGAAGATAATTGTTGAATTTTTACAACACACAAAGGAAAGAAAGGTACATATGTAAGCCTTGTCCTCTCTGATCACCCAGTTACCTTTTCCTCCTTTTATGTCTCTTTTGAAAGCCATTCATATACACATGAATTCGGGTGTGTTTGCATCATTATTGCTTTATACATATGGTATTCTCCTCAATGTTCTGTAAATCACAGCAATCTTTCCATATCAATATATATATGCATGTTTTTAATTATAGACATTATGACAGGTGATGCTTAGATCTTTAATTGATATTCTATAATTGCAATTGTGTGCCATCTATATTGTGTGCCATCTACAACTCTTATGCTAATAACCTAAAATTAAAAACTTGATATTCTTTCTATGATCTGAAGCGACTTACATCAGGATAGTCAGGAAGTCAATAAACTTCCCTGGAAAGAATTACATGTATGTTTTTACTAATCTAAAATTTAGTATTTCCTTTCATTATCAATGTAAGCAATTGAACTGTAGTAGTATTAGCAATGAATGTGACTTGTTCACTAATAGATATCGGATATATTTTCACATGAGGTTACAGATATTGTGGATATTTTGAACTATGGTTGATTCTCATTATCACATTAAAAGTATAGGTATTTTTAAACTGTATGTTTGATTTTTATATAACGTGTTGATAAAAATATGCTTTTTATATTACCTATAAAAACATGTTTGTACATTGGCATGATTTTTTAGTAATCTTATGAATTTTATTTTGTACTTTAAAAAACGTATAAACTCTCTGAACTATAAAAAAGATTCATGGCACAAATAAGCTCCATGAAGTTTCAGAAAAATAATTCGTCCAACTTAGTTTAAATAGGATTAGAGTTTCCTGTTTCTTAACATTATGGTGAAATTGCACAGTAAAAATAGGTTGACCTGGTCTACTTTGGTAAATTTCTCTATGTCTTCTACATAGCTGTTTGCTGATTTATTAAAATTGTCCATTTTATGCAGATCATTTACTTGCATACCACTTACTTAATGTGTTTTCCTAACATTCTCCTCTGATAGTGATTGTGTCCATTTTGTCACCTAGTTTGACTTTCCCTTTTGCTTCTAAATATTGTTCTCTTGCCTCCACCCAATCCCTGCCAAAGAAAAAGCTCATATCAGCCACTTTATGATTTACTTTATTTATTTGACTTTAACAATTTTCTTCTACTTTCTACAGATTTATTTGGCTTTCATTTTTAAATTTCTTTAGGAGGCTAATTAACATGTATTTCAATTCTGTCTTATTTAACTATATATATTCAACGGTCTGAGGTTTCCTTTAGCTATAGCTATTAGGTTCTGTTTATAGTGCATTCTCTCCCTCTTTCCCCTACATAGTCTGCAATTCGAGTTTTGAATTCGTTTTGAAATTTAGAATGTGTCATTTATTTTCCAGATGATAAATTTTTTTCACTTCCAGGTGTTATCTCCGAAATTAATTTTAAATATTATCTCATTATGATCAAATATAATTATCTGTAATTTTAATTTTTGTCTACAATTTATTAAAATTTTTTGTAATTTTAGTAAGATGAAATGTGATTAATATTTCATGAGGTTTATTTTTCTGTGGTAAATTTTCTGGGTTTGATAAACATAAATTGGATCTAAATAATATTAACCACATTTTATTTCCTTGAATAAAATATAAATACATGTTCGTATTTTTAAAAGTACATACCTGACATAATTTATTAATTTTTTAAAATACTCTGACCTCTTTGCCTGAGTGCACCTTAAAATGATATGTGTGCTTTTTGAAGATTTCACATCAATTGTCTTGGAATAGTTTAAGACTCAAGATAATATTTTAAAATTTTGATAAATTTTACTCTTTTATTGTCTTATTGTTTTATTACTTCAAGGCATTTATATTTTCTATATAACTTGGATACCACTGTTTTATATATAAAAATTATTAAATTTTTAAAGCCGTTTTCTATATTACTATGTTTTTACTGGATATTTTAAATTAAAATTAAATTTTACATCTGTAATTAGAAACTATATTTAAAATACAACTTTACTAATATGTCAATACAAAAGAATATCTATTGTGATTTCATAAAACTTGCTGATCTTTGAGGAAGGCAGAGGTAATGGCAAGAATGGTCAAACCAATGGTCTAATGACTACAAGCACAGAAAGCAGAATTGTGTTTTATTTGCAGACCAGGGACAATGAAATGTTTAGCTACTATTTATTTTCCCAGGCAAACATAAGAAATAATTGTATGGAATGATATCCTCACAAACAATTGATGGGTGACTTTTGACCTCTTAATTATTAACTGTTGAAATATTTTGTTTACTCTCTTGATTTACTGTTTCTTCAACACTGTTCTGCAAGTCATTACTCTTTTCAAGTCTTTCTGTGGTTTGCTTTCATTCTTCTTGGGCCTGTATTTTTTCATCTCTGCCTTTCACTCTCTCTCTCTCTCTCTCTGTGTGTGTGTGTGTGTGTGTGTGTGTGTCACACACAGACACACACGCACACATGGACACACACACACAGAGAACCAGGGCTATTTTTTATATTTGTTTTGTTTCCTTATTTTATAGGAGAGATGGCTTCCACAAGATTATGTAATAGGTGGCAGTATATTCAGTCAAAATATTCATCCCTGCAGTGGTACATTTACTTGTGTACTTCAGCTAGTTCTTATTTGATTGCCATGATACTGTTTTCTGGACAAGTTGTTTTCTGGATATTTATGTCAGGGCAGAGACAAAGATGTCTTACGGAATAAAGTGTCCTCTTGTAACCTAATATTTAGTGTGAGCTCTTTTATCATTTATGTCTTTCCATTAAACAAATATTAATCACAAAGACTACCCATAATGCGGAATGTCTCTTTTTCCTTATCTCTTTCCAATCAGAAGCTTTCTAGCAAAGGTTTTCTGTTTATTAAAAAAACAAACTGACCTTTCCTGCTTCTCAATAATTCATACTAAATTTGGCTCAGTAAATACACCCAGCTAGGCTGCATATATGTTTTTATGTTTCCAAGGAGTGATTATTAGATTTTAATTTTAGATGAGGCCACTTACTTTATAAAACAATATTTTGTCAGCCTTACTTTATAAATTTAGCAGTAAAAATTCTGTCAGAGTTTGCTCCCAGGCACCTAAATGTTACACATAGATACATATAGATAAATATCCATACACACATAGACATGAATAGTGTGTGTGTGTGTTTGTGTGTGTGTGTGTGTGTGTGTGTGTGTGTGTGTGTGTGTGTGTGTGTAATGGGAAAGAGAGAGAGAGAGACAGAGAGAGAGAGCGCACTTTGGGATACAGACCTCTAGTCTCATGGATGAAGACTATGTGTTTTTCTATTTATGGTGTTGCTTTGGGTTGCATTTTCAACTAGAGGAAACCATTTCTTTTATCTGAAGTATCTGAAGTGTAATATTAGAAGGAAAGCTATGTTTCTAATCTCATATTTTACCTTCTCAAAGAAAGTTTTATTATAATCTATAGTTTTGTAGAAAAATTACATTACCAAGAAAATTTCTGGAAAGCAGCATAAAAAGTGATATAGGTAATTTGAAAGAGAGCCTGCAGTTTGATGTTGCTGATGGTAATTAGGTTTTGTTGTCTGGGCCACATTCTTATTTGACTTCACACATTTTCATTTGAACACCAACTGTTACAAAGCATATGGACTGCCATAGCAATCCCATATGCTGCATAATGGCTGACTGCTATCTATTTAGGATTCAAACAATAATGAGACTTCATAATGACAGTAAAGTAGGACAACTTTAAACTCTTTAACTAGTTTAGTGTACATCTTAGAGACCATAAAGTACAGAATTCTACTATTTAGTTATGTTAGGTTTTGTTTCTCCTTATGTACATTTTAAGATTGATAAGCAGTGTTTATAAAATATTATAAAATATAGCACTTTATATGAGAAGTATCTTATATTAAAAGCAAATATTTGTAATGTCTGATCACATACTCATTTGTGAGCATCATGTTTCAAACATATAAAATATGCTTTAAGGGAAAACACAAAATGAGCTAAGCAAATTAATTCCACAAATTATAGATACCTAAATTACATAAATGTAAAACTACTGTAATGAACATGACCCAAAGTATCCACATTATTATCCAAGGGAAAATTTCTATATAAAAGGACCATAACTGGAGAGAATATATAATATTAACAAAATAGTTTGAATATCTATTTTTAAATATCACTCAGTCTGCTTAAATCTTTGAAAATTCTTGTCTACATGAAATGCAGAAATTTTAGATGTGAAATGAAAATTTTCAATTAATCCATTCAAGATTTAAAAGTATTGGAGTTTGGTGTTACGTTTGTGTCTTAGTTCATTTTCTGTTGCTGTAACAGAATACCATAGGCAGAGTAATTTACAAGGAAAAGTAATTTATAAGGAAAAGAAATTTATATCTTACAATTCTGGAAGCTGAGAAGTCCTAAGTTGAGGGCCACATTTGGTGAAGGCTTTCTTTTTGAGTCATAGCATGGTGGAGAGCATCACGTGGCAAAACGGCAAGATCATGCATCCTTTCTTTTCTTCTAAAATCACTAGTCCCACTATGTGGGCCCCACACTGATGGCCTTATCTAATCCAGAATTATCTCCCAAAGGTCCCACTTCCAAGTGCCATCAACACAGGAAATATGGCATACACATTTAAATCACACCAGCTTCTTAAATATAATATTACCTTTTTATGTATGATATCAGCTTTAATTTTAGATTCAAGGATACATGTGTAGGTTTGTTGCACGGGTATATCAAGTGATGCTGAGGTTTGGTGTGTGAATGATTCCATCACACAGGTGGTGAACATAATATCTAACAAGTAGTTTTTCACC
Organism: Leontopithecus rosalia; assembly: GCA_028533165.1. NCBI lineage: Eukaryota > Metazoa > Chordata > Mammalia > Primates > Cebidae > Leontopithecus > Leontopithecus rosalia. Next base: position 91,203,252 of record CM052651.1, on the reverse strand, counting down.
TCTTACTCTTCTCCCTGCCTTCCCTTATTAGAGTCCCCAGTGTCTATTATTGCCATTTTAATCTCCATGTGTACTGAATGTTTAGCTCCCACTTTTAAATGAGAACATGCAATATTTGGTTTTTGGTTCCTGTGTTAATTCACTTAAAATAATGAACTTTAGCTGCATCCATGTTGCTGCAAAGGACATGATATTCTTTTTTGTTGTTGTTTTTATTTTACGTTAGGTTCTGGGATACATGTGCAAAGCATGCAGGATTGTTGCATAGGTACATACATGACAATGTGGTTCGCTGCCTTCATTCCCCCATCACCTATATCTGTTATTTCTTCCCATGTCATCCCTCCCCAACCTCCCTACACCCCACTGCCCCTCCCCTAGTCCCCCAAAAGAGACCCCAGTGTGTGCTGCTCCCCTCCATGTGTTCTCATTGTTCAACACCCACCTATGAGTGATAATATGCAGTGTTTGATTTCTGTTCTTGTGTCAGTCTGCTGAGAATGATGGTTTCCAGATTCATCCATGTCCCTACAGAGGACACAAACTCATCATTTTTTATGGCTGCATAGTATTCCATTGTGTATATGTACCACATTTTCCTTGTCTGGTCTATCACCAATGGGCATTTGGGTTGGTTCCAGGTCTTCGCTATTGTAAACAGCAATTTATTTTCCTTTGAGAATATATTTAGTAATGGGAATTCTGGGTCATTTGATAGTTCTGCTTTAAAATTCCTTCAGAACTCTCCTAACTGCTTTCCACAGAGGCTGAACTAATTTACATTTTCACTAACACTGTATGGTCTTCCCGTATCTCTACAATCTTACCAGCATGTTATTTTTTGACTTTTCAATAATAACCCCTCTGACTGGCATGAGATGATATTTCATTGTGGTTCTGATTTGCATTTATCCAATTTAGTGATGTGGAGCATTTTTCTATGTTTGTTGGCCACTTGTATGTCTTGTCTTGAGAAATGTTCCTTAATGTCTTTCATCCTCTTTTCTTTTTCTTAATTGCATTTTAGGTTTTGGGGTACATGTGCAGAACTTGCAAGATAGTTGCATAGGTACACACATGGCAGTGTGTTTTGCTGCCTTCCTTCCCTTCACCCACATTTGGCATTTCTCCCTCTTTTTAATAGGATTATTTGTTTGTTGCTTCTTGAAGTGTTTAAGTTACTCAGATATTCTGTATAGTAAACCTATGTCAAGTGCATAGTTTGAAAATATTTTCTCCCATTCTGTATGTTGTCTGTTTCATCTGTTGGTATTAAGAATTTATTTGGCTGTGCAGAGACACTTTAATTAGGTACCATTTGTCAATTTTGTTTTAGTTGTAATTGCTTTTGAGGCCTTAGTTATATGTTCTTTGCCAAGCCTGCTGTACAGAATGATATTCCTAGGTTTCCTTCCTGTATTTTTATAATTTGAGGTCACACATTTAAATCTTTGATCCATCTTTAGTTAATTTTTGTATATGGTGAAAAGTCAGAGTTCAGTTTCATTCTTCTGAATATGACTAGCCGGCTACCCCAGCTCCATTTATTGAACAGGGAGTCCTTTCCCATTCTTTATTTTTGTTGACTTTGTCAAAGATAAAATGGTTGTAAGTGTGTGGTTGTATTTCTGTGTTCTCTTTTCTGTTTTATTGGTCTACATGTGGCAATGTTATGCTTTCAGCTTTGTTATTTTTGCTTAGAATTGCTTTGACTCTTTGGGCTCTTTTTTGTGTCATATGAATTTTTGAATAGTTTTTGCCAATTCTATGATAAATGAATTCTACGAAAACTGGTAGTGTGATAGAAATAGCATTGAATCTATTGATTGCTTTGGGCAGTATGGCGATTTTAATGATTTTGGTTGTTTCAATCCATGAGCATTGAATGTTTTCTTTCATTTATTTATGTCATCTATTATTTTTTTCAGCAATGTTTTGTAGTTCTTATTGTAGAGAGCTTTCACTTCCTTATATTAATTTCACAGAATATAAGTTTTAGTGTGTTCAGCTTAACTTTATTCCTTTTATTTTGTGCTAATTTTGCTTGCTATTTCTTGTAGCTAGTTTGTTCATTATTTTACATTACAAAAAAACACCACCATGTGTTTATGCATCATATAAATCATGATTATTCGATGGTTTCCAGTTTTGGTATACTAAGAAAAAGATTCTATGAAATTTTCTCCCCATTTTATCTCTCCCCACCCTCCCCACCTTTCAATTGTATACTTCCCTAGTAATAAAATATCTGAGTCAAAATATGTGTTTATTCAAAATTAGGAGATAATACAGAAATGTTTACAAAAGTATGTATACCAGTTTACACTCACACCATGGTGAATAAGTATTGATTTTTCACCATATCTTTGTCAGCATTCACCTTAATACTAATAGGTGGGTTGTGGTAAGTCATTATAGTTTTAATTTGAATTTTCCTGATCACTAATAATGTTGAGGAATTTGTATAATCTAATGGCCATGTGGCTATTTATTGCTATGAATTGCCTTTTTAATTATTCTCTATTTTTCTACTGTCCTGCCTTTTACTTAACTGATGCACATGAGTTGCTTACAAATTATGATATATATGGTCTTCATCCTTATCAAATCAAGTGAATTAAATATTTCCTTGAAGTTTGAGTACTTTGATAATATTGGGTTTTATTTTATTTTATTATTTTTTTATTGCGTTTTAGGTTTTGGGGTACATGTGCAGAACTTGCCAGATAGTTGCATAGGTACACACATGGCAGTGTGTTTTGCTGCCTTCCTCCCCTTCACCCACATTTGGCATTTCTCCCCAGGCTATCCCTCCCCAGCTCCCCTGGCCCTCTGTCCCTCCCCTATTCCCCCCAATAGACCCCAGTGTGTAGTACTCCCTTCCCTGTGTCCATATGTTCTCATTTTTCATCACCCACCTATGAGCGAGAATATATAGTATTTCATTTTCTGTTCTTGTGTCAGTTTGCTGATAATGATGTTCTCCAGATTCATCTGTGTCCCTACAAAGGACACGAACTCATCATTTTTGATTGCTGCATAATATTCCGTGGTGTATATGTGCCACATTTTCAGGTCAAAATATATTTCTTATGTTATATTTTAAAAGATTTATTATTTTACCTTTAAAGCTAATTTGTAAATAGTAGGAAGGAGAGGTCCAGTTTTATTTATTATGTCCTTTTTTTGTACTTCATAAATCAAAGGTAGGTATGTCTCTTGCTCTGTTTCTGGACTCTTCTTTAGTACCCTTTAAATACTTGCCTATCTTACAGCTATGCCAGACATTCTTAATTACTTTTGTCTTTAAAAAAGTTCTTAACTTCGGATATAACATGTTTGTCAATCTCCTTCCAGGGTGTCTTGGCCATCCTTATCCCTTGAATTTCCACAGAAATTGTAGAATCTGTTTATTTATTTCTATTAAAATGCTATAGAAATGTTGCCTTGATAGATCAGTTAGAGAGAATTGTAATCTTTACAATGTTAAATTTTCTACTCCAGAATATGATATTTCTGTACATTTAGTTTATGTCAATTAGTGAGTTTGACTTTGAATTATCTTTTTTTTATAACTGAGTCTCCATTTTTGGAATCAAGGTTATAATTAAAGAAATAAATTTTATTTATTCCCAACATTTTATTTTTTAAAAGTTAAACATACATCAAAATTGCAAGAATTTTATATTAACCACTCATGTATACTCTGTGGTTAATTTTATAAATCTATCTGTGTATCAATTAATCTTTTTTACCCCTTTGTATGCATTTCAAAGTAAATGTCAAACTTAAGTAAATATCTTCTGAAATATTTCAGCATACATACCATTAACTGCAGCTTAATATTTATTTATATTTTTTAAAATTTGGATGTCCATAAAGTAATGACACAACTGGACATCAATTTTATTTGTTTATAATCTAATTTCAAACAAATAATTTATTTTCTTCTGTTTAGGTTTTATTTGCTTTTCTTTTTCTAGTTCTTTAAAGTGAACATTTATGTACTGATTTTGTATCCTTTCTCGTTTCTAATGCATGTATTTAATGCTATAAATTTTTCTGTAATTACTATTTCAATGCACCTCACAAAATTGGTAAGACTTTTTTTTATTTAGGTCAAAACACATGTTTTAAAATTTTAATTTAGTAAAATTTAATCTTAAGTAAAAATATATATTTTTAAAATTTTTTACACTTCTCTTTGACACATCATTTGTAAATGTTTTAATTTTTCAATTTTGGGGGGATTTTCCAGCTGTGTATCCGTTTTGAAATTCTAGCTAAATTCATTGCAATATGAATATATATATTTTTAAAAATTTGTTAAGATGTGTTTTATACCTCTGAATGTGAACTATCATGATTAATGTAAAATTAGTATTGTTAACCGGTGTATTTATTAATTTTAAACTGGACCAAGATGACTGTGCTTTTCAGATCATCTATATCCTTACAAATTTTGTGAGGTAATTAATAATTGCTTGATCTAGCAATTATTAATCAAATTACTGATAATAGTTTCCAACTATGATAGATTTACCTATTTTTTATTTCATTTGTGTAGTTTTTGCTTCATGTATTTTAAAATGTTTGTTAGATGCATTTTTAGATATAATTGCCCTAGATTCTTTTTGATTAGAGTTAAAATGGCATAGCTTTCTTTAGTTTTCATTATTAACTTTTGGCCTTTTTAATATTTATGGTGAATTTCTTGTTTACAACACATAATGTGGTCTTGTTTTATTATTATACATTCTGAAGATTTCTGTCTTATAATTGCTATATTTGTATCATTCAAAGTTAAAGTGATCATTTTTATAGTTGGATAAATATTGACTATACTTATAATTACATTCTATTTGTTTCATTCTGTCTTTGAATTTACTTTACCTGCTTTGTTTCTATCTTCTCTGGTTTTAACCAAGCATTTTATAGTATGATTCAGTTTTACATTCTCTCAGTGTATTAATTACATTTATTTTTAAATTTTTAGTGGTTGCATTTAAGTATACAATAATTATTCTTTGCTATCTAAGTTCACTTTCAAATAACACTTCACCCCTTTCCATTTAGTGCCAATACATTATAACAGAGTATTTCCAATTATTTCATCCTGTCTCTTGTGACATTTTTCTAATTTATTGTATTTATCAACATAGCAAAATTATATAATACATTGCTACTACTGTAACTTTATGAAAACATTTGCCATTTTATATCAATTGAGAATAGAATAAACAAAATATTTCATTTTATATAAATTTATTTGTTCTTCAACACTTTTATTCTTTAGGTAGATTCACGTTTCTGTCTTATATTATTTTCATTCTGGCTGAGAACTCCATTTAATATTTTTTGCAGGGCAAGTTCACTGGTGGTGAATACACTCAATTTTTATTCACCAGAAAAATTCTTTATTTCTAAGGGAAAATTTTCTGGATATAACATTTGAGGTTATTGTAATTTTTATTTTAGTATTTTAAATATTTCATTTAATTCTCTTCCTGTTTGCATGAACTTTCATGAAAATTGTAAAGTCACTCTTATATGTGTTCTTCTGTAGGGGTATGATGTTTCCTCCTTAGATAACTTTTTAAAGATCTAAATATTTATTTGGTATTATTTTCCTTCTACTTGAAGAAATTCTTGTAATTGTTTTTTCGTTAAGCACATATGTCAGCAATTCAGTCACTCAATTTTTATTGGCTCAAAAATGTTTTTTATCTTGTCCCCAGTGTTGTGCTAGATTGAAGTAGGAATCATGTTCAATTTTGTCCCATGTTGCTAACAAATCAATTACCTTCAATTGTTTAAAATATTTTCTATTTGTTACTGCTTTAACATGTCCATTTTATGAATCAGTTGACTCTACATATATAAATCTCAATTTGGACTGTCTATTCTTTTGGTTTGGTCCATCTGCCCATTATTTGCCAATACCACATATACACCATGGAATACTATGCAGCCATAAAGAACGATGAGTATTTTATGCCAATGAAAAACAGCGTTTCATCAATAGAGCTTATTATGCTTAGCATAATTAGAAGAAGTATTTTTAAAAGTCTCTCTAACTTGGAAACAAGTAAGCTTTATGTTTCTTGTTCCTCTTTTTAAGACTATATGCCTGTTTTGTAGAATAACTATAGCAAGCTACAGAGGTGTCATGAAATAAACAACTTCTGCCTGATGCTCAAAGTGAACTACAGTCATAGCTATGTAATTTCATATCTGTTCTTTTCTTTCCTATCAGCAACACTTGCAATTGGAATGGAAAAGTAAAAGCAAAGTATAGCATTAGAGTAACACATATAGATAACAATATATTTTTATAAAATGTAATTCATATACTTTTGCAAGTACTGTATTCCTTTCATACAACTCTGGCTTCATAGCTTTCTTATAATGCTTAAATGGCAATGAAGGGTTTCAGTATGATGTAAGTTCGATATGACGACAAAACTGTCATTAAGAAAAAGGCATTTACTATGCTGCACTTAAAGTCAATGTTTTGGTGGAGAGATGACTCAAATCAGAAAACATAAACATAATCTATGTTAGAAGTTTCTTTTATCTAAGTCTTCCAGGCTAACCTCTAGAATGTGAACTGTGTTATGGGGCTGAAATAGAGTTCATAAATTTAATTGAAATACCATGTTTATATAGTAACTTTATTGTACTTATCAAAACCCACAAATTTTCTGGTACTTTAACTTTGCAATACCTTACAAGTAAAGTTTATTGGTAGCAGTCATATATTCTTTTGGTCCGAGTAGCATTTATATTGGCTTTAGAAACCACACCTTTTCAATGCCAAACACGAAGTAATGATAAGGCTGTAATAATAAAACTGTAGCCACTTGGTTCAAGATTTCACAAGCATGACTCAAGCTGGGTAATACTGATCGCTTGTGCTTGACTTTATCATTTTAGAGCCTTTGAGTGTCAAATACAGAAAAATTCTAATTAAATTGTTGCTTGCAATATCTACATTTAGTAGCTGAGAATGGAGCTAAGCAGAAACAAGCTGTAATTGGGGGGAGAAACAAACAAAAAAAAGAAAGGGTAAGGAGAGAGAGAGAGAGAGAGAGACAGAGACAGAGACTGAGAGAGACAGACAGAGAGAGATCAAAAGTGCCCTCGTTGGCTGTCTTCTCTACAGCAACCCTAGAAGACTAGTCACAAATTCCTCTGTATTACAGGATTTCTGTCATTTGTATCATAAAAGAATAGACAGAAAGGTATAGGTACTTATAAAAATAGAAAAAAAGAAAAAAGTAGAGTGCGTGACTAATATTGCTGTCTAACATTTGAAGCTTTGGGTTTAATCATATTGAAAGTTATATATTTTGCTAGTATTCTTATTATCTACTAAGAAGTATATTACCTTTAATCAACTTATTCTGGTAATGAAATAAAAGTGGAGTCTTCAAGTTTACATAATCCAGATTTAAAAATGTATATATAATATCAATCCATTGTTAGTTTTAGTTTCCTTGTATGTGTTAAACTAGCAATCGAGACAATGTAGGATATTCTGCCTAAGCTTTGAATTGTCAAAATTAAGTTAAAAATGACAATACTGTATTTTAGGAGACCCTTTCTGGAGTGGGTTTGCAAACTGAATTTAGACAAGATCAAGACCTAATGTAGTATCAGAGAGTAGATTTGGACTAAAGGAAAAACATTTATGTTGATAGGAGCAGGAAGAGTTCGAACAGGCATACAGCAAGTGAAAGATGCAAATGGAAACGTTTGACATGACACGGAACCAAGAATAGTTCTAAATTACTAAAGAAGAAGTGCTTAGAGGGGACATTCTCGAAAGAGTATTCTTATCAAGGCAGTTAAGAAACAAAGCTGATAACATGATGTCCCGACGTAATGTTAGAAGAGTTTGTGAGGACAGACTAACGAAGGACAACCCTGGTGACAACTCAGTTGTCAGGAAAAGTTTGGCTCTGGTTACAAACTTGTAAACCTGAGCAGCAACATAATCCCAGAAGAAACTGGACATATTGATCCTCAAAGCAAATGCAATCTATTTGTTATTGGAGCCCCAAACAGGCACACACTTGCCAAAAATTTCCCTCCAACATACACTATTTTTGTCCAGGAAGACATTCAAGACACCTTCTACTATGCTAGAATTTCACCAAGTTTTGGTACACACACTGTCACCCAAGAATTGTTGGCCACCACTTAGCATTTGTTGTTATCTGCAGCTAGTTGCCCTGCACACACCTTAATCTATCTGTGTGAAGAGGATTTGAGCAAGTCAGGGAGATGATTCAGGAGGGCTATGCATAATAAGCAAACAATTGGTTAGCTAAAAGGAGTAACATAAAGAAGAGTTGTAGTACAATAATATTATATAAGTTTAACATAATTTAAGAAACTTCAAAGATGTGGGTAGAGATTTAGGGGGTAATGTTGTATTACTCTTACTTGCTTACATATATTTAAGCTGAACAGACCAGACAATGTTTGTGTAGTCACTGAGGTCATGAAGCCAAGTTGATAATGCAGATAGCTGCTGCTGCTCCTGGTGCCTGATATTGCTCATAGAAGTAACCAGATGCAACCTTACCTAATGCCCTGCTATGCATCTCTCCCTGTGTACTCCAGGACTTCCTTGGTCCCACCAAGGCATAAGGTTCCAATGAGCCACGCTAGTGGCTACACATGTGTACAAACTTGGCCAGTGCACTGTGGCTTACTATTTGGATGTTACTACTTCTAAAATGGGCTTTAGATTTTTTTGCAGAGCCAAAAGTCCTGGAAGGTTCATGTCTCCTAATACAAATACTGAGCGATAAAACAATAACAAATCAATCTTTCTTAGTTCTTCCTCAATGAACTCCTTAGAGATGCAGTATACAATATCTTTGAAAGCATCAAGCAACCAACTCTATGTGATGAAAACTTGTGGTTCATTTATGTATTCCTTTATATGCACTGTCATTCCTTTTCTGCCTTACTCCCTTTTTTCTCTCACTCTTGCTTTCCTGGTATTGCAGTCCCAAAATGAATTAGCAGCTTTTTTTCTTTTTTATTTTATTGCATTTTAGGTGCCTCTCTGTGATGGTTAATATGAGTGTCAGATTGATTATATTGAAAGACGCAAATAACTGATCCTGGGTGTGCCTGTGAGGGTGTTGCCAAACGAGATTAACGTTTGAGTCAGTGGGCTGTGAAAGGCAGACCCATCCTTAACCTGGATGGGCCCTTCCTAATGAGCTGCCAGCATGGCTAGAATGTAAAGCGGGAAGAAAAATGTGAAAAGACAAGACTGGCCTAGCCTCCCATCCTGCATCTTTCTCCCATGCTGGATGCTTCCTGCCCTCAAACATCAGACTCCAAGTTCCTCGGTTTTGGTACTCAGACTGGCTCTCCATGCTCATCAGCTTACAGACAGCCTATTGTGGGACTTCGTGATCATGTGAGTTAACACTTTAAAAACTCCCCTTTATATATATTATGTATCTATCCTATCAGTTCTATCTCCCTAGAGAACCCCATCTAATACACTTTCTAAGTAAAAACAAAGTTAAAAAATAAAAGTAAGGAAAAGAAGTTGTACAAATCCAGGTTCAAAACAAATGAGTACAAGAAGCTAGAAGATGGATGGAGTTTATGCAGGAGATGAAATGTAGGACAACAGCTAGCTAATATGTACTTTGAAGAAAATCAGGAGTGAGTCCCAAACTTGGACATTTTCATCTGTTTAAAGTTACTGGTGTTCAATGAAAGCCTAAGTTAAGGAGGAAGTAAATGAGTCCTGTGGATAGTAATAGTTACTCAATTTGGACATTCTCAGTTTCAGAACTTAGATAAATAACCAAGTTTAAATTTGCATGCCCCTGACATAGTGAATTATCATGCCCCCTTGCTGTGCTAGGAAAGGTATAAGAGGAAAAGATTAAGCAGATCACTCATATTTGATGAGCAAATGGTATAAACAGACCTATGGAAATAATTTTTTCTACAAAGATAATTCTAAAATGTCAATATAATTTTTTTCTAAAAAATTATTTAGGTATTATATTTAGGTAATATGTACACTAGGGAAGGGGTAAACTATAACATTGAGAAACTGTTTAACACTTTACATCAGGACAAGGTAGATTTCCTTTAATTTTTTTTTCCTCCAGTTTACATTCTTGATTTTATCTATGAAATAACTATACCTCAAATGCATAAATAAAATTTTCGTAATACTTTTAAATTTGTTTATCTCATTTATACTTGAAATTAACCATGTGATATAAGATGTACAATCTTATTTTTCTGAGAGTGTAAGTGCCTTACTTATGACTATGGATACACAGGAATAACTTAGTCTGAAACATGATTTTTTAAATTCAGTGTTTCTTGTTATATATGTTTATATGTTTGTTGTACATATTTGTTATATTTGCTATGATATCTGTATATTTAATTGAAGGTGTAACTGATTTCACAAATGATTAACATATATGCCACCAATAACATTTTTTTTTTTTTGAGATAGAGTCTCTTTCGGTCTTCCAGGCTGGAGTGCTGCTGCGTAATCTCGGCTCACTGCAACCTCTGCCTCCTGGGTGCAAGCAATTCTCCTACCTCAGTCTCCTGATTAGTTGGAATTACTGGTGCCCACCACCATGCGTAGCTAAATTTTATATTTTTAGTTGAGACGGGGTTTCACCATGTTGGCCACACTGATCTTCAACTCTTGGCCTCAGGTGATCTGCCCAAATCAGCCTCCCAAAGTGCTGAGACTACAGTTGTGAGCCATTGCACCAGGCCCAACAATGTCATTTTTAATAGGCATTTATAAAAGCACAAAACTGTGATATCCACTTTGGTAAAGTAAATCAAGAATGGTACTTTGTATGTTTCAACTTTATTTGTATGAATATTATTTCACATTAAAAGTAATTATTATTATTGCTATTATTATAATTTTGAGGTGGGGTTTTGATCTGTCACCATGCTGGAGTGCAGTGGTAAGATAATGTCTCACTGCAGCCTCCAACTCTTGGGCTCAAGTGATTCTCCCATCTCAGGGCTCTGAGTAGCTGGGACTACAAGCATAAGCCACCATGCCTGGTAAGCAGTAATTTATATATTATATTATATTTGTTATATAAAATATGTGAGCAAGTTCCTCAATGAGAGTACATAAAAGGTAAAATAATTAAAAGTATTTTGAAGTGAAAAAGTATGGACTAGAATTTGTGAGAGATTATTTTAAGACTTCTGTTTCTATCAATATGAAAACACTAAATGTTGTAAACTTCCTCATAAATAATCTCTAAAAGTTCTTGAGGTGATAATTAAAACAACACTTTTCTTTCACAGCCAGAAAGAAAGTTTTAAGAATATTCTAAAAGAAGGGAAAAGTGTTTGAAGACAAGAGACATTTATGCCTAGATCATCAATGTTTTCAGAACAATAATATTTGAACCATTCAGGCTTTGCAGTTGAATGCAATTCAAGAACAAATAAACTAACTGAGTAAGTAAGTAAATATATAAATAAATAAATACACAAACAAACAAACAACTAAATAAGAAAAAAGATGGTCCAAGAAGAGCAGTCTTGGACATGAAGGCTAGAGTGAATAAAAGGAATTATAAACTTAGTTTAGTCTAAATAAACATTGATGGTTTAAAACAATAACAGCAATTAGACACACATAGGTTGATACTGTTCTATAATAATTACTAAATATCTAGTAATATTTCTTTGTCTAGGTACTTTAAGTGTGTCTATTGTCAAATCCAGCTATGTGCTTACAAGAGAAACACCTAAGACATCTGGACAAAGAAATACTACTAGAAACTCAGCTCAGAAGGTTTCTTTGTTTCCTGTAGGAAAGAATTCAAGCGAGAGACAACAAAGTAAAGTGAAAGCAAAACAAGTTTATTAGAGCAACAAAGTACAAAAATATGGCTGCTCCATAGACAGAGCAGGGTTACCCTATAGGCACTCATGGATTGCCTATTGCCTATCCATGAGTAACACTCATGGATTGCTGGCTGTCTATATTTATACTAACTCTTTCCTTTATGGTAAATAAGGGGTGAGTTATTCATAAATATTCCGGAAAAGGGGTGTGAAATTCTCGGAACAAAGAGTCCCTCCCCCTTTAAACCATATAAGGTAACTTTTGGTCATTGCTGTGGCATTTGTAATCTGTCATGGGACTGTTGGGCGTGTCTTTAGCATGCTAATTCATTATAATCACTTTCACCACCATCTTGGTTTTAGTAGGTTGTTTTACTGCATCCTGTTTTGACCAGATACTGTTTTGATCAGCAGGGTAGTGAATGGTGCGCAGAATACAAGACCTGCTGATCTCTTACCTGAAAACTGTATTACTATCATTCAAAACAGACAGTTATTTAAAACCATCATTAAAGTTGAAAATATTTAGTACATAATAGTAAAAGGCCAATGTGGTAAGCAGAATAATGCCACCTCCAAAGATGTCCACATTATAATTCTTATATCTAATGAATATTTTATATTGTACAGCAAAGAGGAATTTAGGTTGCAGATAAAATTAAGATTGCTAATCAGATGACTATAAAAGAGGGAGATCATCCTGTCGTATTTGGGTGGATCGATGTAATCACACAATTTTAAGATGAAAGCAAAAGAAAATTACAGAAAGAGTAGTGAAGATGCAAGTAGGGTGAGAGAAATATTGTGTTGCTAGCTTTGAGGATGAAGGATGGGAGCTACTGGCTAACCAATGTGGGTGGCTGCTAGAAGCTGCAAAAGGCAGTGAAATAGATTTCCCCTACAGTTCCAGAAAGAAACACAGCTAAGCTGACACTTTGATTTAGTCCAGATACCCACAGTAGACTTCTAACCTACAGAACTTTAAGATAACAAATTTATGTTTTTTTAAGCCACTAAGTCTGTGGTAATTTGTTATAACAGCAATAGAAAACAAATACAGTGAGAATAATATAGAGATTATAGAACAAAAATTTACAGAAGTATATAGATAAAGTGAGATGTATCAGATTCATTCTAATGGTAACTAATCCACTCCCTAGATAATTATTAATTTAATAATTCATTAATTCATGACTAGATTACTCTATTTGTGAGGGCAAAGCTACAATGATCCAGTCTCCTCCCCAAAGTCCCATTTCTCAACACTGAGGCAAGTTTCAAACACATAAAATTTGGTGAGACACATTCAAGCAGTAGCATATGGGTAACAATTTTTTTTCTGGAATCAGGAGGCTCATGTTTTCTCTCACCATTTAAGAAACTGTGACTTACCATGGTTTTTCAGCTTGCAAACAGGGTGAAATCTCAGATCTTCACAGTAGTAAACTGTTCTGGAGCCAATTTGCACTGATTCTGAAGAGCTGATTAGGCACAATTCTTCCTAACTCTGGATTCAGTTGCATTGCATTGTTAGATTAAACTTGGCCTGGTTGTGAATCTTCACACCATGGAAACTGGCAAACACTAGAAATTATGTTTTTCTTCCAACTCCCCCCATCCCTGGCCCACCAGAGAGTTCCTATTAAAAATTTACCAGCTCAACACAGAACTAGGGACAAATAGAATTCTGAATGAGTACAGCAGTTTTTTACATTTGAACCAGGATTTAAAATATTTCACACAGAAAACAATAGAATGGGCAATTTTACAGTTGAAATCTGTAAAATAATCAAGATACACCAAAAAAAAAAAACCACTCATTCAGATAATTGTAAAAAGAGGGAAGACTTCCCAAATTATTGAGAGAATTGTGAATTTAATATCAAACCCAGTAAAAGTATCATGAGAAATGAAAACTAATTTCACTTGTTTGTATATACAAATATCTTAAACACAATGAAGTATATCAATTTTAACAGTGTCACAGAAAAAGATAATATAGCATTAATACATTTTCTTTATTTTACAAGCTGTCACAGAATGTTAACACTTGAAATATCTCAAAATAATTTATCACATGAATGGTGAAAATTAAAACAATAAAATTATCTCAATTGATGTATTTGCTAGAATTAACTATTAAATCATGATTTTTTAAAAAAGTAGGAAACTTAGAAAAAGTGGAAACATCTTTAAATTAACAAATGATGACTTTCAAAATATTGCAGGAACCATCATTTTTCATGTCTGTATATTAAAAAAAAACTCATAAAAATCAATAAATTGTGATGGTTGCTATAACCAGTTATATTCAGTACTCTACAAAGTTTTAATCTCTGCAGTATGAAAACTGTAAACAAGTGATAGGAATTATAGGAATTTAATTATCTTTTTTTAGAAGTGCTCCAGTTGCCTATATGAAGAACCCAAAGGTTCTACAGACAACTGATTAAACGAATTAAGGTAGCACAGTAAATTTACAAAATATAAGATCAATTTCTAAATATTAGTTATATTTGTATATACTAGCTACAATTAGAAAGTTATTCTGGCTGCTAGAATTCTAGAGAATCAACCATTTGTAGGGTGACCCTGTAACTTATTATCCAAATGGAAGCAAGTGTAAGAACAAAAATAGAAATACTTATTAATCAATAATGGACTCCAGCAGGCCAAGAGAGATGGAATCCCTAACTAAAGTCAACATGTAAAGAAAGCAGTTACAGTATTATTGAAATCATGCATATGATTTGGAACAGGATAGTAGCAATGGTATTGATGCAAAGTAGTCAGATACCAATCATATTTTGAAGATAGAGTGAAGAGGATTAGAAATATGACATCCTGGCCAGGCACGGTGACTCACGTCTGTAATCCCAGCACTTTGGGAGGCTGAGGCTGGTGGATCACGAGGTCAAGAGATCGAGACCATCCTGGTCAACATGGTGAAACCCTGTCTCTACTAAAAATACAAAAAAATTAGCTAGACATGGTGGCTCGTGCCTGTAATCCCAGCTACTCTGGAGGCTGAGGCAGGAGAATTGCCTGAACCCAGGAGGCAGAGGTTGTGGTGAGCTGAGATTGCGCCATTACACTCCAGCCTGGGTAACAGGAGCAAAACTCCATCTCAAAAAAAAAAAAAAGGAAATAGGACATCCTGTTTTACAAAATAGAGTAAGGAGACACTCAAAATGTGAGAAGTGTTGTACCACATATAAAGCAATTTTTTTTCTGAATGTATAAAGCTCTAAATAAATTTAAAGTGACAAAACATAATCAATAAAAGAAAAAATAGTTATTATGCAAGAGAAATCCTGTGAGAAGATTTTCATATAAGAATATAGTCAACTTTATTTGTAATCACCAAAATGTGTATTTAAAATTGAGATGGATTTCCATCATGCTACACAAGGTTGGACTAGCCCTTCCTCCAGAAACAACTAAAAAATATGTATAAAATATATAAACAATATTTTCAGAGATTGAACAACAGGTATTCAGGACTGTAATCCCTGAGAGAAGCGAAACAAAGAATCCCATGCCTGTCCAGTTTTCTACCTAGAGGTGTTTGCCAGCACTGGCGCGGGAGGAGTCATCCATGTAAGGCACAATAGTCTCACAAATCAGCTGAGAAGAAAGAGCTTCCGAAATTTACATAGGAGTTCCCATAAGTCTTTGACTAAACGCTAAGCTGCCTATAAAGCTATTAAGCCATTGGAGCTTCATTAAATTCAGGAGAACAAAATAAGAATTATGGCTAATGTCTCATCATGAAAATACACAGGCCAGAAGATACTGGCATGACATCTGAAAGTACTAAGAAAAAAAAAATCTGTCAGCCTGGAACTCTATATGGAAACACACACACACACACACACACACACACACACACACACACACACACACACCATAGAAAATGTATGGGTAATTGGCAAAAACTGGAAACAGTATAAATGATCATTAACAAATGAATAGGATAATGACCTATGGTATATCTATATAATGGAATACTTCTCAGCAATAAAAAAGCAGACTACTGATACACTAAACAATGTGGATAAATCTAAAAACCATTATGCCACATTGAATAAGTCAAGCAAACAAGAGTACAAGAGTACCTTGGCATTATTCCACTTATGAATATCAAATAATCAGTTCCATTGATCATAGTCAGGGTTGACCCAAAATAGCAAAAGGGGACTAATCCTCTGAACTTCCCAATCAACTAGACATTCCCCTGGACATCGCTGAAGAGGGAGCTACTTATGAGCCTTCAGCTGGGGAAAAATGTTCCTGTGTCATGCAGTGAGATTTCTGGAAGGAGAGCACAGCATCCACTAGAGTAATGACTTTTGTTGTTTGGTTTTGCTTTGTTTTGGTTTTTGATTGTAGGTTCTGGATTAACTTTTAAATAGCTTTGTTTCATTGTGCCTACATTCCTTGTATGTTTCAAATGTCCCCATAAAAGAATACATCTTAGCAATTCAAATCAACATCATATGGGTCAGAGAAAATCAGTGTTCATAAAAAGAAATGTGCACTGTTCTATATTATATGAGCAAGGCACATATTAGAACCAGAAATGGAACCAATTAGAAGACATTACATTAATAACTATAGGTCCATATTCTGAAAATCATGTACATGAAATATGAAACAATATGATGATGTATATATATTCATAAGAATAGAAAATATGTAAGGCCACAATATATTTTACAGACATAATAATGAATGAGAACTTCAATTCATGAATTAATGTCATTTTATGTGTCACTTATAATTTCACAGGTAATGTTACATGAATTCTCACCTCCATGGCTCATAGCATTTTGTGAAACTCCCTTGGTTTTACAGTCCTCCTCAAGACTTAGGGGCAAATGTAAATAATGTGTTTTAATGATTGATGTTTTGAAATTCTATGAAGTTCAGAATGAGATTTACTAAGAAAGATACTTGGTTTAATTAAGAATAGGTACTGCATATAAAAGCACCAGGATTGAAGTATTGAATGTCTGTGTATTCTTGATAAGCATTTTTTTTTTCATCTGTCAAATGAAGAAGGCAGGATCATGCTTTATACTGTGCTAATGGATTTTCTCTCTGCTAGCAAACTCAAAGCTTGAAGTAAAGGAAAAATTGCTACATATCCCTATTTCCATGACATTCATATCCACTTCCCTGTTATTTTATTCTTAAATGCAGATGTGAAATGTTCTTATTTATGCTTTATGCTTGAGGTTATGTTGTGTGATCATAGAACAAACTAGACTGGAAAACCATATATTTATCCTTTCCCTTTATAAAGCTACTACCTGCTTTCAGGAAAATAATTTGGTTTAAACCTGGCAGTTTTAAAATTCACATGGTACTTATTTGAAGAACATGTACAAAATAAGAAGATAGTAAATAATGTAAGAGCAATATAATACCAAATACCAGATAAGGCTACATTGCATTTGTTCTTTTAATTAAATTTTAAACAGGCAAATTTAAAAGGCAATAAGCTTAAATGTGTAAAAAGACGTGATTTGTAAATAAATCTATTTTTCTATTCTGTCTTTCAATGGAAAATTATGTTTCTACATTTATTTTTCTTGAAATGTCATTTCTATACTTACATAATAATATATATCTATATGTCGATATAAAACCTATTCTTTGTTTTGCATGGAGAAATACAAGCAAATGATTCCAAGATGATGACTGGTACTCTAATAGATATGGGAAATACATAGAAATAGAAGGGGAAATAACTAAAATTTAGAAAGAAAGGTGTCAAGGCAGGTATCTCAGTACCATAAGGTAATTTTTTATTTTTATCAAAAATAGTATCAAAGTAATATGGACTCAAAAGCTTGTGATCCACAAAACAGACTTCTGCTGCCACCTCCCCACCTCCAAGCTTATTCCCCCAAGGCAATCACCTTCAAATATTTCTAGTTTTATTTTTTCTGATGTTTAAGCTCTAAAACTCTAATGCCTAGAACTCTAAAGTCTAATGTTTCTGGACAATACCTATTGACTCTATAAGATAAAGAAATGAGAATTTACTGCACTTAAATTTAGTGCACTTAACCTCCTTCCTATTTCCCTTTCCCAAACTTGATAGGTATATTATTATTTTTAGCTCTTCTTTTATAGGGAAAATCTTAAATCTTTTCCTTTTTTTTTTCTGTATGCTTTTTAGCCACATAGCTCCTTATTTCAGCCATTTACCTCTTCACTTTATTGTCATGTAAATACCGTACATATGTACTTAGAAATATGTTGAAAATACGAAACAGATTTTTTGTCATTTTAAAAGTTAAAATTAATATTTTTTAAAACAAATTTCCAGAAAAGAATAAAAAGCCCTTTCCTTCAAACGTGGTTTTCAAAAATAAACACAACACAATTGTATAATATTTCTAAATGTTTAATATGTACCAAAGTACAGGTATGGATGTATTATTATATAGCTAGTCTTATATGGTTTTTTGTTTCTATTGTTTTTCTTTTATAAGAAAATTATCAACAAAAATTCTTTTGTAACTATACTTTGCAAATGTTTTAGTATATACTTTTAGGAACAAAAGTGGTTAATCAAGACATATATGCACTTTATATTTTCACAGATATTTTTACATTGCCTTCTAAAATGTATGTGTCAATTTACAATATAGTTATTTATACTCTAATGTTTTGTAATCAATTACTTTTCCCTTTTAGATCTAATAAGCCAAACAATTCATCAGGCTTTTGCTTCAATTTCATGTGCTTAATTTTTAGTGGAGGTAAATAACTTTTCATGAGCTTATTGCTCCTTTGTCTTTCTTCTGTGAACTATCTCTTCATAAACTTGTTTTTGAGTTATTTTTACAATAAATATTAAAATTTATTTTTATTTCTAAGAATTACCATTTTTAAATTTTTCTATTTAAATTACAATTAAAGGAGTAAATATAGACTTTTATAGCGTTTTGGTATTATATTGCTCTAAAAATATTTATAACCTTTTTATTTTGCATGTGGCCTTCAGATAATACCATGTAAATTTTAAAACTGTCAATTTTAAACCAAATCATTTAGTAACAGACTTGTATTAGTATGAGTCACTGCTTGGAGTGGGAGCTTTCAAGGTTTGTTGTTATTGTTTTAAGAGGTGACCACTAGAATATATTACATTAATGATTTATGTTAATTGTGATAATTGCCTGACACTATCAATTCAGCAAATTCAGATAAGGGTCATTTCAGCAGAACTAGCATTAAAAATTTCACATCCACTTTAGAAAACTCTCTTCTTCTACCCTAGTTGTCTCAGATTGTACACAAAAGGAAGGAAGAAGAATCATCTCTGAACACAAAGCAGTAAACACTGTTACAGAAAGGGAGACATATTCCTTTTCCCACACATACAATCACTTCTCACAGTAGTTTCTACTAAGTTAGAGACTTCTGATTGTATCTTGTCTAAAGGTAAGAGAACCAATGACTCAGGAGATTGCTGCTTTGTTTTGAAAAATGCGTCTGGAGAGAGACAGTGTAGTTGATGTGCGGGGGCAAGGTACCAGCTGAGAAGTTTATTTTCCCACCCACCTTCAGTTTTGCAACTTACAGACTTTTCCTGAGTCAAATAGACACATAAAATTTAAATTATCCTGCATATACTCACAAGGAGGGTTGCCTGCTGGGTGAACAAAATGCTAGAAATATTGTGTAATATTCACACTGAAGTCTGAAAGAAAAAGAGAAAAACCTCAGTAATCATTTCCATACATGCAGACAGAGCCCTGCAAGAAACCAAGAACTATAATTTACGAGACAGCCAGGGTTTGTGTAGTTGCCTCACAAAACTGGTAGTGTCTAGATTCACTTCTCATCTTGTAAAGAATGAATGCAGAAAAACTAGATATATTTAATTTTGAGGTATTTGTGAAAAAAATATTCTCACCTATTTTCAATATATCTATTTAAAATAGTCACTCAATCAAGTTACAGGAAAAAGGGTAGCTATTCTCATGGAAACATAAGTTTAACAATCTGAGCTAAAAATTGAACCACAGATAACCAATCTTTAAGTCAAATATTTTAATGCTTCATCTCATTTTCCCCGTTTTCATTTGTTTCAAGCTTCTTTTATTTATTATTACATGTACGTTGCACTGCAATCCAGAGCTCAAACTAATATTTAAGAAGAAAAGTAATAATAAAAATACATACGACATAAAAATAAATGACGCTTCTTTTCTGTCTGCAAGATCAGTTTACATCCAGCCAGAAGTTTGTTGTTCCAGATAATAATATCTGTCAAATGTTGAAAATACGTACCAACACAATACCTACAGCAGTAGATAAGAATAGTTTCAATTGTATGAATGCAAACTACATTGCTCAATCCTAGAAAACTTTCCCTAGGCTTCTCTGTGTGCTAGACAATGAAAGTAAACACTTAATGTTTATTGAGCAGGATTTATGAAGCTGTCAGTGAACTGACACATGGCAATAAAATGTATTGTGGCTGGAGCCTAGATAATCTGCAGCTGAATGAATTACGTTAATTCTGGTGCTTGCATATTCATGCTATGGAAATAGTTCTTGTAACAGATTTCTTCATTGTCTGCAGGTGCTACAGCTAGAAGTAGAGTTAATTGCACTCTAGGACTCGTGGGAATTCACACGTCCCTGGAATTGGCTTGTTTTCTGGAAGAGTATTCATGATTTGTGTAGGGAAGCCAAAACACTCATAATTAAATTATCACAACTGCAAACACTTAACTTAAAAAAAGACATTTAAAATACATATAGATTTTTTAATTATTATGTTAATATTAAAGTTTTATCTTCATCCATCTTCTAGTTAACACATGCATTCATATTCCAAATTTAACATTGCTTGATAAAATTAAAAGGTTTGGTTATGAGTCTATAGTCAAGCTATATGCATAGCTGCTATACCTTCTAAATAAATAAGATGACTTAGTTTTGTAAACTTAATTAGAAGAGATGTCTTTACTCATGGGGCATAATTAAAAGTAAAGTGTTTTATTTACTTTGGCAGAAAATACATTAGAGGACCTCTGAAAGGAGATAAATTAAATAGAAAAGATGCACATATATTTCGTTACAGTGACCCAGTGTTCACAACTGCATTTCAAGATTTATTTGGAGAAAAAATATGTGTCAATTTTCTGAATTTTACATTGGGCAATATTTAGAGAATTTATGTTATTTTTAATTTAAAAGTAGTTTTATTTTTATGTTTATTTTCATCCAAATAGGTAGTCTGTTTTTATCCAGGTCCCGATTATTTATTAAGCTTTTTTTTTGCAGATCTTACTTGCCCTAGAGATGTTTTTCTCTGATAGACTCTTCTGTTTAACAGCAGCAATTATTTAGAGAACTATCGGTAGAAAAATATGCTAGGCATAAGGGAAACAGAAAAAGTATTTAGTATAATGCTATCAACAAAATAAAGGTAATAATATGTATAAAATTAATTATAGGAATGTATAGGCAAATATAAAAATCAGTACATTATGCCATTTTGAGAAATGAAATCGGGTTTTCAGGAAAAGGTGATACTAGACATGAATCAAAGAGAAGAAAGCCATTCACTTCTACCTAAATGAAGAATATGTTATATTTATTTAGAACAATGGCATTGTTAAAATGATTATATTTAAGGTGATAAGTTATGGAAAACTCTAAGTATGTTGAAATTGTGTTAGACAAGCATGTACATAGGATTAAAGCAGAGAATACCTTGGGAGAGAGAACAGAATAAATAATGGACCATAAATCTCATGCTAATGAATTTGAAAGGGATGCAAACAGTGATATTGAAGGCTATCTAAAAAAGACATCTACAATTCTCTTAAATTGGCAAATCTCCCTCACAACTATCTGGAGGATGAATAAGTAAAATAGAGAAAGGGTCAACAATACTGGACCTAGATAGATTTATCAGGAGAAAACATTTAATATCTTAAATGTTTCTATTGCAAAATCAAAGTGAAAATTTAATTTAGAGTTAACATTTTATTTTTGATGAGAATACATTTTATATATTTTATTATAATACGTGTATTGATATAATTAATAGAGCTATTGATGTATTATATTAATATAAGTAAGAGCTCCAATAACAAATTTATAATTTCCTAAGTATACTCATGTGTGAGGTAAATAGCCAATATGCCTAAATTTTAATTTAACTCTAGTTAGAAAACAAAAGTTTGGTATTGTTTCCAACAAAATTTGAATGTAAAAATTATATGAATAAAGAGCTATAATTTGTTGAAAAAAAAGCTGGACCATAAAGTACAAGTCTTCAGCACAGTCATAACATTTAATTTTCTGTTGGATTTTTCATTTTTAGTGAGCATTATTCAGGTGGAGAAAGTAATATAAATACATTGAAGAACAATGAAAATCACCAATACAGGTTTTTTTTTTTCCTGAGTTCTCACGCTGTGTTAGGACTATGGATTTTGGGAAGAGATTCTTTGCGTTTTCTATGACACTAATTTTGTGTTTATTATGCAGTGCTATATATTTAAAATTAAAGTAAAATAAGAGCACAAAATAATTACTAAGGATATAATAGTAAATATATTTTTAAATATCAATATGCAATATAAACATATGTAATTTATAATAGCAATATAATTGTTTACATTAACATATATTAAATATGTATTTAATATAGTAAAACATTCTCAAAATGAAATCAACCTCAAATGTATTTTGTATAACATTGAATAGAATCTTAATAACACACTTCTTAATTTTATTTCCAAAATAAGTTGCAATTATTTCTTTAGAAATTAATGTCAAACTGAGTGTCACTGGAGAATATTCCATAAAGTAATGTTTTAGAAGTTCTATGTAACTCTCACACAGCAAACATTTTAAACTGTATTAAATAAAGAAACAAGACACAAACAAATATTTTCCCAGTTTATTTCTTTCATAGAATGACTGGTTTCTTCAATATCAACTAATATTGACTCTTTCTTCAACATAAACTCAAAGCAAAATATATGCCATATTTTTACAGTGATATGTCACTTCATCTATATCTATGATTAATTTTAAAGTGTTTCACTGAAGGTTGTTTTTTCCAAGGTTTCATTATTTCATTTTGGGTACAGTTTATTTGATTGTTGGATCTTCTTCATCAAGTAATAAACCTTCAAAAACTTTGATGCAATCAAGTGAGCATATTTAAGGTTCTGGTTCAATTTTCCTTGAAATACATTTATTATCAATTAACCTAATGTTTTAAACAATCATACCAACAAAGTATTTAGAAGGTACACAAATCATTAAGCAGTATTACAGTATATAAAAGTTTAAATTTATATTTATTGAGTGTTAGTGACATTTATTTTCTTATTCTACATTCATTTGACAAACACTACTACTATGTGTCAGCAACTGGGTTAGCAATTAAGAGACATCAGTGAAAAAACTAAAAGAAATGCTTATCCTTTTTTGCCTTTACAGTAGATCTTACAAATTTGGGATCAAATTTGTACACAAGCATAAGATATTCTGTGTAATTGCTTACTATAATTTAAAGGACATCTTAGATATTTATTATTTGGCTCTTATAAGACTTTATTTACATGTCTTCAAAGCCCTCTGGAATTTGAAAAAAGCACAATGCTTTGTTACAAGAAAACTAAATATCTCCTTTCAACATTTTCTAATATAATGCAGACACAAATTCATCACATTAATTCTACCAAGGTATTTTTGTAATTAACTTTTGTTGAGCTCAGTTTCATCAGGCTACTGAAGGTTGCAATATTTGTTTGACTTTGTTTTTTTCTTTTTGAGACAGAGTTTCGCTCTGGTTACCCAGGCTGGAGTGCAATGGTGTGATCTCAGCTCACTGCAACCTCCGCCTCCTGGGTTCAGGCAATTCTCCTGCCTCAGCCTCCCGAGTGGCTGGGATTGTTTGACTTTTTAAAACAAATTAGAGATGGACAATAAAAATGCCTGCTTTATTATACTACAAATATACCATAATTAATGGCTCAATTACAGGTTGATCAATCTATTGTTAGGAACAGTTTTAGAGAGAAATTTGTGTTATTTTTTGTCAGGTCTGAGATGCAGACCCTGACCCATCGATGGATGAACGAATGCACTCAGACAGAGATATCCAGTGAAAGAGAGGTCTAGCAGTCTGTGTTAACTTACAGACCCTGAGGAGGGTGCTGTAAAGAGTCAGCAGCCACAGCATTCACCAGCTGTGAGGCATCTATTCAGTACAGATTTAGTAACAAAGGCTTTGCATCAACACATTTGTGGATAATTAACATGGTCACCTTCCCTGGGGAGAGAAGTCCCATGAATGATTAAAGGCCAGATTCTGAGTCCTAATGCAAACACCATTTATGGGTAATAATATTATTGATCCCCAGAGTAGAGAGCAGTCATGCACCCATGGATGTTCAAAGGTCAGTCTTAGAACCACATGAGTAAACAAGATCTTTAAATAAACTCCCTTATATTCCTTTGTACCTACTCCTGCCCGACTGGCTCTGGCTAAGAACCACCACCATTGGCTCATTCCTTTCCGAGGCTTTTGTAAAAACCTCATAGCCATCCAAGAAGGTTTGCATCCTTTTCACTCTAATTTTTCTCTTATAATTTCTCCCACCACCCTGACTGAACCCCTACAATTTCTACATTAGTTCAAACTAATTATATAATATTCTAATTTCTGTTTATATCTTAATACTTAAAATACGTTTATCACCTTCAAAGAGAAGGTTATTTAGCCTAGGTATTTTATTCTCAATAATCCTACATTTTCTTCAAAATCATTCTTTATGATTGAGTATTAGTTTTATGATTTATATTGAATGGCTTAAAGTACCCCAAAATGCTTATTTAAAAAGATAATTACATATTTTCAATAATTGTGGACATTTTAACTGTATCTAAATTACTTGTTCTGTGCTTTTTCTATTTTTTTTTCTGGAAGTGAATTCCTTACACCAGAGTTTAAAATTGTGTTTGTGTGTAAGTGTGAAAACACTTTTTCTCTGTACACAAGATGTGTGATGTGGTCTTAGTTAGCCTCTTAATAATGAACACTTTTTCAGTAAGTGATAAAAGTATTGTGAATTCAGAAGATCCTCAGTTTTCTCTCCACTTTGCCAACTCAGATGGCTGGTTGTATGATCTCATTTTCTCTGAGAAATTCAATCTTACCTTTTAAAAAATATATACATTATTCTTACTTGGCTTCTGGGAAAACATTTATTTTTGAATTTTACTTTTTATTTTTTTTGTGGCAGCCTCTAATGGAAAGCCTTGACAAAAAATCCAATAGCTTACTGTTATAAAGATGACAGAAGGCTGGGCACAGTGGCTCACACCTGTAATCCCAGCCCTTTGAGAGGCCAAGGTGGGCCGATCACAAGCTCAGGAGTTTAAGACCAACCTGGCCAACGTGGGAAAACCCTGATTCTAATAAAAGTAAATACAAAACTTAGCTGGGCATGGTGGCATGTAGCTGTAGTCCCAGTTACTCAGGAGGCTGAAGCAAGAGAATTGCTTGAACCTGGAAGGTGGAGGTTTCAGTGAGCTGAGATCATGCCACTGCATTCCAGCCTGGGCAACAGAGACTGTCACAAAAAAAAAAAAATAGACAGAAATATAAAGATGCATAAATGTGCAGCTTTGAGTAATTCTCTTTCTTGTAATTACATCCTTGAGTACCACCATGACTCTTCCCCCTTTCTGATGTTGTAATATTCAGAATTCTTTGTTCCCTTACTCCATCCTGGGAAGTTTCCCATTTCCTGTAGAGTGTGTCCTGCCTATTAAAATACATGTGTTCCATTACAAAAAAATTTAGAGACATTGGTGAACTTCTGCATCCATTTATTTACACCTTATTTTGTATTTCCTCTGTCCTATTGTTCATTGGTGTAGAAATAAACTGAAATGAAATCAACAATAAAATAAATGTGAGTCATAATTATCACCAATTATCTATTCTACATTGACTGGTTTGGATCTGATCTAACAGCTCCTTCTCGGATTAGTTTGCTAGTCCTTTTTCATGTTGCCCAAACTTTAACATTGGAGTTGTAGCAGGCCTCTAAATAATTTCTGAATAATAATGTAGCCCAATGACTCTAAATAGAATCTGTATATTTACTATTTCCAAATTTAATTTCTAACTCCAACTTTGGCTTTGAGATCTAGTTTTACTTATCCTACTACCTCCTCCACATTTCCACTTGAATATTTATTAGATGACTCAAACTTAATAAGTGTATTACTCAGGGTTCTCCAGAGAGACAGAACCAACAGAATATATGTATATGTAAAAGGGATTTTATTAGAGAGAAATGGCTCACATGATTACAATGCAAAATCCCACAATAGGCCATCTGCAAGCTTGCGAAAGGGAGCAGCCAGTAGAATAGCTCAATCCACATCTGAAAGCCTCAAAATCAGAGAAGCTGACAGTGCAGCCCTCAATCTGAGTCCTATGGCCTCAGAGCTCCATGGAGGCTGCTGGTTAAAGTTCCAGAGTCCAAAGGCTGAAGACCCTAGAGTTTGATGTCCAAGGTCAGGAAGAGAGGAAGCAAGTGTCTGAAACAGGAAGAGAGAGAGAGATCAATAGGATTCACCAAGCTGCTTATACCCCTTCTCCCAACTGCTTTGTTCTATCCGTACTTACAGCAGATTGGATGGTGCCCACCCACACTGAAGGTGGGTCTTTCTTTCCCTATTCATTGACTCAGATGTCAGTCTTCTCTGGCAACACTCTTACAGGCATACCCAGAAACAATACCCTACCAGCCATTTAGGCATCCCTCAGTCCAGTCAAGTTGATATCTAATGTTAATCTTTACAATATGTAAAACCCCAATTTGGTTCCTTTTTACCTACATCAATGCTATTCCTCTCTGAAGTTTTACAACTCAGCAATGTCATTTTCAAGTTGTTTAGGATATATATTCTTAGACTTATCTCATTTTTTTATTCTCATACCCTAAACCTAATATACCTGCAAGTTATTCTACTCAATATAGCACAAACATCTCAAATTTAATCATTGTCACCAATATCTTAATCATTCTAGCACAATCCATGATTATATGCCGTCTGGTCTGCCCTAGTGGCTTTCTAAATGATACTGTTATTTCCACCTTTGAAACCCTACAGTAAATATTCCACATGGCATCTTAGATGGCTTTTTAAAAAATATATTTTTGACCATGTTACCTGCACAGAACCTCCATTAATTTTCATTACACATAGAATATAATCCAAGGTATTTAATTTGACATACATAAGCTCCACATCAGCTGACCTCTGGCTAATTTTTTCCTGGCTTACTCCTCTCTACTCACCAAAACTCTTTGCTGTTCCTATAACTTAGACTAAACACAGTTCCACCACAGGATTTTACACATATTATTTCTTCTTTCTAGAATGCTTTTCTTTCATATATCTACATATCTAACTCACTCTACTCAATTCTATACTTTGGAGTATAGAAATACTCCAAAGACATTTCTTCGATGAAATGTCTATTTTCTAATCATACTACCTAAAATGGCACACTTCCATCACTACCTTTTCCTGTACCTTAAATAGTTTTTCTTCATATAGTAAAATTTACTAATTAAATTTATATTATCCTTTTCACCATCTGTTGCTGCTGACATGAATTAAGATTGTATATAGTAGACATCCAATAGATATTATTTAATTCTTAAATATATTATTTTTATAAATTGCTGAATACATATAGGATAATTGTTAAAGATTCCTGCTTCTGTGTTATTTGCAATAACCTGCTGACTTTCCCAGCCTCTATAATGTGTCATAAAAAAAAATCACAGTTATAACATGGTAGCATCAAAGGTAATAAAGAAAAAGATTGGGAGGCCAAGGTGGGCAGATCACAAGGTCAGGAATTTGAGACGAGCCTGGCCAATATTCTGAAACCCCAAATCTACTAATAATACAAAAATTACCCAGGCGTGGTGGTAGGCACCTGTAGTGTCAGCTACTTGGGAGGCTGAGGCAGGAGAATAGCTTGAACCAGGAAGGCAGAGGTTGCAGTGAGCTGAGATTACCACTGTACTCCAGCCTGGGCGACAGAATGAAACTGTCAAAAAAAAAAAAGAAAGAAAAATAAAAGAAAAAAGAGAGCTACATCATTAATATATTTTATTCTAGAAAACATTTTTAGTTTTTCCTTACCCAAAGTAACTTATTAATGTACTGACCTAGGCAATAGTATGTTTAAATCTTGCCCACCACAATTCTTGGATAACTTCTGTGCTTTTAACATCTGTGTTCCCAAAGCAATATTTAATAATTTTAAAATAATCTTTGTGTTTCTAATAATAATAACTGATTTTTCATCACACTTCAAAGTCTATTTTTGCTTTCCTATATTTCATTCATAATCACTGTACTTGAGAATCATAAAAACCACTTGATGAAGCAATTTTATAATTTTTCAAATCTAAATTGTCATTAATTGTAAGATGGACTACTGTTTTATACAACACTAAGAAAAAAATGCATTGGAATAAATTATAGTGGACTATCAACTTATGATGCATATGATTCAGATTTGTTATATTGTGGAAAATGTACATTTTGAAATTGATACGATATTCTAGTAAAATCCCTTAGTAATTATTTCTTGTGAATATAGGAATTCCAAACAAAGAATGACACATTATATAGGCAAACAAATTTTCTAAGCAAATACTAATTATTTATTATTTTCTTATCTGTTTTCTAAGAAAATTAATTACTAGAGCCAGTTTTTTTCACATGCAGTAGATTCTTGTTTCAATCTCTCCTAAGATTTAGAAGGATCAGCGCCAGGAACTTTTAGGTTTTATGGAAAACAGTAAGTTTTGTGCAGAAAGACATGAGAGCAAGAATGTGAGAGAAATAAAAATAGAACAGCAGGAAATGTGATGCCTAACTAAAACTAGCCGTCAGTTAATTAATGAGCTCAGAATATGTAAGCCTAATAAATTAGCTCTGTTTTATCCCAGAAAATCTGTTGGGCGTATTTTGCGGATAAGGTATAAGCAATGGCACTCTTTTGGTCTAAATGTGAGGCACATATTTGAGGATATTTTTTTCAGTTTTTATTTAGATTGTAGTGTGGGCCAGGTGAAGTAGAAACTGAATGAAAAAGTGGTGTTGAGCACTTTCAAGGTTTTGCATACTAAGTAAATCTCAACTCCCCTAAGCAGGGAAATAGCTTTCTTCTCTGAGAGTGCCAGAAAAGCAGTATCCAGATACTGAAGAGATCACACAACATGAGAGAAGATTGCATGTTTGCAGTAGAATCTTGTACTTGGAATATGCTCTGGGGAATATAGAAAGGAAGATGGAAGCAGAGGTGTTTGTAAGCACAAGTGACTCCTGAGCATCTCTGAAATGTTGTTCATGGTCATTAAGGGTGATGGAAGACCTGGATTTTCCTGTGAAAGCAATGAATAAAAAAATGTTGTTTCCATTATTTACACATGTAATACATACATATAAACTGATGAAACTATGTAATTTCAAGTTATTCATGTATTCATCTACATATTTATTGTACTTCAGATAGTTAAACTTGAATTAAAATAATTCCTATAGAAAACGTTTCCAAATATTTGATTTTACCTTAATTGACTAGCTAAGACAATAACTGATTTTGACTTTAGGATTGTGTGCCTATGTAGATTTATCAAAAAATATGAAGGAAAAATATAGGCCTGCATATGCTTTCTTCCTAGGGCAATAATGAACAATAAATGCAGCTGGATAAATGAACATAAAATTAAAAAGCCAGGAATATGCACTGAATTCAGAACTATAGTTGCAGTAACAACAGGAAAAAGGAAAAGGACTCACCTCCAAGACCCAGCACACAGGGCCTGCCTGCCTGCGGCTTAACCCGAACAACATAACTTTTCTGCACTCCCACCCATGCCAGCCTAAGAAGCAGGAGTAATAATTAATGTGTAAACATTCCATGCAGTGAGTGATAAAGAGCTACACAAATAAGTAAACAAAAGGAGACTTCATCAGATGATGGAGCAGGAAATGAAAAAAGTCCACTGGTCAACCAACCTCCATGCAAAACACAAGTTTTG
Source organism: Leontopithecus rosalia (assembly GCA_028533165.1). NCBI lineage: Eukaryota > Metazoa > Chordata > Mammalia > Primates > Cebidae > Leontopithecus > Leontopithecus rosalia. The sequence goes on along the minus strand of CM052651.1, from coordinate 91,173,214 downwards.
ACTACAGGAATTTGAAGTCTGTGGTGTACTTAAAGTAACACAGTAACAACAAAGCCAAAGTCACTGCAATTCCAGAAGAGATTGTGTCAGCCACTATGGGCCTAGTGACAGAAAAGATTTACTCATTTCCAGGCATGCATAATACTTGTTTCTAGTAGGCTATACATGATGACTAATTCAACAAGAAATTGTGAAAAAGTAATACAATGCCAAGAGACAAAGCAATAAATAGATTCCAGATTCAGATAGAACACAAATGTTGAAACCATTCAACAGGGAATTTAAATGGAAATCTGATATTTTAGATAGTTCTTGCACTAATTAATTTCCAGCTTGTTCATCAGAATTTGAATTATTTACATATATGCTCCACATTTAACACAGAATACTATACATAGGCAGAAACACAAAACAAATATCCTAGCTCTCTGACCAAATGAAGATGAAGAAAACTATACTGCAAGGGAAGATTATGGCAAAATAGATAAAAATGTTGAACAACAATTTTCCTTTGTTTTTTTGTTTTATTATAATCTATGTTTTGTTATTTGACTCCTGTTTTCCATTTTCTACTTAAATGTTTTTGTTCAAAATTACATATTCACCCTTCTTTACTTTAAGTTTTTCATAAATTCATGTCTTTATTCCTATCCATGCTTCACTTGAGCTCTTACCAATATGTTAATGAATACTAACTCTACATCTTCAGACCAGATATCTGCCTCGGTCTGTAGAAATACATTTCTGATGTATTGTGGCAGGATATTCTGCCAAAATGTTTTCTCTACATGCCTAAAACAGATTTCAACCTGCATAATGTACTACTAAATATCTTTCTCTAAATTTGCTTAATAAACTTGTATTAATTTAAAAAATATACATCACAACTATCCAACACTGAAAGCTAGAAATGAACCTTCTTTTTTTTTTGAGACGGAGTTTCACTCTTGTTACCCAGGCTGGAGTGCAATGGAACAATCTCGGCTCACCACAACCTCCGTCTCCTGGGTTCAGGCAATTTTCCTGCCTAGCCTCCTGAGTAGCTGGGATTACAGGCACGCGCCATCATGCCCAGTTGATTTTTTGTATTTTTAGTAGAGACAGGGTTTCACCATGTTGACCAGGATGGTCTCGATCTCTTGACCTCATGATCCACCCACCTCAGCCTCCCAAAGTGCTGGGATTACAGGCTTGAGCCACCGTGCCCGGCCAAATGAACATTCTTAACCTCTCTATACACTTCACCTAGTATACCTAAACCTTCCATTCCCCTAACGTTCATCACCTCTTGTCTAAACTATAAAGTTAATCCTTTTAACTAGTTAACATATCTGGATTCACACCTTCGTCAAATTCAGCCTAAAATTGACATCAACAAACTCTATGCAGTCTATGTAGCTACAAGACAAAAATAATATTTTTGATAAAATTTTTCAACATTTATCTATTGCCTGGAAAAGTTATGGCAAACTTCTTAGACTATGTGTGTCGTACAAACATTTTCATACACAGTTTCTTTATCAGAACTTAGATATATTTCTGATTACCTGAATTTATACATATTGTACCTGTTATCTTGAATAATCTTTCCTTTCTAAAAGTGCTTTAATTTCTCCTAGTTCCCTGCCTATGTTCATGCTGCTTCCAGTTACTGGAATCTCTGTCATAAACCTCCTGATAAAATACATTTTATTTTTTTTACCTTTTTTTCTAGTACTTAATACATTGTACTTTACTGATTTTTAGGTGATTAGATTATGTCAATTCCACATAACCCACAGTATGACACAGAGTGTAGTAAATTTAGTGGTTCCAAAGTTTATTTTTATTATCATTTGCTGGTGGAAAATGCAGGTATTAATAATACAGAAAAGTTATTAGCAGAGAGCTCTTGTTTCCTTTTACTAATCTTACAGGAATGTTTTTGATAATGCAATTTGCAAATGTGTCATCAATTATATGTAAGGTTAGATCTCAGGTGTTTTTGTGACTACTTAAACATTCTTCATATTTAGCTGAATTAATTATTAGGCTTGTGAGGGGATTGACAGCTAAGGAATAATTTTCTAGTTTCACTGGGAAATCATCCTGTTTTACAAAACTGTAAAAATTGTGGATAAAATTTATAATGTAAATAAAAGCAATAGAGAAACAGTCTCATAGTGTGTAATAAATACTTTTTATTAAGTAGAGATGTTATTAACAGTAGCAAAATTAGTTTGTAAAATAATGATTTTGATGCTCCATCTTTAAACTCTTCTCTCCAGCTAGGTCCCAAGACTCCTTTGTCTCTCTGCTATATCAAACCTTAACTATTCAAGTTAGCCTCTTTAAATTAATCTGCATATTGTGGTTTTCCTTCCTCGGATAACTATATTACTTAATATTTAAGTCATTTGACTGAAATAAACACCATATTGATTTTTGAAATGTATGCTATATTTGGCAATCTTTAGGCCATAATTTGAAGATTATACCATGTTAGTTTTATTTCACATTATATTCACATATAATGGCATATAATCATAACCAGTTTTTCAGTCAAAACCTGAGGCTAATTTATTTTAGAATATACCCTAACCTTCTCTCCTTTAAGAGCTTCTGCACAGCAAAATAAACTATCAATAGAGTAAAACACCAACCAACAGAATAGGAAAATTTTTTGAAATCTACCCATCCGACAAAGGGCTAATATCCAGAATCTATTTAGAACTTAAACAAATTTACAAGCAAAAAACAAACAACACCAGCAAAAAGTGGGCAAAGGATGAGAACAGACATTTCTCAAAAGAAGATATTTATGCAGCCAAGAAACATATTACAAAATGTTCATCATCACTGGTCTTTAGAGAAATGCAAATCAAAACCACATTGAGATACCACCTCATGCCAGTTAGAATGGTAATCATTAAAAAATCAGGAGACAATGGATGCTGGAGAGAATGTGGAGAAACAGAAACGCTTTTACACTGTTGGTGAGAATTTAAATTAGTTCAGCCTTTGTGGAAGACAGTGTGGCAATTCCTCAAGGATCTGGAAATAGAAATTCCATTTGTTCCAACAGTCCCATTACTGGGTATATACCTAAAGGGTTATAAATTGTTCTGTTATAAAGACACATGCACATGTATGTTTATTGTGGCACTGTTCAGAATAGCAAAGACTTGGAACCAACCCAAACGCCCATCATTGATAGACTGGATAAAGAACATGTGGCACATAGACACCATGGAATACTATGCAGCCATAAAAAGGATGAGTTCATGTCCTTTGCAGGAACATGGATGAAACTGGATGCCATCATTCACAGCAAACTGACAGAAGAACAGAAAACCAAACACCACATGTTCTCACTCATAAGTGGGTGTTGAACACTGAGGAAACACGGATATAGGGCAGGGAACTTCACACACTAGGGCTTGGAGGGATGGGGGGCTAAGGAAGGAATAGCAGGGCATGGGGGGTTTGGGGAGGGATAGCATTAGGAGAAAGGCTTAATGTAGATGACAGGGGGATGAAAGCAGCAAACCACCACTGTGCCATGTGTATACCTATGTAATAAGCTGCACAGTCTATACATGTACCCTAAAACTTAAAGTATAATCAAAATAAATAAATAAATAAATAAATAAATAAAATAGTCCATGTAGCATAACGTTTTCTAAGATGCTCAGTGTATAGTTTGTCCCTAAGCACAAAACAGTGTTTGCATACGAGTTCCTTTAATGTATAATTTGTGTCCATTCAAATTTAATGATACTTACAGATGAATAAAATTAATGACATGCATTGATATATAATCTATGCATTTCAAGGTATATTTTTCTCCGTTTGCTCACAGAACAAGACACTGCTCAAGTAAGCAGTATTAAAGTATTAGGACTTTAGAAGTTGGGAATCTTTAAAGATCAAAACGTTTTTCACTCATTTATTTTTTCTAATTTCTTAAAATCAAATTACTAATGTCACTGGTTATCTCTAGATAATTTCTATGAACAGCCTCCAGCTCCACAACTTCTTTCCAAGTGTTCATGAATAGACCAAAACTGGCTTTAAAATCCAGGCAAATCCGTACATTGCATGGCTATCAATGAGCTTAAAGATATAGAATATCTACTCTCTCAAAAGTTACCTTTTCTTTTTAAGTAACAGGATGTGAGACTTGTTGCCTTTATGTATCAGACATGTAATACAGGGTAGAAGCAAATGTAGCTTTACTCATTTTCTATATCTTTTCTCCCACTATAGAAGCTATTTGTGCTCATGGAAGGGAATGTTTTTCAATCTAATTTATTAAGTTATATAAACCAATTGTTATTATTTATTTATGTTAATTACAGAAAATTACGTCATTTGTATGGTTTTTAGTTCCTTTTCCCAAATATAAACAGAAGGAAAGGAAAAATAATGGTGAATCAGCCTTTTTTGAAACCTTATAAAAACCTTATCAAAGTTTTTATATTGAAGCAAAAACTGTTTAAATATTAAAAAGACATAATGTTAATTTAGAACCAATTTATTCATTAATGGTTATCAGTAAGTCATGTGGATATCTGAGGATTAAAAATAAAAATATTATAAAACATTTGATTGTATACCATTGCTTTTTCTTGCAAGCTGTCAAATGGAAACTGTCATGTTCCTCCGATACTTCCATTTCCTGAATAAATTGATTCATCCAGAATTGAGCATAATACTCTAGATGAGCTCATGAGTTCTTTGCCTGAAAGTTTTGAATTTTTATACAGAGAACAGTTCTCTATTGCTGGTAGATGAAGTTGTGAGGCTTAAGGTTTGGAGAAGCTACATTTTACCTACAAATATCATGAAAACTGGAGAATTCTGTTGGTCAGAGGGAAAAAAAAGGAGAGAAATAGATGCAGAGAAAAGATCATTAATGAGAAGTAAAGTGATTAGTCTGATAATATTTGAGTCTTTAATTCAAGACATTATTATTCTTAGTTTGACAAGCAAAATAGCTGTCTTGAAACACATTTCTCATCTATTTAATTTGAGTTATTCTGAGTCTAGAAAAATAATTCCAATAAAAATAGGTTATGATTACTAATATATATATGCATATATATAAGTGATATTTAATAATGAAAGGTTATAGCATAGAAAGGTATCCATGAGGACAGCACCAAATTCTTTATATTTAATATATATTAAATATAAATAATTAGTATACATTGATATAGTCTCCTCCTAATGATTAAATGCAATATAATCTTAATAACAAATGAATAATTAAAATTTAAAACCAACAAAATTTGATTTTATGATTTTTAATAGGTTGTTTTAAAATACTTCTGTGGTACAGATTTTCTTTCTTTATTATTAAAGCACAATATTTAAAAAAAATGACTTATAACAACTCCAAGCAATGAAATGTTTAATTCTACCTTCAAAAATAGTTTTACAATATGAAGTCAGGGCTACTTTTATCCAAATAAATAATTACATATCTAACTTTTTAATGAATATAATCACCTTTCAATCTTGCTATTAATTATGGGTCCTTAAAATATTTTGAATTTATTTATATATTTTTAAACATTTTTAGCCTTTAATGTTTTATTTTTTCTACATTTTCTACATAATATTTAAGGAAATGTTATGTATCAGAAATTTTATACTGAAGAAAATTATGAGGAGAAAGAAAGACCTACTAATAAGTAAAGTGTGGTAACTACATATTATGTGGTGGGTAGGAAGCAAGTTTCTTCACATTTTTAACTCAAGTCTTACAAAATTCCCTAATCTAAGCACTATGTTTAATCCTCGTTTCGTAAGTCAAGAAACTTCCCTCAAATAACAGGGAGAGAAAGCTAGAGCCAGAATTTTAAACAACATCCTGACTCCAGAGTACACACTTTTAAATACTGACTTTATTGAATTCCTGAGAATAAAATGCAAAAGGATTTCAGAGTCAGAATATGTAGGCTTAAAGTCCTCACTCAATTATTTAAACTAGGTCAGTTTCCTTTATTGCAAAATGAACTATGTAATTATAACTTTTATTTTCAGAACATTGTAAGAATTAAATGGAGCAGTAGTTGGAGAACATGTTTTATAAGCTAGTAATTAGTATTCATATAAGTTTGTATCTATTTATTATGATAGAGTTATTCCAATTTGTTTTGGTTATCAATTCGGATTGCCTCAACTATTAGAGAATACATAAATAATTAATACTTTTAAAAATTTAGTGTCATTTAATATTTTATTTTTATATATAAAAGAGATTTCATTTTCAAACTCTATGTTTTTTTAAGTTAAATTTCTAGCTCAGGTTTTCCTGTTTGCTTTACTCATTGTAATATTCTAATTATTTTGAAATCAGGAAAAGAAAAGAAAGAACTCAGGCATAATAAAGGGGCATTATCTTTCATGTGTTTTTATGATTAATTGAAACAAAGGATGAATCAGTTAAAATAAATTAACTCATTCCTATTCATTAAGAATTGAAAGAGAATCATACTAATGAGCTCATTATTATTCATAAATGCCTTCAGCTATGGTGACAAAAATTGTATCAATTTAAAATGCAATTAAATGTAAACACATTGCATTTCATACTTTATGGTTTTGTAATTTGTATTAATTAGTACATTGGATTTTCTCATGTAAGCAGATTGGTTGCTTTAAATTTTGACTATTCTGTTTTGATCTCTCTACCACTAATTTTTGTCAGCAATGCATATAGCACAACATAAAACTCTAAAATCATACACAAAAACTCATATGCAGTTTTGGTTATTAAAGAGGTGAGGAAGATTCAACACAAACGTGTGTGATTCTACCTCAGGTACTTTTATCTTGTAACCAGAGAAGACATCAAAGAAGATAATAAATGTATTTGAACCTTGGAGAGTGTGGTATTATAGAAGTCAGCTATTTCAAGAAGGAAATGCTCATCTGCATTAATTACTATTGGAATTTAAGATGATGACAAAAGATATCTATCTACAAAGTTTAAAAATCATAAGTGATTATGAATTCAACTTAGAGGCACTGTAGTAGAACAGTGTAGGCAGAAACCAGATCAGAATGGTTTGGGCAGGAGAAAATGAAAAAGTATCAATGTATTCAGAAAGTACAGAAAAATATTTTGAGTATTGTTCTTTAAGGAAAGTGTGATATGATCTCCCTAGAGTAAGGAGCTTAGAATACTATCAGATTTGTTTATGAGTCTTTTCTGTTTTTATTCTTGTTAGGAAAGAGAAAGTAGAACAAGCTTGTTTGCTGATAAGAAGACAGTACATTAGTATAGTTTGTAAAAACAGGCAATAAAAGGGGGGCATTCAGCATCTTATGATTCTGGTGAACAATTGGATGGTGGAGTGGGATATGAGAACAGGTGAGGGATGGGCAAAGAGAGGGAAATTTTCTCCAATTAAACAAATAAAGAGTATATATGTAGATATGGCTTTTGTTTGTTTGCTTGATTGTCTACATTTGGTCATCGAATACTTGGAGGATTCTATTTTCCCATGTTGTTCATCAAAAAGTCATTCCCCACGAGCCTGTAGGGATGCAGATATTTGAAGATATTTGAAGAGGGAAATTTTCTCCAATTAAACAAATAAAGAGTATATATGTAGATATGGCTTTTGTTTGTTTGCTTGATTGTCTACATTTGGTCATCGAATACTTGGAGGATTCTATTTTCCCATGTTGTTCATCAAAAAGTCATTCCCCATGAGCCTGAAGGGATGCAGATATTTTGAAGAGTAAAGGAGAAAGTGTGTAGGGGAAAGTGTGCAATCACAACTTCAGAAGAGATGCAGTGAATGCACCAAAAACAAGAGAGGAAAAGGAGTGGAGTGTTGAGCACCAAAGTAAGATTTCTTATGATTAATTTAGAGAGGTGCTAATTTATTGTCTGTGTGGTTTTCCCCAGGAGAGATCAACAGGTGTGTAATTGTGAACTAGATAGAAAAAGGAGAAAGAGGGGAAGGAGGAGAAACAGACAAAGAGGTGCCAGCACTGTGCTCAGCATTCTACCTGATTGTCCCCTCTAATCCTTCTAACCTTATTAAGTAGGTACTTTTATTATTTCCTTGTTATTACAGATAAGGGTAAATGGGTCATAGAGAGGTCAAATGAATTGTCAAAATTCTCACAGTTAACAAATGTCCAAGCTGACTGGAACCCTGTAACATATAACACAAGAGCCTGAATTTTAACAACTAGGCATAATTGCTTTCTGTAAATTGGTAATGTGCATTGTGTATTTGGAGAAAAATAGTTTTCTTTGGCCTGCAATTGTGATTACTTTAAGGAGTAATGGGTTATATGATTGAAAACATAGATAAGAAACAAGTTTGTATAGAGCAAATAAAATCAAGCTAATGGGTTCTGGGTTTTCACTTCAACTTTTTTTTTGTTCCTTTTTATTTTTTTATTGCATGTTAGGTTCTGAGGTACCTGAACAGATCATGCAGGACTGTTGCATAGGTACATACGTGGCAATATGGTTTGCTGCCTCCATCCCCGTCAACTAATCTGGCATTTCTCCCCATGCTATCCCTCCCCGATCTCCCCACCCTCTGCTGTCCCACCATTGGCATCCCCATAATAGACCCCAGTGTGTGATGCTCCCCTCCCTATGTCTGTGTGTTCTCATTGTTCAACACTCATCTGTGAGTAAGAACATGCAGTGTTGTATTTTCTGTTCTTGTGTCACTTTGCTGAGAATGATGGTTTCCAGATTCATCCATGTTCCTAGAAAGGACATGAATTCATTTTTTATGGTTGCATAGTATTCCATGGTGGGGGTGTGCCAAATTTTCCTTGACCAGTCTATCATCGATGGGCATTTGGGTTGGTTCCAGGTCTTTGCTATTGTAAACAGTGCTGCAACGAACATACATGTGGATGTATCTTTATAATAAAAAAGTTATAATCCTTTGGGTATATATCCAGTAATGGGATTGCTAGGTCAAATGAAATTTCTATTTCTAGATCCTTGAGGAAGCACCACACTGTCTTCCACAATAGATGAACTAGTTTACACTTCCACCCACAGTGTAAAAGTGGTCCTATTCCTCCACATCCTCTCCAGCATCTGTTGTCTCCAGATTTTTTAATGATCTCCATTCTAACTGGTGTGAGGTATCTCAATGTGGTTTTGATTGGCATTTATCTAATAATTAATGATGATGAGCATTTTTTCACTTTTCTTGGCTTCATATACGTCTTCTTTTGAAAAGTGTCTGTTCATATCCTTCCCCACTTTGGGATGAGTTTGTTTGTTTTTTTCTTGCAAATCTGTTTTAGTTCTTTGTAGATTCTGATATTAGCCCTTTGTCAGATGAGTAGATTGCAAAAATTTATTCCCATTCTGTTGGTGGCCAGTTCACTCTAATGATTACTTCTTTGGCTGTACAGAAGCTCTGGAGTTTAATTAGGTCTCATTTGTCTATTTTGGCTTTTGCTGCTAATGCTTTTGGTGTTTTAGTCATGAAGTCCTTGCCTATGCCTATGTCCCGAATGGTTTTGCCTAGGTTTTATTCCTGGGTTTCTAATGGTGTTAGGTCTTATATTTAAGTCTTTAATACATCTGGAGTTAATTTTAGTTTAATTTGTCAGGAAGGGGTCCAGTTTCTACTTTCTGCCCACTGCTAGCCAGTTTTCCCAACACCATTTATTAAACAGGGAATATTTTTCCCACTGCTTATTTTTTGTCAGGTTTGTCAAAGATCAGATGGTTGTAGATGTGTGGCATTACTTCCAAGGCCTCTATTCTGTTCCAGTGATCTATATGTCTGTTTTGGTAACAGTACCATGCTGTTTTGATTACTGTGGCCTTGTAGTATAGTTTGAAATCAGGTAGCATGATGCCTCTGCCTTTGTTGTTTTTGCTTAGGATTGTCTTGGCTATATAGGCTCCCTTTTGATTCCATATGAAGTTTTAGGTAGGTTTTTCCAGTTCTGTGAAGAAGGTCATTGGTAGCTTGATGGGGATAGCATTGAATCTATAAATTACTTTAGGCAGTATGGCCATTTTCATGATATTTATTCTTCCTAACCATGAGCATGCAATGTTTCTCCATCTGTTTGTGTCCTCCCTTATTTCTTTGATCAGTGGTTTGTAGTTCTCCTTAAAGAGGTCCTTTACATTCTTTATTAGTTGTATTCCTAAGTATCTTATTCTCTTTGTAGCAATTGCGAATGCAGTTTGCTCATGATTTGGCTCTCTGTTAGTATGTTATTGGTGTATAGAAATGTTGGTGACTTCCTCACATTGATTTTGTGTCGTGTGACTTTGCTGAAGTTGCTCATCTGTTTAAGGAGATTTTGGGCTGAGATGTTAGGGTCTTTTTTTTTTTAGAAAGAGAAAGAGAAAAGGGGGAGAGAGAACAGGAGTCTTGGTCCATTTCCCAGGCTGGAATGCAATCTAAAAGTAGGTATTAAAAACCTCTTTTATGCCGATAATTGTGCTTAACAGCAGAGACAGGAAGGAATAAGGAAAGAAAATAAGAAACAAACAGCCAACCAATAGTTCATTTAAGTCTGTGAAATGCTATGCAAATGTTGAAGAGTGATTTACTTCCAATTATGTGGTCACTTTCAAAATAGGAATAATGTGGTACTGAAAAAAAAAATGTATGTTCTATGGACCTGGGGTGAAGAATTCTATAAATATTCGCTGAGTTTACTTGTTCCAAGTCTGAGTTCAAATCATAGATGTTCCTGTTAATTTTCTATCTTATTGATCTGTTGAATTGTGGTGTCAAAGTCTCCCACTATTATTGTGTGGGAGTCCAAGTCTCTTTATAAGTCATTGAACACCTGTCTTATGTATCTGGGAGTTCCTATACTGGGTGAATATATGTTTATGATCATTGACTCCTATTGTTACATTGATCCATTTATCATCATGTAATGTCCTTCTTTGTCTCCTAGTCTCTGTTACTGTTAAAGACTATTGTAAGAGACAAAAGTTACAACTCCCGTTTGTTTTTTTTTCCTCTCCATTTGATTGGGGAGTCTTCCTCCAACCTTTTGTTTTGAGTCTTTGTGTGTCCTTGCTTATGAGATGGATCTGGATAGAGCATGCCAATATGTTTTGACTTTTTATTCAGTTTGCGTGTCTGTGTCTTTGATTGGGGCATTTAATCCATTTAAATTTAGGATTAATATTGATATTTCTGAGTTTAATATTGTCGTTTAATGCTAGGTGAATATTTTGCCCATTGGTTGATATAGATTCTTCATTAGGGAGATACTCTTTACCTTTTGGTAAGTTTTTGGGATGACTGATACTGGTTGTTCCTTTCTGTGTATAGTGCTTCTTTCAGAAGCTCTTGTAAAGCAGGCCTGGTGGTGATGAAATCTCTGAGTGCTTGCTTGTTCACAAAAAAATTTATTTTTCCTTCATTTATAAAGCTTAGTTTGGCTGGATATGAGACTCTGGGTTGAAAATTCTTTCCTTTAAGGATATTGAATATTGACCCCCACTCTCTTCTAGTTTCTAGGGTTTCTGCTGAGAGATCTGCTGTAAGTCTGATAGGCTTCCCTTTATGGGTAACCTGACCTTTATTTGTAGGTGCCCTTAGAATTTTCTCCTTTATTTCAACCCTGGTGAATCTAGCAGTTATGTGTCTTGGGGTTGCTCTACTTGAGGAGCATCTTTGTGGTGTTCTCTGTATTGCCTGGAGTTGAGTATTGTCCTGCCTTACTAGGTTAGGAAAACTTTCCTGAATAATATCCTGAAGAATATTTTCCAGCTTAGATTCTTTATCTTCATTACATTCAGGTACACCTATCAAATGTAAATTAGTTCTTTTCACATAGTCCCATATTTCTTGGAGACTTTGCTCATTCCTTTTTACTTTTTCTTCTCTAATCTTGTCTTCTCGTTTCATTTCATTAAGTTGGTCTTCAACCTCTGATATCCTTTCTTCTGCTTGATTGATTCGAGTGTTAAAACCTGTGCATACTTCACGGAGTTCTTGTATTATATTCTTCAGTTCCATTAATTCATTTATATTCCTCTCTAGATTGTGTATTCTCATTAGGATTTCATCAAACCTTTTTTCAAGGTTCTTAGTTTCTTTACATTGGGCTAGAACATGTGCTTTTAACTCACAGAAATTTCTTATTATCCACCTTCTGAAGCCTAATTCTGTTAACAGAATGCACTTGTTCTCCATTAGGCCTTGTTTCCTTGTTGATGAGGAACTGTGATCCTCTGTAGAGGGAGAGGCATTCTGATTTTGGGTATTCTCAGCCTTTTTACACTGGTTTCTTCCCATCATTGTAAATTTATCCACCTAACATATTTGTAATTACTGACTTTTAAAGTAGGTCTCTCAGTGGATGTACAATTTATTGATTCCCAGCACCAGAATCTGAGCAACCCACTGCACCGACTAAACCAGCAATGTTAAGGCTGATGGTGCTCTTCTACCCGGGAATCTCCAGTCCTGATTCCTTAGTGAGTCCCTAATAGGCGACTGCCTTCCCGGAGCTCCAAACGGTCAGAAGGGGAACCAGTCCCATTTACTCTGCACCAAGAGCCACCGTGCCGAGGTGCCAGCAAAACTGCTGTGCCAGCCACAAGAGTCACACTGGCGACCCCTGGGGCTCCTCCACTAGGAATCTTCTGGTCTGTGAGCAACAAAAATTTGTCTGAAAGTGTGGCATCCTCTCATTCTCTGCACTTTCACTGGGAGCTACAGTCCCGAGCTGTTAGCTATCAGCCATCTTGGATCTCTCTCTGGGTCTTTTAAATATTCAATCATGTCATCTGCAAATAGAGACAATTTGACTTCCTCCTTTCCTAATTGAATATGCTTTATCTTTTTTTCTTGCCTAATTGCTCTGACTAGAACTTGCAATGCTATACTGAATATGAGTGGTGAGAGAGGGCATTCTTGTCTAGTGCCAGATTTCAAAGTGAATGACTCAAGTTTTTGCCCATTCAGTATGATATTGACCATAGGTTTGTCATAAATACCTTTTATTACTTTGAGATATGTTCCTTCGATACCTAGTTTATTGAGAGTTTTTAGCATAAAGTTCTATTGAATTTTGTCAAATGCCTTCTCTGCATCTATTGAGATAATTATGTGGTTTTTGTCTTTAGTTCTTTTTATGTGGTAGATCACATTTATAGACTTGCATATGTTGAACCAGCCTTGCATCCCTGATAGGAAGCCTACTTGATTGTGATGGATAAGCTTTTTGATGTGCTGTTGCAATCAGTTTGCCAGTATTTTATTGAAGATTTTTGCATCTATGTTCATCATGGATATTGGCCTGAAGTTTTCTTTTTTTGTTGAGTCTCTGCCAGGTTTTGGTATCAAGATGATGTTGGTCTCATAAAATGATTTGGGAAGCATTCCCTCTTTTTGTATTATTTGGAATAGTTTCAGAAAGAATGGTACCAGCTTCTTTTTTTACCTCTGTTAGAATTCAGCTGTGAACTGGACCTGGGCTTTTTGTTAGTTGGTAGGCTATTAATTGCTACCTCAACTTCAGCCCTTGTTAGTAGTCTGTTCAAGGTTTCATCTTCTTCCTGGTTTAGGCTTGGGAGGGTGAAAGTGTCCAGGAGTGTATCCATTTCTCCCAGGTTTACTGTTTTATGTGAATAGAGTTGTTTGTAGTAATCTCTGATGGTAGTTTGTATTTCTGTGGAATCGGTGGTGCTATCCTCTTTATTGTTTTTTATTGCCTCTGTGATTCTTCTCCCTTTTCTTTTTTATTGTGGGGTGGGAAGGTTGTGAGAGTGCCAGCTATCCTGAGGGAAACCTAGGAGGGAACCAGCTATTAGATGGTTTGTTTAATCTTTTACCCAACTTCAACTTTTTTAAGAATTATTGAAGTCTTCAGGGTTGAGATAGGGTAGCATGTATAAACAATAACTTCAGGAAATTTAGTTAGGAAAAAGAAAACAGAAGGTGGATAAATCAATTTTAATCTATTTGTGTTAGTATAGAATTTTGTTCATAATGCCTGTATGAAAAAATATGAATAAACAAATGTTGGTTATAAGATGAAGTTCAAATGGTAAAATATTATTATAGGGATTTTTTTGACTAATTAAAAAATTAAAGTTCTATTCACACCAATTTACCTAACTGCTTTGTTAATCATCTTCAATGTAGTGTCTCATGATAATTCACCCAGTCATTGATTAGCCAAACTTACAATGGCTACACTAGAACACAATGACAAACCACTTAATGAAATATAATAAAATGATTACTTAATTTAAATCAAATACATATATTTAAATAACTTTTACAAAGCATTGAAAAAGTGCTGGTATGAATACACTTATTATCTTTATATAGTTAAATTTATACATATTTAATTTTGTTGTATATTTTATACATATATCCTAAATTATGCATGTATGCATGTGTATGTATATAGGTATATATGTATATAGAAATGATGTGAATAAATACTCACATATTTGCATATGATTTGACAGAAAAACCTATATGATACATTTTAATAATATAATTGTTTTAAAAATCAGAAAATAAATTTTGAAAATAGTAAGACTGCATTATTCTGAGACATTTATATCTCAAAGAACATAAAGAAATGAAGATCATCTCTATACATTAAGTCCTCACATTTATTGAGTTCTGTGGATTTTTCTGACAGCACTGTCTTTCTGGGACATGAGTCCCCAGCCCCACCCTCATCCCATTTTCTGAGCTCCACAGTGAGCCGCAGTGTTTTTTATGTTATCCTGACCTCTTGTTCCAGTTGATTAGTTCAGGCGATTGCATTTGCTCTAGCATAGGATGACAAGTCACTTCCTAAGAGTGTTAGTCCCTTGAAAATAACAGCACCACCAACAACAAAGCCACAGGGAGAATAGAACTGATTTACACCAAGTAGTTCCAACCAGGGACAGAGAATTCTGGTGACATTCTATCTTAGTCCTAGTCCTTTTTTGTGTCCTTCTACATATCTGCCTTTCATTTGATTAGAATATTTAAATCTCTGAGGGTTTTGCCAGGCAATGGTTGCCCGTTTTTTTCTGAAGCCAGATAACCAGACTTCTGCTACTTCAAATATAAAATTAATATAAGTACCTAGTCAGTACTGCTGTTTATATTAATGTAAAGATTCAGTCAAAGATTGAGTAATGTCAGCAAGGAGAACAGTTTTAAAGTAATAAGGAACAAAATGCTTTCACCCTTTAAAAATACATTCTGAGTGGGATGGTTAAATTCTGACTCTCACTCAGCCTACTTAAAAACACCCCAGGTTATAAAGCACTAATGTTACAAAGTAAGTGGAGCTCATCTCTAATGAATAGATGTCAATAGATTAGCATTTTAAATATGGGATGACAGCATGATTGCAACAAACATCTGTAAAATTATTGCTTTTCATCTACATTAATTTGCTAAATGATTGCCATGCAAATAGCCCCAAACCATAAATAAAAAAAGCATTCAGGAATCATTAGTAAATTAGATCTTGGTTACCTGATTAAAAAAAAAAGAAATTAAGTTCGTTAATGCATAACATACAGTATTAGAATCTATTGAGGAGGTATACAGGTTAGTGGGAACCAAGGTACTTTTGTGTCCAAAGAGAATTTCAGAGAATGAGTACATGCTGGTTTGAGTGGTTATCATTGGCTATTAAAAAGAGATTGATGTGTATCAGTGTGTTGTAAAAGAATGTTTCACATGCTGTGACACAGTAGTTACCTTTGAATTTCTGCCTATGGATATGAATTTGTGTATGGAGATTTTTGCACTGCATTGAGTTTATATAGGCACCATAGCTATTGTAACTATCTTGCTGAGAAATTGATGTCAAAAAGACAATGAAAAAATAAAAAATAAAGGCAACTGGGTAGAGAAATTCCTGTGTGGCTCTATTTTTTTTATGTTTCACATATGCCAGTCAAATATTCAAAAAATACAAATTATATACAAATTAAAAAGTTTGTAAATTTGCTTCACTTTAACCAGTGGTTTTGTTAAAGTGTAGCTGTACTCTACTATACTTAATAATCATATACTCTATTTAAAAGGAACTTAATTCAGAAAACTCTTTTTATTATTTGGGACTATAATTTGTGTTTCGTTGTTTTCCTGGGATAAGAACTTTTAAAATTTGTTCAAATATGTGAACACATTTCAAAATATTAACTGCAAAAGTTAATAATTTCTCTCAAATTGGGTCCTAAGACAAACAGAATGTATTGTATATGAAAAACAATAATATGAATAACAACCCTAGTCACAGCACAGATACTGCCGGGTGCTGTGATAAACTTATTGAGTTCATTGCCTCATTTAACTTTACCAAGGTCATATAAATAAATTGGTAGGATTATCCCAATTTACAGAGAGGTAACTATTGCTTGAGAGTTTAAGTAATTTTCCTGAGGTTACAATATCATAAAAAGTGCTGAGACTTGCTTTAGTTCTAACTCTGGGGACCTCACTTTCAATCACCTTGCAATATTACTTGAAGAAAGATACTCTGTTTAACCAGGCTCCAGCCCCCTCCTATCCCCAGGTGTCCTGAGCTCAATATATCAAGTCCTTCTAATTCCCTAACTCTTTCACATACTCTCATATATACATACCTTGTTAGTGCTGTTTCTCCTTCCTGACATATGCTTCCATGTATTATTTTAAGCTTCACCCTCATTCATCCTAAGAGGCTCAGCAGAAAATATTTTCTCTTCTTTTTCCAGAAAATAAACAAGCTCCTGAGTGAGATGGTGACGCTTTTCTTTCACTGCTGTCCTGTTACTGTCATACTGCCTTACATTCATTCAATATGTATCAGCCTGTCATATAGGTGGTAAGATCATGGATGTTCAGAGCCAACATGTGTTGCTGGTATTCCTAGTGTTTGCATGCTGCCTGCAACACTAGAAATTCTTAAAAATGGTTTGGTGTCTAAATAAATGTATCAAATGCTTGATTTATCCCCTGTGATTAATAGTCATCAGATGTCATATTTGATATTGCTGGAAATTATGTCATGGTATGTAAATAATTTCTTGTAATCTTAAAGTAAGCTCATATTTACTTGCTTTTAGCTGTTTCAGAGAGATATGGTCATGTAATCCCTTTTATTTAAGTCTTCAAGAAGTTTTCTGATCTCTGTTTCTTTATTTTAATAACTATCTAGATGAGACCTTTAATAAAATTGTATAGTTCACTTTCATAGCAATCAATCCACTTGTAAATATATGTTAATTTGAGTGATATTCTGTGTGATGTCTGTCTTCCCCCAGATCTTGCATAGTCTGTGAAGAAAATTTAATCATTTGATAAAAATTTTGTCTTTAGAAACTATCACAGATTATGACACAGTAGTAGAATTCAATGTAAAGGAATAAATATGTTATTTGCCTTATTTCTGAGTTTGGAAAAATCAATTTAAGTTTTCTTTTTTTGTACAGTCTGGAAATTTAATATACAAATATTAGCAATTGCCTAGACTGTCTAAATAATAAATGGGAGATCAAATTATAATTAAATTCTGAAAAGTTTTTAAGTAATTAGGCTTCATCATATCTGGATAAAATAGACTCATCTATGCTATAAAATATTTTATATTATTGAAATTTTAATATAATCAGTGAAACATAAAACTGAATTGTGAAAGGTAGCCTTCCAATATGGCAAAGTTTTAATAATTCTAGTCTTCTGAAATAATACTTTTGGAGTTAAGAATAACTTGAGATGAAATAAGTGCAAAATAATTGAACTTGGGATCATTTCAATGTTGTTTACAATTTAAACATTACAAAACAACATAATACACCACAATGTGCTAGAACATGTGGAATAAACGTATAATACTGGGCCACTTGAGGCACTATTAATGAAACTATTCACATGAAACCTAATAAGGAACATGAAGTACCGATACAAGCACAGGTCTGGTGCTGGCAGCTGCAATAACACCTGTCCTGAAATAAGTAGTAAATGTCCTTACCTTTTAAAGTAGCTAAGTGAATTACAAAACTAGAGATGTGACTATATTCTAGAATAGCTCAATTGTATAAAGACTTCAGTTCCAGTTACTACTTATCAAAGTATGATTTTCTGTTTATAGCTATGTAAGTTGATGATATAAAAAGAAGCCTAAAGCACATGGCTTTCTAAATGTATTGAAATTCTATATTCAGATAATATATATTTTTGTGAAAGAGGTTCGGAGCATTAGTGAAGAGTATTGGTGAAACAGTAACAAACTTGTCCTTTAAGTAATTAGAAAACTGCCAGTAGTTTCTATAACCTTGTAAGAAACATATGTAAAATCTTATATTTTTATATAATTATACACACATACATACACACAAATAAACATGAGGTGTTACGAATGTCTTTACCTGAGGAAAACTAATATAATAAAAAAATTAAAAAGCTAAGAAAATTAGTTTTTTATTTTAGCAGACAAAACTGCTAAAATGTGTGATTTTGTTAATGAAAAAAATTAATATGATTATCTAAATGTTTTACCCTAAAGAATCCTGTTACTAAAGAATATTTATTACATGTAGAGAATGACTTATAATGGCTTAATTTTTCAGATAATATTGCTAAAATACCTCCTTTTTAGAAAAGAATGTTTTACAAAAAACTAAAAATCTGGGGCAAAGTCAAAGGAGATAAAGGTATTGTGAAGGTGTCTGCCTTCAGACACTCCCCTCCATCATCTCTCAGTGCCTCTGTGTAGCTTCCAAGCCCTGCAGGATGGTACCAGAGACCGGGGTCTGGCTGCAACAGGCTAGGGGGACTGACCTACCAGCAGTGCTGGTGCAGGGGCCATTGCTTTTGACCTAAATTCCATCAGGTATCCTCTTGGTGGAAGTAGAACCACTAAAAGCATTTTTATAGTTAAATAAAATAAGCTCACTTTACTACTGGAATAAAACAATAGGATATTAGTATATATTACACAAAAATATATCAATCAACAATTTATATTTTAAATGGACATATAATTAACATTAACATATGTACACATACATAGATACCTACATATATATAAATAAATATAAAACAATATACATATAAATAAATATAAAACAATATATGTGCATATGTATTTATAGAAAAATAAAGTATTGAAACATTCATTTGTTATGTTCTTAATTGTTAATGCACAAAAATTTGCAGCAGAATAAGAACATTTATAAGTGAATATTTATGACACTTTTGGAGCTCTTTTAGTAATGGCTTATGTATTCTCAAGGAATGACAAGGTATGTCTGGAAAATCTGATGCACCATATTACCCTATTTTTGTATATCTTAAAAAGAACAGATGATCTGTAATTACCACAATTATTTGTATTTGATAATACTGCCCATACAATACATTGTTTAATACATTTATTTTTAATATTATAAAGATTAATAAATTTGTAACATCTAGGAAATATTACATTTCAAATAGGTGATTAACATGTAAAATATTTTTAAATACAAATTACATTTTATACTAAAAGATATAAGAATAGATAATGTAAAGATAAATTAGAAGTATAAAAATACATTTATGATTTGTATGTGGTTCACCTTTTCTAGTTCTGCCTCCTGAGTCCACAGATGCTGTGATCATTGCTATCATCACTATACATGTAGAACACTTCAATGTTATAACCACATTTGGTTTCCAATACTATAATACTTTAATAAACAAAAGGTTCTTTGGAAGTGCTTGATATCATACTTCTTGACAGAGACAAATCCAGATTAACATAGTAATGTTCAGTATTAAAAGATGCTTTCAAACTATCCAGGTAGCATCAAAATAAAAATTAAACCATTTAAAGATATTTAAAGGACCAAATTGGGAAAATGTGAGCATTGAAATGAGAATAATAATTATAATCAATTGCCAAAATGAATTATTATAAAAATCATACGTCCTTAATCAAATTTGGGAAGAGAAAACTTAGTGGCAATTGTAGAAACAGGTAAAACTAAATTGATGGTTTTAAATTATATCTTGATGGAAGAATGCAAACGTATACTAGTATTCTACTAAAAAAATCTCCAGTAGGTATTAGATTATATAATGTAGATTTAAAGTATACTCTGTTGTTAATGGGGAATGGGTAGTGGGAAAGGAAAGTATTCCTAATAGACTGGAAAACATCCCAAATAGCTGTTACTTGTGGTTACAGATACAGATGAGACAAGAAAGTTGCTCTAATAGTATATTGCAAGATAATATATTGGCTAAATATCCTGAGAGAAATACTGAAGGTAAAGGCTTAATCTATCTGAATCTAAAAGAAAAATAAAACTCTAAATTTCACTAATCATTATAACTGTTTACTGAAAAGTCAGACTGAAGGATAAAATAATGCATCCAGAGATGGTCAATGACTAGTATCGGACTGTAATGTGTGACATTGAAGCAGTGAAATTTGAATAACATATGTGAGTTTCAGGAAGCTAAGCTTTAAAACATAAATTGATTAAAAACTATGTGTTACTTCCAGTTAAATGTAGGTAAATATATCAGCAATTAGCTGTGTTATTTTGTTGTAGTTTTGTTTTTTTGACAATGTCTTGCTTTGTTGCCCAGTTTGGAATGCAGTGGAGTGATCAGAGCTCACTGTAGCCTCAACATCCCAGGCTCAGGTAATCTTTCCACATTGGCCTCCTGAGTAGCTGGAACTAGAGTAATGTGTCACTACATCTGGCTAATTTTTGTTTGTTTGTTTGTTTGTTTGCTGTAGAGATGAGATCTCATGTTGCCCAGGTTGGTTTCAAACTCCTGGGCTCAAGCAATCCTCCCACCTCCATTTCCCAAAGTGTTGAGTTTACAGGCATGAGCCACCATGGCCCAGTCAATTTCTGTTCTGATAAGAATAATGTAAAAGAAGTTTTGATAAGTAAATATAAATGCGTATATGTATTTACCTATGTATATTTACCTTCTGTGTATGTATGTATTTCCTAGTGTACCTCATACCTGGTCAAACTACCAGACAGGCACAATTGCAAAATTCATGTAAAATATCATAAATAACAGATCAGGCAGAGTGAATAAAGGTGAAGGTGGAGAGAATAATGAAGTGAAATCTGAGAGCAAGAGCGGACTATTCAATGACAAAGGTTTTGAGTCAACACCACTAGAGGGTGAAGATTAAAGGCCAGGATCCAAGACCTCTTAGAAGCCAACAGCAAAATATTTTAAAAAGAGAGTTGTTGGAGTCTGACTGGCAGAACCTGAGCCCACAATGGATGAATAAATTCACTCAAACACAGAATACAGTGAAAGAGCAGGCTGGGATGTCCAGGCCATTCACCCAAAGGAGTTAACAACCACCAGCCCTGACTCCTTGGCCTTGCTGGCTTTTATTCAGCACAGATTCAATGACAAAGGCTTTGAGTCAACACCACTAGAGGGTGAAGATTAAAGGCCAGATTCCAAGGCCGAAAGCAAATACCATTTGTGGGTAATAAACTCTTCGAACCCCCTGAGTAAAAGGGAGTCAAGTGTGGGTGGGCAAACGTTGGTCTTAGGACAACAAGCCGTTTAGATAAATCCTTTGCATTCCCCTGTAACTGCCCTATGCTTGAAGCCTCCAGATAAAAGAACTAGCTGCCTGCAGCCCATTCTTTCCTGAAGTGGTTTAGCCTGACATTCCAAGGAGGTTTAGGACTATATCCTATAACTATATTTAATATTTTTCCTTTAACATTTTTTTGCCACCACTGTGACTGAACTCTCACAGAGAGTTATGTCCTGAGGTGTAAATATTGTATCTCCAACAGGAACTTTGGTGGCAGGCTTATGGAGTGGATTCATCTAACAGAAGCAGAGGAGTACTTACAGAGATTATCTAAGTGTTCAGAAATATGTATGTCTGCAGCAGTTGGAAATTGACAATTTGACATGCAACATCCATCTGTACTTAAACAACACCATGGCCCTTCTCCATATATAGGAACTTATCAAAAAACCAACCAATTTTCTTAGGTTCAGAGCCCTCCTTAAACTTGTCTATTGTTCCTACTTAAACTCATTTCAGATTCTTCCTAAATATTGCAAAAAGTTTAATCAACTCTCTCTCTCTTTGCCTTTTTATGGATATTCTTTATTCATTACTCCTTTCATGCATTTCATTATATTTTCTCTTCCTATAATGTTCTCTTTGGACTCTATTCCTCCACCTTCTGTCTATCATGAAATACCCAACTAAAATAGCATTCTCTCCTTTCAGCCTTTTATGATTACTCAAATGCTCATTGGCTCCTCCAAATATGTTTTCAAATAAAACATAGCTAAATTTTATTCTCATTCATTTTCTGTCATAAATTACTAATTGTGTCAGTCTTAACACTACAACAGAATGTAAGCCACTAAAGTCTGACATATCAATTTTTTTTTTTTTGGTTAGAGAAGCACAAACTATCTGATGTTATGGGAAAAGTATTTATTGTAGGAAGTGGCCTTATGCCAATGTAGGCAGAGCTCAGGACATTGAGACCTGGAATTCTTGGGGGACAGAGTTGGAGAATCAAACAAGTCATCAACTAATCTTTCAAAAGCATCTCCAGAAGTGAAAAGGCAGAGACATGCTGAAAGCCAAGTACATCCAGCTGTCAAAGTCAGACTACATAGGGAAAGCTTGTGGAGTCGTTTATGGGAAGCTGTTGTCTCTCTATAGTGATCACTGCTTAGTGTCTGTTGGTAGGCCTAGGGCTACGGTTGTGCAGTAGAGATGACACATAGTCAGGAAGATGGGACATGTAGGAGAAGAGTGAGAGGAGAAGCTGAAACACACCACTGTATCTGTCATCACTACTTCTGATCACAACAGAGATTTATAACCACTATTTTGCTTCTACCTCTCAAATTTCATGTGAATTATTCACTGGCAACCTTTATTCTGATACAATACAGGATATGGGATTCCCAGATTTACTAAATTGAAAATAGAATTTAGCAGAATAAATTAAATAGAGTCCCAATGCACCTAAGAATAATAGTCATTATAGGTTCTTTCTTTGCTTCACTCATTATACGTTTGTTGACTATCCACATATTTGTTTGTACTATCATTAAAATGGAAATCAATAATATTTTGGAAAACATTATTGTACAGCCTGTAATATAGGTAAGCAAAAAACTAATTGACATCTAAGCATATATAATGTTAAACATTGCACATTTTAACATTGAAAATTCATTAAAGTAAGTAGCTACCAGTGTTCTTCATTTATTAGAACCAATGACTACCTCTTTCTTTTTTTTTAAGTTCAGTATGAACATTAAAACAGTAATGTAAAATTATAGTGAAAATGTTAGCCATGTCTCAGTAATTAAATTGTCCCAAATTATGTATATAGTAAATAATTCTATTGTATTGACTCATCGTTCCATAGTATGCTATTTTCAAAAACCGATGACAAATATAAGCAATCAAACACAATAAATTTGTTTTCATTAGAAAGCTTTAAATTCACAATTCTGGTTTACTTTCTAATCTTCTTATACATAACCTCTAGGAACTGCTGGAAGATGAGAGACACACAGATTGCTTGTCTGCTTCTTATTTCCTCCCCTAGGATTTTTCTCCTGCTTCCAGCAAGCTTAAAATAATCTCTACATAAACAAATCTATTCTTTTGTATTTCTTAGCCTTATCTATCAAGTCCATTTCATGAGTGTGGATATGAACAAAATAATGATGTGGATTGAGAGATTCACTAAGACTTTTACCAGACTTGAATATTAATGCAGTAAGTGCTTGGCTTTGGAGGAGGCAACTCATGAGAAAGAACTATATTGATATTTTTATAATGATACTAGATACTAGATCTTATATTGGTTTCAGCAAAATAAATAAATAAGACAAAAGAGACCAGACTTTATATTAAATATAACAAATTTACTCCAAGTTTTAACATGCCTAATAACATTTTCTGTATCTACAATGTTAAAAAGTGTAGCAATATATATTGCATTCCCACAAATTATATTTGGGCAAAAGTAAGCAAGACATTCAGAAATATCTTTCTTATATACTCATCAGATTGTCACAGTATACAAAACAAGAAGATATGAGATGGGAAAGGTCAGACTATTCTATTTGATGACAAGAAAATCTTGCAACTATAATAAGAATTTCCTAAAATTTATAAGAAAAAATATATGACATATGCATCCATGTGCCATAAATTTTTTTCCATAGAAATAGACAGACACACAAATACACATACACATATAAAAGCAAGCCATTAAAATAAAGAAAAAATGAGATGGCAAAATTAATACCCTGTATGTATTGATGTTTATGTGATTTTTGTTAACAAGAAAAGCTTTTAAAGGTATCATACGTGTATTTTTAAGTAATATTAGATAATATTTACATTTAGAGATAAAACATTATTTAATCCACATAGAGACACACATTACAATTTTGTCTTTTCTTTTATAGTTTTTATATATTACTGTAGTTTCCCAAGGACAATTTTACGAATTTTAAATATTTTATATCCATAATATGTATTTATAATAATTAAGCATTTAATGGGCAGAAGATAATCCATCTTGTTATATTCATTTCAATTAAAATAACAAATGAATAAGTAGATTTCGTAATAATAGTATGAACAAACAAAACCTGGACATAAGGAGAGTTCTACTCCTTTTTGTTTCCATGCTACAAGAAGACAGAAATATAACAAATGCAAATATATCTTATGTTCAGTCTTTACTATCTCTATGCTTTATTTACAAAATCAGCAGATTTATTTCTGTGGATATGTCTCTTGATAATCAATAATATGAGTTAATGTTAAACAATCTACAATGTTTCAGTAAAAGAAATAAGCATATTTTTCATAGTATATAAATAATCTACCTGTGGTTTTTTAGTATCTGAAGTTTACTATTTTGCAAGTTTCTCTGTAGTCGCCTTATCTTCCCCTCTTAAACAAAGAAAGGATGTTCTCTTGACATGTGTAAAATGTTCCAAAACTAGAAGGCACCCACTTACATTCTTATTGTTTTATTGTATTTATTTTTATTAACTTATATTTCAAAGTGAGAGATAAAATTAAATATTAATAACAGACAATATGCTTTGAAGTATATATGCATTATAGATTTACTATATCTCACTAAATACATATGTGCGGCCTTACTAGTTATTATTTTTGTGATATAGAGATTGTGTACAAATTTAAAATAGAAGGTGACTTAATCACCTTAAAATAGAAGGTGATTTAATACATTTTAAAGATAAAATGTATTAAATCATTTTATCTTTAAAATCTTTTCATCTTCATGTTTGTCTATCATTATGCATTTTAATTATTTTTGCCTCCAGGAGGCAAAAGGGAATGATTCAAAGGATCGCTGAATAATATTTTCATTTGCAAACATTTATTGTATTATTTACATAGGATTATGTTTAATAAAAAGAAATCTAAATTGCAAATGACAAATACAAGACATATCAGATTTTCTGTTAATAATTTAGTAGTTATTCCAAAACATCTTTAATGCATTCCCTTTCCATATTAAAATACTTCACAGATATTATTTTGTTATTTTAGTTCAATGTACTATAATAAATTTATTAGGTAGTTTAATTGAGTCTTACGTGGTGAGACAACCCTAATTTCTTATTACTTTCTCAATTTAACTTATTTAATGATAAAGGAAATAAGAAGTTGCTTTGACTTTCCAAAGGCAAAAGGCTCTCTACCAACAATATTTTTGCAGTTGTCAATAAAATACAATTAAGATTGCCAGATTTAGAAAACAAAAACAAACACACAGCATACCCAGCAAATTTTAATTTCAAAGGCAAATGATTTTTAGTATATCTCAAATATATGCAATGGCATACTTACAAAAAGTTATTGTTTAACTAAAATTCACATTTAACTGGGCATCCCGCATTTAATCTGGTAACCCCAGCTCCAAACCTGACTTTAAACATTCTATTTTAATAGCTGTGACTATCATGATCTTACAAAATTGTAAGTGGTTCTGTGATGTGAAAGACCACTGCAGGTTTCAAATGAAGCCACCAACCTGTTTTTGTTTTCCATGTAAAATAAGCCAAGCAAAATGCCTTCATAGTTGGAAATACATTACAGGAACTGACAAATCAATTATAATTGATGTACACATATTGTTTTTTACATATTATTGTTAATTTAGCAAGCTCATTATCAAATACAAATATGCACATCTGCTTAAGTAACCACCTAGTAAGAACAGTTAAAAAAAAGCATAACAAGAATTGACTTGTCCTTTTGTATCCTAGAAAAAAAAAGACATGGACCTACTCTTGCTTTTTCTCCTCAGGACAGCTAGTTAAGTTCAGTGCCTTTGTTCCTCATAATACAACATGCAGATAAATATGTTCAGTTGCAAAGGCATTTAAAAGTTAAAACATGATGATAAATGTGAAGAAAAAATGGTTTTGATCATTGAAGTGAATCAACTTGAATAATCATTATTTGGTTAAAAGAAAAAAAGTTACTCCTCAATCTGTATGTGAATAATCATTTTTCATATGTAAGGCATAGTGATACATACCATCCTTTTATTCACTTTTTGCCAAAAATTATTTTTTTGAAAAAAATTTAAAAAGACGTAAAGACATCATGACAAAGTCACCACAAATGACTTTGTGTTTCACATGAAACACTTGGAACAGTATTATGATAAACTAATTTTTTCCTATTACCATATGATACATAGATATTAATGAGTATCAAAAAGTTTCATACTCGTTGCATTTACATTTATATGTATATAACTACCTTAACTTTATAATGATACATATGTGACCAGAGCAACTATTTTCTTGGACAATTTAAAATATAATTTTGAGCCTATTAAAGTTAATCACTATTAATAAGTTTATCACATCGACACAATGAAGATACTGCATCAATTAATGGGAAAATCAACCAGCTAGCATTAAAAGACACAGATGGGCAAATTGGATAAAAAGTCAAAACCAATCAGTGTGCTATATCCAGGAATCCCATGTCACATGCAAGGATACATATAGACTCAAAATAAAGGGTGGAGGAATATTTACCAAGCAGATAGAAAGCAAAGAAAAAAGCAGGACTTGCAATCCTAGTTTCTGATAAAATAGATTTTAAACCAACAAAGATCAAAAGAGACAAAGGAGGACAATACATAATGATAAAAGAATCAATGCAACAAGAAGAGCTAATGACCTAAATACATATGCATCCAATACAGGAGCACCCAGATAGATAAAGCAAGTTCTTAATGACTTACAAAGAGACTTATACTCCCACACAATAATAGTGGGAGACTTTACCACTCCACTGTCAATATTAGACAGATCAAGGAGACAGAAAATTAACAAGGATATCCATGACTTGAACTCAGACCTGGCCCAAGCAAACCTAATAGACATTTACAGAACTCTCCACCCAAATCCACAGAATATACATTCTTCTTAGCACCACATCACACATACTTTAAAATTGACCATGAAAGTAAATCACTCCTCAACAAATGCAAAAGAATGGAAATCTTAACAAACAGTCTTGCAGAACATAGTGCAAACAAGTTAGAACTCAGAACTCAGAAACTAACTCAGAACCACACAACTTTATGGAAACTGAACAACTGGCTCTTGAATGTTGACTGGATAAACAATGACATGAAGGCAGAAATAAAGATGCTCTTCAAAACCAATGAGAATGAAGACATTTAAAACAGTGTCTAGAGGATAATACATAGCAATACATGCCCAAATGAGAAGCAAGGAAAGACCTAAAATCAGCACATTATCATCAAAATTGAAAGAGCTAGAGGAGCAAGATAAAAAAAAAATACTCAAAATGTAGCAGAAGACAAGAAATAACTAAGATCAGAGCAGCACTGAAGGAGATAGAGACACAAAAACCCTTCAAAAAATAAATAAATCCAGGAGCTTTTTTTTAAAGATCAACAAAATAGACATCCCACTAGCCAGATTAATAAAAAAGAAAAGAGAGAATAATCAAATAGATGCAATAAAAACAGATAAAAGGGATATCAATGCCGATTCCACAGAAATTCAAACCATAATCAGAGATTATTATAAACAACTCTATGCACATAAACCAGTAAGCCTGGAAGAAATAGATAAATTCCTGGACACTTGCATTCTTCCAACCCTAAACCAGAAAGAAGTCAAACCCTGAACAGACCAAACCAAGGGCTGAAGGGCAGCAATTAAGAGCCTACCAACCAAAAAAAGCCCAGGTCCAGATGGGTTCACTGCCAAATTCTAGCAGACATACAAAGAGAAGCTGGTACCATTCCTTCTAAAACTATTTCAAACAATCCAAAAAGAGGGAATCCATCCCAAATCATTTTTATGAGACCAACATCATCCTGATACCAAAACCTGCAGAGACTCAACAAAAAAAGAAAACTTCAGGCCAATATCCATGATGAACACAGATGCAAAAATCTTCAATAAAATACTGACAAACTGATTGCAACAGCACATCAAGAGTTTATCCGTTATGATCAAGTAGGCTTCATCCCAGGGATGCAAGGCTGGTTCAACATACACAAGTCTATAAATGTAATTCACCACATAAACAGAATCTAAGACAAAAACCACATGATTATCTCAATAGATGCAGAGAAAGCCTTTGACAAAATTCAACAATGATTTATGCTAAAAACTCTCAATAAACTAGGTATTAATGTTTATTAAATACCTACCTATTATTTCAAAATAATAAAAGCTATTTATGACAAACAGCCAATATCATACTGAAGAGGCAAGAACTGGAAGCATTCCCTTTGAAATTTGGAACTAGACAAGGATGCCCTCTCTCATCACTCCTATTCAATATAGTATTGGAAGTTCTAGCCAGAGCAATCAGCCAAGAAAAAGAAATAAATGGTATTCAATTAGGAAAGGAGGAAGTCAAATTGTCTCTATTTGCAGATGACACGATTATATATTTAGAAGACTCCATCATCTCAGCCCCAAATCTCCTTAAACTGATAAGGAACTTCAGCAAACTTTCAGTATACAAAATCAGTGTGCAGAAATCACAAGCATTCCTATACACCAATAACAGACTAACAGATAGCCAAATCAATAGTGAATTCCTATTCACAATTGCTGCAAAGAGAATAAAATACCTAGGAATACAACTAATGAAGGATGTAAAGGACCTCATCATGGAGAACTACAAACTACTGCTGAAGGAAATAAGAGGGGACACAAACAGATGGAGAAACATTCCATGCTCATGGTTCGGAATAATCAATATTGTGAAAATGGCTGTACTGCCCAAAGTAATTTATAGATTTGATGCTATCCCCATCAAGCTACCAATGACCTTTTTCACAGAACTGGAAAAAAACACGACAAACTTCATATGGAACCAAAAGAGAGCCCAGATAGCCAAGACAATCCTAAACAAAAAGAACAAAGCTAGAGGCATCACACTACCTGAATTCAAACTATACTACAAGGCTACAGCAATCAAAACAGCATCATACTGGTACCAAAACAGAAATATAGACCAATGGAAGAGAACAGAGGCCTCACAGTCAATGCCACACATCTACAACTATCTGTTCGTTGACAAACCCAACAAAAACAAGCAATGGTGAAACAATTTCCTGTTTAATAAATGATGTTGGGAAAACTGCCTAATCATGTGTTGAAAGCAGAAACTGGACTCCTTCCTGATACCTTACACTAAAATTAACTCCAGATGGATTAAAGACTTAAACATAAGACCTAACATCATAAAAACCCTAGAAGAAAACTTAGGAAAAACCATTCAAGACAGGCATACACAAGTACTTCATGATTAAAACATAAAAAGCATTGACAACAAAAGCCAAAATAGACAAATGGGATCAAACTAAACTCCAGAGTTTCTGCATAGAAAAAGAATCAATCATTAGAGTGAACTGGCAACCAACAGAATGGAAAAAAAATTTTGCAATTTACCCATCTGACAAAGGGCTAATATCCATAATCTACAAAGAACTAAAACAGTTTTTTTTTTTTTGAGACGGAGTTTCGCTCTTGTTACCCAGGCTGGAGTGCAATGGCACGATCTTGGCTCACCGCAACCTCCGCCTCCTGGGTTCAGGCAATTCTCCTGCCTCAGCCTCCTGAGTAGCTGGGATTACAGGCACGTGCCACCATGCCCAGCTAATTTTTTGTATTTTTAGTAGAGACGGGGTTTCACCATGTTGACCAGGATGGTTTCGATCTCTTGACCTCGTGATCCATCCTCCTCGGCCTCCCAAAGTGCTGGGATTACAGGCGTGAGCCACTGCACCCAGCCAGAACTAAAACAGTCTTACCAGAAAAAAACAAACGAACCCACTCAAAACTGGGCAAAGGATATAAATAGACAATTTTCACAAGAAGATATATATGAGGACAACAAACACATGAAAAAATGCTCATCACTGGTCATTAGAGAAATGCAAATCAAAACTACACTGAGATACCATCTCACGCCAGTTAGAATGGTGATCATTAAAAAACCTGGAGACAACAGATGCTGGAGAGGATGTGGAGAAATAGGTATGTACCTATGCAACAATACAACAGTGTTGGTGGAAGTGTAAATTAGTTCAACCATTGTGGAAGATAGTGTGGTGATTCCTTAAGGACCTAGAAATAGAAATTCCATTTGACCCAACAATCCCATTACTGGGTATATATCCAAAAGATTATAAATTATTGTATTATAAGGACACATGTGCACGAATGTTCATTGCAGCACTGTTTACAATAGCAAAGACCTGGAACCAACCCAAATGTCCATCAATGATAGACTGGACAGGGAAAATGTGGCACATATACACCATGGAATACTATGCAGCCATAAAATATGATGACTTTGTGTCCTCTGTAGGGACATGGATGAACCTGTAAACCATCATTCTTAGCAAACTGACACAAGAACAGAAAATTAAATACAGCATGTTCTCACTCATAGGCAGAATTTGAACGATGAGAACATATGGAAACAGGGAGGGAAGTATCACACACTGAGGTCTGTTGGGGGAACTAGGGGAGGAACAGTGTGGGGTGGGGAATTTGGGAGGGATAGCATGGGGAGAAATGCCAGATATACGTGATGGGGAGGAAGGCAGCAAATCACATTGCCAAGTATGTACCTATGCAACAATACTACATGTTCTTCACATGTACCCCAAAACCTAAAACACAATAAAAAAAGAAATGATTTTTCAAAAACCTATACAAAACTTTAATTTTTTTTAACTTACTTCCACATCTCACAGTGGTAGAACAGTTTCTAACACACTAACACTCCAACTAAAGACATCAACAACTGGCTAAAATAAATAAACTGACTAAAGATATTGAGAACTACTATGACAACAAATCTATGGGATCCAAAGGAGGGAAGGATAGCTTGTTAAGACCAAATAAGCTCCTAATTTTCCATCAGTTTATGGGGATAAAGGATTTCAAATCTCCTTTTCCTTTGGAAAATTGAGTTTGGGTTAATCTTTCATGTCTTTTTGGCTGTAAACTTAATAGACGTCAATTATGATACTAGACCAAACTGATTACGATAAAAATGGCTTCCAGTTGATAAATTGCATTGTAATTTGGAATGCATTGAATCAATTACGCATTACTATTGGGGATTCACAGTTTTGGGCATTCCTAAGTGCAATGTAACTTGTAACTAAGAGCTAATTTTCCTAAGTCCATAAAGCTATACCTATAGAAATATTTTAAGACAGAATAGTTTCTACGTGGCTATCTAATATACCAATCCCTGAATCTCATTCACTCACATTAAGCTTTCACTGGGAGTCCAACATGAAAGACACTACTGATGTAACCCAACTGGAATTCTGGGTTTTCTACTCTGTACAGTAAGTAAACTTGGTAGCAGAAATGGCCTATAGTTGAGTTTAATTGTCTTGTTTTACCAAAGTGAAAATTTCAGAATGGGGCAATTTCAAGACATTCACCAATATCCATCTCCATTGGTAGAAGCCAAGTCTAAAGTATAAAATAGTATTTTGGGTGCATGTGAAATAATCACTTGGCAAAGGGAAATGGAATTTCAGAAAAGTGAGCCAAAATTTCTATGTCCAATTCCCACCCAATAGGTTGTTAGTTCTCTAGACTTCTGAATACTGGTGGAGAGACTAAGAATCAGTTCAGAAAATCAGAAAATGAAATAGAGATTTCAGTAGTCTTATGTTACTTGAATTACTAAGTTGGAGAAGACTGTGTAAATTTCCCAGTTCTTCAGCTGAGACTGATAGCAGCAGTGGCTATCAAGATGAACCACTTGGCAGGCTGGGAGCCCCACACTCCTAGGCACAGCTGCAGCCACCCAGATGCAGGTCTGGACCCAGGCATCCCTGTGCTCTCAGGGTTCTAGGAAGCCCCCTGCCCCTGCAGGCTTGGAAATGTCTGTTCCCACTCCCTGAGCCTACTCTGATGTCAAAGCAAAGTTGGAGCTGAGCCCAAGCACTGTCATAACCCAACCAGTTGTTCATGTGCTCAGGACAGTGTTTACACACTAGTTCTCCCACTGCCTTGGTCTCCTTGAAAACTTTGGACACTGATGACATCAGTGAGGGAGGCTGTAGACACTGAACCCAGCTTGGCATGGACCTGCAGGTACCCCTCAGTATGAACAGCCTGGGTGCTGTGGACAACATGTTGATGATGGCAGGAGGCAGACAGGCTCCTGGTCAGAAAGGAGGAGGACCCTGGTGAAACCTTACCTTCAAGCCATGGATGGCCTGAAGCTTAGCTGGCAGTTCTGGGTGGAGTCTAGGTCCCAGAGTGAGAACTTTTGGTGCTTCTTCCAGGCCTGCCCGTGGCCACCCACAGACAAATTAGCATGCACTTTCTCCCTTCTGAGCCTATGAAAACTTCAGACTCAGACAGACTTGGATGGATATCAAGACTACCAGCTGTGGGAAGGAGCTACCCATTTTGGGTGTCTCTGACTCATTGGGATGACCTGCCTGTGGAAAGGAGCTACCCATTTTGTCTCCTGAGAGCTGTTTTGTCAATAAAAACTTGCTCACCTTCTAGTTGTCCATATACGTCATTCTTCCTGGATACAAGACAAGAACTCAAGACCTACTAAATGGCAGCACTGAAAGAGTAGTAAAGACAACAGGGTGGAAACACACCCCTCTGTTTGCCACATGGAAGGTGACAAGATGGAGAGAAGAGCTGCTGCACTTTGGGGAGCCCAGACCGAGGGGTTTCCTGAGCCAGGGCTACGACACCCTCTTTGGGGCTCTGCATTCAGGTGCCACCACATTTTCCTTATCCAGATGTGGATGCCTGCCCTGCTGCAGCAGATGGCATGCCTGGCTGTGGGCCATGGCCCTTGCCACTCAGTGCCTGGATGGCCCTTGGCAGGTGGGGGATCTGGCTGGTATCACAAGCTTAGTGCAGCCTGCCAGGCTGAGTGGGTGAAACAAGCCCAGCAGGTGTGAGCAATACTCAGGCAGAAGGTGCTGCCAACCACAGAGGTTTCTGGCTGGTGAAGTGACACCCCAATAATGCTGTGACAGGATCACATAAGAGCAATTCACAGAGCAAAAAACTACACCTTAAGAGTATAGACAAACCAGAAGAATATCAGCCCTATTAAACCATATAACACAGCCTCAGCTGCATCAAGGTAATATGCTTTTACATATGTATTTTTGATGAAAGGAAAATGAATTATCACTGGAGGAAAATATTACCTAGACACTTTATATTCTTTTCCTAGGAAGTGTCTAAAATTCAATACAAATAATCAGTAAGCATACCAACAATTGGGATTCTATGACTTAAAACTGGAGAGAGCTCAAAAGAGAAACACACACACACACACACACACACACACACACACACACACACACTCCAGAACTTTGAGATATCAGAGATTTTTTTAAAATTATAATAAATACTTTTAATAAGTCACAGAATAGAAAATGAAAAATTAAAAATACTATTTAGTCTATAAGGAAAAAGATAACTCAAATCTTTTGAAAGGAGAAAATGGTAATTAAGTGTAAATTCTAAAACTAAATCAATTTAAAATTAAATTATGTATTCAACAGAAGGGTTTATAGCAAATTACAAACAAGGAAATACTAGATAATTTGTTTATTCATCAATTTAAAAATAATTGAATTGCACAGAGAAATAAGAAAAAAGCAAAAGAGAAATATTGTATGCAGTAAAAATATTTGCACATTATTATATCAGAATAAAAATATGAAAAAGAAAATGAAAATCATAGAAGTGGTGTTTGTTGAAATATTAACTTTTATCTCTCTAAATCTGATGAGACACCTGGCTCTAGATTTAAGTTTTATGAACTCCAAGCAGTATGAACTCAAAGAAAACTGCAAATAGGTGTGCTATAGTAGACATGCTGAAAATTGAAAACAAACTGAAAATCTTAAAAGCAGCAATAAATACAAACACACACACACACACACAGCCACACCACACAAATACTATGCTGATGGAGCAACTATAAGATTGATGGAAGCCTTTTCAGTGGAAACTGTAAAATATATAAAAAAGTAACACACAAAATAACTGCTGACTTGGAATTATATACTCCACGAGCACAGATAAGGGTGAAACAATAACATTTTCAACCAATCAAAACTGGAAGAATATAAATTATTACCAGCAGAACTTCATTAAAGGGAAGATGAATGGATATTATCCAGACACAATAGAAAATTAACCCATGTGCAAGTGAGAAAATGCAAGAAAAATGCAAATCCTTTGAAAATGTGTGAAAATCTAAATTTATAATTGATAACAATAAGAACTTTATGTGTGGTTTTAAACTTACATAGAATTAAAATGTCTGAAAATGATCTTGGAAAGCATGAGAGGGAGGGGACTAGAAACAAAATAATTTAGCTTTTTCACTGTCTAGGGAGGAATAAAAGTACTAATTAGACTCTTCTATATCAAAGATGCATGTCGTAGTCCCTGAGATAATTCTAAAGGATTAATACAGTATGAATAATTAGAATGTTGAAGATGGAGCAAGATGGATGAATAGAAGCTTCCATTGATCATCCTTCCCACAGAAAGATCAAATTGACAACTGTTTAGCCAAAAAGCACCTGTATAACAGCCAAAAATCAAGTGAGCCATCATAGTACCTGATTTAACTTAATATTGCTTAAAGAAGCACTGAAGAGTGTAAGAAAGACAATCTTGAACTGCCAAAGCCTCTCCTCCCCAAAACTAGGGTAGTGGTTGTATGACATGGTCAGAGAATCTGTGTACTTGGGAAAGGAATAATGCAGCCATTCTAGAATTTTGTGCTGGATTTACTTGCTGCCAGCACCAGGCAGAAATCAGCCAATATCCACAGAGAGATGATATAGAACAGCTGTAGCCAGAAAGGAATCACCCATACTTCAGTCAGAACTTGAGTGTCAGCAAGATTCAGTACTGTAGGCTAAAGTATTCTGGGGTCTTATGTAAAATTGAAAGGCAGTCTGGGCCACAAGGGCTGTGTCTCCTAGGCAAGTTCTATTTTGTGCTGGGCTTTAAGCCAGCAGACTTGGGGGCATGCAACCTAGAGAGACACCAGCCAGGGAAGCCAAGGGAGTGCTTATGCTTCTCCTCTAACCACAGGTGGCATAGTTTTCAGCTCTAAGCCAGATCCCTTCCAGCTTAAAAAAAAAAAGAGAGGAGAAATAAAGAGTACTTTATCATGTAATATAGTTACCAGTCCAGTCACACCAGGATAGGGCACTGGGCAGAGTCATGATGCCCACATTTCAGGCCCTGGTTCCTGGATGACCTCCCTAGACATACCCTGCTCCAGAAAGAAAACTAATGCATTGAAGGATTCAGTCCTGGGAGGAATCATCATCAACTGACTAAAGAGCCCTTGGGTCCAGAAACCAGGTAGTAAGTACTATGAGCCTTGGGTGAGACTTTGAGATGTGCTGGCTTTTGGTGTGACCCAGCACATTCCAAACAGTAATGTCCATGAGGAGAGAGTCCTGCTTGCGAAAAGCAGAAGGAATATTAAAGAGGACTTTGTCTTATTGTTTAGGTACCAGCTCAGCCACAGAGGGGAAGAGTTCTTGGGATCCCCAATTCAAGATTGTGGCTCTTAGATGGCATTTCTGAACCTACCCTGGGCCAGAGGTGAGCCCACTGTCCAAAGCATGAGTCCCAGGCCAGACAGCACTCACCACCTACTGACTGAAGAGCATGTGGGCCATTAGTAAACATCCGCAGTATCCTGAAAATCCTGACTCTGGACCTATGGTGGTGATAGACATAGGGAGAAACACCTCTGCTGTGGAAAGGGGAGGGAAGAGAGGAGGAAGGGACTTTTGGTTTCAGTGGCCAACCACAATGGAATACAGTATCATGTAGGTTTCTAAGGTTTCTGACTCTAGGCCATGGCTCCTGGACACCATCTCTGGATATCCCCAGAGCCTGGGGGAATTCACCATCCAGAAGCGAAGGACATAAGACTATCTGGCTCTACCATCTGCTGATTTTAGAGACATAGGGCCTTGAGTTTACATTGGCAGTAGCCAGGTAGTGGTTAGAGTTGGCCTTGGGTGAGACCAGTGATGTGCTGGCTACAGGTGTTAACCAGAACAGTACCAGTGGTGGTGGCCACAGGGGTATTTGCATCACTCCTCCATTAGCTCCAGGCCGCTCAGCACAGAGAGAGACTCCATTTGTGTGAGAGAAAAAAAACGGGGGGTAGTCTCTGCCTGATAATCTGGAGAATTCTTCTGGATCTTATTCAGAAGAATCTCCAGGAGTCTTCAAGAACAGCAGTGCTACTGGGCTTGGGGTACTACCTAATGCAGGTATGGTTGTGGTGACTAAAAACTTAGACTAAAACGCCCAAGTCCCTTTGAATACCTAATAATCCTTTCCTGAAAGGACAGGTACAAAGAAGCCAAGATTGTGAAGACTACAGTAAATATCTAAGTTTTCAATGCCCAGACACTGACAAACATCCACAAGCATTTAGACCATTCAGGAAAGCACGATCTCGCAAGTGAACTAAATAAGACCAAGGACAGATCCTGGAGAGAAAGAGATTTGTGAACGTTCAGAAAGAAAATCTAAAATAGCTGTTTTGAAGAAATTAAAAAATGTTCAAGATAACACAGAGAAAAAAATTCAAAATCATATAAATTTAAAAAGGTGATTGAAATAATTACATTGAATAAAGCAGAAATTCTGAAGTTGAAAAATGCAATCAACACATTGAAGAATGCATGTCTTTTAATGTGGAATTAATCAAGTAGAAG
The DNA here is from genome assembly GCA_028533165.1 of Leontopithecus rosalia. Taxonomy (NCBI): domain Eukaryota; kingdom Metazoa; phylum Chordata; class Mammalia; order Primates; family Cebidae; genus Leontopithecus; species Leontopithecus rosalia. The sequence continues at coordinate 91,135,917 of CM052651.1, read as the reverse complement.
AAAGAATTAGTGAGCTCAAATACAGACTATTTGAAAATATGCAGTCAAATAAGAATAAAGCACTGCTACTAGATCTAGAAAAGAACCTCAGAAGGGAAAATATAAGTTATTTACCTTAATAAGGAGGCAGAGTGAGATATATTGGTAGAATGTTTATTTAAAGGAATAAAAACAGACACTTTTTAAACCTAGAAAAAGACATCAGTATTCAAGTATGAGAAGGTTAGAGAACACCAAGCAGATTTGACCCAGAGAAGACTGCTTCAAGGCTTTTAATAATCAAACTCTGAAAGGTCAAGGATAAAGAAAGAATCTCAAAAGCAGCAAGAAAAAGAAAAAAAATAACTTACAAAGAAATTTAAAGATGTCTGGTAGTAGTCTTCTCAGTGGAAACATTGTAGGTCTGGAGAGAGTGGCATGACATATTTAAGGTGCTGAAGAAACAAAACAAAACAAAAAACTTTTACCCTAGAATAGTAAATCTAGGAAAACTGTATTTCAAGCATGAAGGAGAAATAAAGACTTTCCCAGACAAAGAAAACCTGAGAGATTTCATCAATACTAGAGCTGTACTACAAAAAATGTGGAAAGGAATACTTCAGTCTGAAAGAAATAGACATTAGTGAGCTGTAAGGCATCATCTGAAGGAAGAAAACTCATAGGAAGTACACAGAAAAAGGCAATGTTATAGCAGTGTAATTTTGGTGTGTAAACTCTTATCTTAAATAGAAAACCAAAAGATGAACTGATTAAAAATAATGACTATATACATTTTCAAAACATAGACCATACAAAAAGGTATAAATAGAGACAACAGAAATTTATAAAGCAGGGGGATAAAGTTAAAGTGTAGAGTTTTTATTGTTTTTTTCCTGCATCCTTTTTAGTTTGCGATCAGTGTTTTCATCAGTTTAAAATAATCAGTTATAAGATAGTATTTGCAAGCCTCTAGGTAACCTCAAGTCTAAAACATACAATGGATACATAAAAAATAAAAAGCAAGAAACTGAAAGATACCAGCAGAGAAAATCACAAATAAAGGGGGAAAAAGAAAGACAGGAAATAAGGAAAAGAAGTTTCCAAACAATCAGAAAATAAATAACAAAGTGACAGGAGTAAGTATTTCTTTAATATTAATGACATTGAATGTAAATGAACTAAAGTCTCCAACCAAAAACATAGAATGACTGAATGAATAAATTTAAAAAAACCCCAATAACCTGTTGCCTACAAGATACACACTTATAACGACATACATATACTGAAAATAAAGTGAAGGAAACCAAAAATAGAAGGAGTGTCTATACTTAGAAGAAACAAAAAGATTTCAAGACCAAAACTATAAAAAGAGCCAAAGAAGGTCACTAAATAATGTTAAAAGAATCAACTCAGTGAGAGGATATAATAATTGTAAATATATATGCCCCTTACACTGGAGCACCCAGATATATAAAGCATATAATATTAGAGCTAAAGAGAGAAATAATTTCCAATACAATCATATCTGGAGACTTCCACGCTCAACTTTTAGTATGGGACAGATTATCTGGACATAAAATCAACAAACTTAAGCTTTGTCTACCTACACTACAGGTCCTAATGGGCCTAGTAGATATTTACAGAACATTTCATCCAACAGTTACAGAATATACATTATTCTCCTTAGGACATGGATTATCCACAACAATAGACCACATGTTAGACCATGAAACAAGTTTTAACATATTCAAAAAATTTAAATAATATCAAGCATATTCTCTGACTACAGTAGAATAACATTAGAAATCAATAACAAGCGGAAGTTTGGAAACTATACAAACATATGGAAATTAACAGTATGCTTCCGAATGACCACACTGGGTTAAAGAAGAGATTAAAAGGGGATTTGAAAACTTTTTTGAAACAAAAATAATGGAAACATAACATACAAAAACCTATGGAATACAGCAAAACGAATAGTAAGAGGCAAATTAGTAGACATAAGTGCTTACATCATAACAGAAGAAAAACTGCAAAATTAGCAACCTACTGATGCATCTTAAAAAACTAGAAAAAGAAGAGCAAAGGAAATACAAAATTAGTAGAAAAAAAGAAATAATAAACATCAGAGGGCAAATGAAGCTGAAATAAAGAAAACAATAAAAATAATCAATGAAACGAAAAAATGGGTTTTTGAAAAAACAAACAAAATTAACAAACCTTTAGCCAGATTAAGAAATAAAGAGAGACTCAAATAAAGATATCAGAGATGAAAAAGGAGGCATTACAATTGATACTGCAGAAATTCAAAGGATTCTTAGAGGCCACTATAATAAACTCTATGCCAATAAATTTGAAAACCTAGAAGAATGGATAAATTTTGAATCACCTACAGCCTCACCAAGATTAAAACATTAAATAATCCAAAGCAATATTAAAATCATAATAAAATGTCAACCGTAAAGAAAAGCCCAGGACCTGATGGCTTTATTGTTGATTTTACCAAACATGTGAAGAAGAATTAATACCAATCCAACTAGAACTATGCCAAGAAATAGAATTGAAGGCAGTACTTTCAAACTCAATCTATGAGGCCAGTATTATCCTGATACTGAAACAAAGGTACATAAAGAGAAAACTACAGGCATATATTCCAGGTGAACATTAAAGTGAAAATCCTTAAAATATTAGCAAACTAAATTCAAAAATTCATAAAGAAGATAATCTATCATAAGTTTCAGGATATGAAGTCAACATACAAAAATCAGTAGCATTTCTATATGCCAACAGCCAACAATTTAAGGAAAAAATCAAGGAATGTGTCACATTTACAATAGCTGTGAATAAAAAATAATAGCTAGGAATTAGCTTAATGAAAGAAGTTAATGATATGTGCATTAAGAACTATAAAACACTGATGAAATAATTTGAAGAGGATACTAAAAAAGAAAAAGAGGTGACTCACACCTGTAGTCACAGCACTTTGGGAGGCCAAGGCAGGTGGATCACCTGAGGTCAGGAGTTCAAGACCAGCCTGGTCAACAGAGTAAAATATTGTCTCTACTAAAAATACAAAATATCCGGGCATGGTGGTGCACACCTGTAATCTCTGCTACTCTGAAGGCTGAGGCAAGAGAATTGCTGAGAACCTGGGAGGTGAAGGTTGCAGTGAGATAAGATTGTGCCACTGCACTCCAGCCTGGGTGACAGTGACACTCTGACTCAAAAAACAAACACCAAAATATAGGAAAATTGTTAAAATGTCCATACTACCCAAAGTCATCTATAGATTCAATAAAATATTTATCAAAATATCAATTATATTATTCATAGGAATAGGAAAGAACAATTTTAAAATTTATATACAACAAAAAAACCAAAATATCAATACTTATCCTGAGAGTAAAACACAAAATTAATGATCAGTTATTTGGAGCACCTTTTTATATTTCTGTTTGCAATTTAAATGTCAGATCTCACATTACCCATTGCAAATGACATTGTGGAGTTGTAATATTCAATCCCAGCATGGTATTGGCCTAAAAACAGACACATAGATCAATGAAATATGATAGAGAATCCACAAAATATCCACAGGTCTACAATGAACTCATTTTTGAAAGAGGTGCCTGGAATATACATTGGGGAAAATACAGTCTCTTCAACAAATACGACTAGGAAAACTGGATATCCATACACAGAAAAATGAAACTAGATTGGTATCTTTTGCCATATTCAAAAATCAAACCAAAATATATTGTACTAAAGATTTAAATCTAAGACCTCAGCCTATGAACTACTACAAAAAAACATGGGGAAAACTCTCCACAACATGGGACTTGGAAAATATTTTTGAGTAATACCCCAAAAGGCACAGGGAAAGAAAGCAAAATAAATAAATAAATAAATAAATAAACAAACAAACAAATAGAATCATATCAAGTTTAAAAACTCCTGCTTTTTACCTCAAAACCATGAAAATACGTGGAAATTATGGAACTTGCTCCTGAATGATTGTTTAGTCAACAATGAAATCAAAATGAAAATATAAAAATTATTTGAACTGAATGGTAATAGCTACATGACCTATCAAAACCTCTGGCATACAGCAAAAGCAGTGCTGAGAGGAAAGTTCAAAGCGTTAAATAAATGCCTACATTAAAATGTCCGAAGGAACACAAATAGACAATCTATGGTCACACCTTATGGAACTAAAGAAACAAGGACAATTCAAACCTAAACCCAGCAGAAGAAAAGAAATAACAGAGAACTCAATAAAATTGAAGAAAGAATACAAAAGGTAAATGAAACAAAAATCTAGTTCTTTGAAAAGATAAATAAAATCCATAAACAATTAGTGATATTAAATAATAAAAGAATAAAGAAGTTTCAAATAAACTCAATTGGAAACAATAGTAGAAACAATAAAAATGATATCACAGAGATATAAAAGCTTATTCAAGGCTACTGTGAACATCTCTTTGCACATAAACTAAAAAATCTAGAGGAGATAGATATATCTCTGGAAATATACAACCCTCCTAGACTAAACTAGGAATATATAGGCTCTCTGAACAGACCAAAAACAAGCAGCAAGATTGAAATGGTAATTAAAAAATTGCCAACAACAAAAACAGTCCATTACCAGGCAGATTCACAGCTGAATTCTATTAGCCATTTAAAGAAAACTGATACAAATCCTGTTTACACTATTGCACTAAACAGAGAAAGAGGGAATCCTCCATAAATAATTCTAATAAGCTAGTTACACCATAATACCAAAACCAGGAAAGAACATAACCACAAAAAAGAAAACAACAGACCAATATCTCTAATAAACATAAATGCAAAAATCCTCAAAAAAAAAAACTAGTGAACCAAATCCAACAGAATATCAATAAGGTAATCCACCATGATCAAGCAAGTTTCAACCCAGGGATGCAGGGATGGTTTAACATAAGTCAATAAATGTGATATACCACAGAAATAGAATTGAAAATAAAAATTACACGATCATCTCAATAGATGCAGAAAAAGTATTTGGCAAAATCCAGCATCACTTTATAATTAAAACTCTCAGCAAAATTGGCATAGAAGAGACATATTTTAGGTAATAAAAGCCATCCATAACAAACCCATAGGCAACATTATACTGAATGGGGAAAAGCTGAAAGTATTCCCCTGAAGAACGTGAAAAAGATAAGAATGCTGACTTTTATTACTTATATTCAACATCGTACTGGATGTCCTTGCCAGAACAATCAGACAAGAGAATGAAATAATGGACATCCAAGCTGGTAAAGAGGTCAAACTATCACTGTTTGCTCATGATATTATTGTATACCTGGAAAACCCTAAAGACTTATTCAAAAAGCTTTTAGAGCTGACAAATGATTCAGCAAAGTTTTGAGATAAATAATTAATATACACAAATTCATAGCTCTGCTACACATCAATAGCAACTGAACTGAAAATCAAATCAAGAAATTAACTCTTTTCACAATAGCTGGAAAAAAAACTTATGAATATATCTCAACAAGGACATGAAAGACCTTTACAAGAAAAACTAAAAAACACTGCTGAAAGAAATCATAGACAACACAAATAAATGGAAGCACATCCCATGGTCATGAATAGGTAGAACCAATATTGTGAAAATGACCACACTGCCAAAAGCAATCTACAAATTCAACACAATTTCCATCAAAAAACCATCATAATTCTTCACAGAACTAGAAAAAAAAACCCTCAAAATTTATGTGGAATAAAAAAAGAGCCTGCATAGCCAAAGCAAGAATAAGCAAAAAAACAAATCTGGAGGCAGCATGTTACCTGATTTCAACTTATACTAAGCATGGTACTGAGGGAATGTGCTCTCTTTCCAGGTCCACAAGGGGCCGTAGGTTTAAGGGCAAGAACTTCCCAGTGCCATGCCCCGCTCCCATCTCTCTCCATCTGGGAGATTTAATTGTCTCTGTTTTAATTTTCATGGGCACAGGAAGAGATCAATAGTCAATCACTCCAGTGGAAGTTCCAAGGAACTTCTTTCATTGGCCAGGGGTCTTGAAGAGGTGGGGTTCCTCCCAGGTTAAAAGCCCCCTTCTTCAACACTCCTTTGTACTCTATGTTTGGATCCCCTTTCACGAACTCCTTCATGGAAGCTGTCTTTCTCTCTCCTGGATTTTCCCTCCAGAGTCCCCTTCTACACATTCTCCCTGGAAGTTTTCTCTCTTTTTCTCCTTTTTTCGCTTTCTCTACCTAAAATAAATCACTTTTCTGCAGCACTCTTTGGGTCTGGTATTTACTTAACAAGCACACCTTCCATGATTCCACTTTCTCATTCTTGAGAGTACAGGAGACCAAGAACCTACAACAATCTCTGGGGGGAGTTGTGCCTCTCTGACACCCCAAAAACCTGGTTACAGTACTGATATGAAAATAGGCACATAGACCAATGAAACAAAATAGAGGACCTATAAATAAAGCCAAGTACTTACAGCAAACTGATCTTTGACAAAACAGAGTAAAATTGGGAAAAGACAGGCTATTCAATAAATATTGCTGATATGAGTCAGCTGTAGAAGAATGAAATTCGGTCCTCATCTCTTTATACAAAAATCAACTCAAATGGATCAAAAACTTAAATCTAAGACCTAAAACCATGAAGATTCTAGAAGGTAACTTGGGAAAACCCTCCTAGACATTGGCTTAGGCAAAAACTTCATGACCAAGAACTTGAACACAAATGCAACAAGAAACAAAGATAAATAGATAGGTCTTAATTAAACTAAAAAGCGTCTGCACAGCAAAAGAATAATTAGCACAGTTATCAACAACCCACAAAGTGGGAAACAAATCTTCATAATATGCAGAACAACAGAAAATGCAAACAAAGCAACAAGAAAAACAAAACAAAACAATTTTGTCAAAAAGTGGGCTAAGGACATGAAGGAGATAGAGACACGAAAAACCCTTCAAAAAATCAATAAATCCTAGAGCTGTTTTTTTTGAAAAGATCAACAAAATAGACAGACCACTAGCCAGATTGATAAAAAAGAAAAGAGAGAACAATCAAATAGATGCAATAAAAAACGATAAAGGGGAAATCACCACAGATTCCACAGAAATTTAAAC
>CM052651.1:91103338-91128304 GCA_028533165.1 Leontopithecus rosalia | reverse complement strand
TGGGGGGGTGGGATGGCATGGGGAGAAATGCCAAATATGGGTGAGTGGGCAGAAGGCAGCAAAACACACTGCCACGTGTGTACCTATGCAACTATCTTGCATGTCCTGCACATGTACCCCAAAACCTAAAATGCAATAAAAATTTAAAAAAAGAAAAAAAAGAAAATTCTCAAAAGAAGATATACAAAGGGCCAACCAGCCTGTGTAAAAAGGCTGAACATCACAAATTATCAGTAAAATGCAAATTAAAACAAGAAGATGATACCACCTCAATCCTACAAGAATGGCTATAATTAAAAAAATAAAAAATAATAGATGTTGGCATGGATGCAGTGAAAAGGGAACATTTTTACAGTTGGTTGGAATGTAAATGAGTACAACCACTATAGAAAACAGTGTAGAGTGTCCTTAAATAACTAAAAGTAGACATACTGTTTGATCCAGCAATCCTGCTACTGGGTATCTACCCAGAGAGAAATAAATCATTATGCAAAAAAAGATACTTTCACACATATGTTTACAGCAGCACAATTTGCAATTGCAAAAATATGGAACCAATCCAAATGCCCATCAGTCTGTGAGTGGATAAATAAAATGTGTATATATATACACACACACATACACCATGGAATACTACTCAGTCATAATAAGAAATGAAGTAATGGCATTCTCAGCAACCTGGATGGAACTGCAGACTATTATTCTAAGTGAAGTAACTCAGGAATGGAAAACCAAACATCATATGTTCTCATTCAGATGTGAGAGCTAAGCTATGAAGACACAAATGCATAAGAATGATACAACAGAACTTGGGGACTCAGAGAAAAGGGTGTGAATAGGAGAAGGATAAAAAAACAACACATTATGTAGAGTGTACACTGCTTAGGTGATGTGTGGACCAAAATCTCAGAAATCACCACTAAAGTTCCCCCAAAACTTATTGAAATTAAAATTGAAAAAAAAAAGCTTTAGCTGAGTCTGTCATGTTGTCCTCAGAGTATAAAAACCGAAGTGTTGTTCTCAGAGTATAAAACCCTAAGAACTCTCCATTGCCGTGCAAGTGGAGCAGCTGAGACTATATTTACCCTAGACAGCTTCCCTGAATGTTAAGGGAGTAGCTTGCCATAAGCCCTAGGCCTCTTTAGTCTCTTGCTGCATATTTATAAGTAATAAACCTAATTCTGGTAACTTTTGTGAGTGGTGTGTAACATTGGACTCAGATAAGTAATAAAAGTGCAACTCAAGATGTACTCAGCAGAAACAGTAACAGGACCGCAGAAAACCTTCTTCGTAAGAAATAAAAAGCAAAGCATTCACACAGTGAAGTACTACGCTTCAATGAAGGAAATAAATGAACAAATGAAATAAGAATTATGCATTTCACAGAAAATATAGTGAGTGAAATACTCCACAAAAGAATACATACTTTATGATTTCATTTATGTAATTTTGAAAAACAATGACAAAGTTACAGAGGGAGTTTTCTATGGTACTGATATCTCAACCTTAATGTAAAAAAAATCTAGTTGTACATTTAAATTATTTTATACTTATATTTTGTTTAAAATATAATTATGTCATGTATTTTACAAAAAACTGAGTTGTCAAAATTATCTTGGTTTTCAATTATTTTAAATGTATTACATTATCGGAGAGGTAAGATGAAAACTCCTATCATAAATTAAGCTCATAACTGGAAAAGGGCAGTACATATTTTTTAAAATTCAAATAACAAACTATTAATTTCATATGTACAGAAGTACAACATTTTTTGTATATACAGAGGAAAAGCACATTAATTTCCAAAGGTAATCAAGAAAAGGTCCATGGAGTATAATTTGAACTTATAAATGAAAGGATGTTTAGAATTTCAGTGAGTAGTAGGACATTGGTGGGATTTGTTTAGAAGAATTTGTTACACTTAATGAATCATGTTAAACTATAAAACTATAGGCCACTTAAGCTAGGCAAAGTATGCTTACTTCTGAAATAAATAGTATTATCATATAATCAATGGCATTTTATACAGCAGTGGCAACTCTGACATTTCTAAATGTGAACATCTTCTTCCCCAAATCGAATAAAACCATTTCTTGAATAATCTTTACTGTCCATAACAGAACTCAGAAAAAAGAAAATCATCAGAACACTGCAACAGAATGTACACAGGGAAAATTATTCCCAGAATAATAGAGGGCAGGCAGTTTTGAAAATCATAAGAAAAATAGTGAGTATTCTTATGTCCCAATACTACACTGAGTTTCAGTAGTTTTTAGCAAAAATGTTATTTTTTTACATATAAAAATACCTTTAAAGCAAGGAGAGTGGAAGTGTGAACACTAAGCATTAACAGCTAGAAGACCTAAGAAGTCCCTGCAGTCATTATCAAATCTCTGATACATAGAAAGTAATGGTTCTGCCACAGAACAGGGTGTGAGGAAGACAGCATTAGGCACAGACAAAGACTGGAAGGTGATAGAGCACCATGACTAAGGGGACAGAGCCATATTTTTTAACCATGTCTGTAATTTGTGTAATTATGAGCAATGACATAAAATTTAAATAAGATTATTTTTAATAATATATTTAATTACCATTCATTATGTTTGTTAAGGAAATGTTCACAAATTCATGATGCAGTGAAAAAAATTGATCCTGAAATACTGAGAATTATCTATTTATGAAGTGATAAAGATGAAGGCAGAGTCCAGTCAATTATAAGAACTGGTCCTGGACAGGATCCAAGATGGCCAAAGAGAAACAGCTCAGGAATGCAGTTCTCAGCAAGAACAATGCAGCGGGTGAATGATCACTGCATTTCTAAGTGAGTTTTCACTGCCCACAGAACAGGAGATTCCCAGGCTCAAAAGTACCACGAGTTTCCAGCAGGGCTATTTCAGCTGGTGCCAGGGTTTTCCACACATAAACTCACACAAATCTTGGGGGCCATTTCAACCGGCATCTGGAACACCTGGGAGACAGAGCTGCCCATTCAACTGAAAGGGAGGGGGCTAAGACAGGGAGCCAGGTGATCTGGCTTGGTGGGTCCCCAAACCAACAAAACAAGCAATCTGAATTGCTCTGGATTGAGAGTTTTGCAGCAAACTCAGCTGGACCTGGGATGGTCGAGCTCAGTGAGCGGAAAGGCATCCACCACTACCCAGGCAGTATGCCACTACTGAGGCAGTTCTAACTTTACCTCTGTAAACAACACCTCAAGGAAGTTCACACAGCAGCTGGGCAGAGCACATGGAAGCTCAGAAACACCTCTGCTGGCAGACTGTGACTAGATTGCCTCCTCTTTTGGCAGAGCATCTCTGAAAATAGTCAGCAACATGTCAGGAACTTATAAATAAAGCCCCACCTTCCTAGGACAGAACACCTGAGAAAAGAGGCGGTTATGACTTCTGCTGCAGCAGACTTCAACATAACTGCCTAGAAGCTCTGCATGGAACAATGGAGCTACCAGTACAGCACTTGAGCTCCTATAAGAAACAGAATGTCTCCTCAAGCAGCTCCCTGATCCCCATATATCCAAGGAGACACCTCATAAAGGAAAGCTCAAACTGACATCTGGTGGGTACCCTTCTGGGATGAAGATAACAGAAGAAAAAACTGGCAGCAACCCTTACTGTTCTGCAAACCCCATAGGTGATCCCCAGTCAAGCAGTCTGGAGTGGACCTCCTGCAGTCTTGCAGCAGAGGGGTCTGACTGTTAGAAGGAAAACTAAGAAACAGAAAGAAATAGCTTCAACATCAACAAAAATGATGTTCACTCAGAGACCCCATTAGAAAGTCAGCACTACAAAGACCACAGGTAGATAAATCCATGAAGATGGGAAGAAACCAGTGAAAAAGGCTAAAAACACCAAATGCCAGAATGCCTTTCTTCCTCCAAGGGACCACAACTTCTCACCAGCAAGTGAACAAAGCTGGATGGTGAATTGGTCTGATGAACTGATGGAAACAGGCTTCAGAAGGTGGGTAATAACAAACTTTTCTGAGCTAAAAGAACATGTGCTAACCCAATGCAAAGAAACTAAGAACGTTGAAAAAGGGTTAGATGAAATGCTAACTAGTATAAACAGCTTAGAGAAGAATATAAATGACTTGATGGAGCTGAAAAACACAGCACGAGAACTGCGTGAAGGATACACAAGTTTCAATAGCCAAATAGACCAAGCAGAAGAAAGGATATCAGAGATTGAAGATCAACTCAATGAAATGAAATGAGAAGGCAAGATTAGAGAAAAAGGAATGAAAAGGAATGAACAATGCCTCTAAGAAATATGGGATTATGTGAAAAGACCTAATCTATGTTTGATAGGTGTATCTGAATGTGATGGAGAGAATCAATCCAAGCTGGAAAACATTCTTTAAGATATTATCCAGGAGAACTTCCCCAACCTAGCAAGGCAGGCCATGATTCAAGTCCAGGAAATATAAAGAACACCACAAAGATATTCTCCAAAAGAGCAATCCCAAGGCACATAATCATCAAATTCACCAGGATTAAAATGAAGGGAAAAATCCTAAGGGTAGCCAGAGAGAAAGGTCAGGTTACCCACCAAGGAAAGCCCATCAGACTCACAGCAGATCTCTCAGCAGAAACCCTACAAGCCAGAAGAGAGTGGGGGCCAATATTCAATGTCCTTAAAGAAAAGAACTTTCAACCTAGAATTTCATATCCAGCCAAACTAAGCTTCAGAAGTGAAGCAGAAATAAAATCCTCTATGGACAAGCAATTGCTGAGAGATTTTGTCACCACTAGGCCTGCCTTACAAGAGCTCCTGAAAGAAGCACTAAACATAGAAAGGAACAACCAGTACCAGCCACCCCAAAAACATACCAAGTGGTAAAGACCATGGACGCAATGAAGAAACTGTGTCAACTAATGTGCAAAACAACAAGCTGCCATCAAAATGGCAGGACCAAATTCACACATAACAATTTTAACTTTAAATGTAAATGGGCTAAATGCCCCAATCAAAAGACACAGACTGGGAAATTAGATAAAAAGTCAAGACCTATTTGTGTTCTGTGTTCTGAAACCCATCTCATGTGCAAGGACACACATAGGCTAAAAATAAAAGGAATGGAGGAAGATTTGGGCATTACATCTGGTAAAAGGATCAATGCAACAAGCAGAGCTAACAATCCTAAATATATATACACTCAATACAGGAATACCCAGATAAATAAAGCAAGTTCTTAATGACCTACAAAGAGATTTAGACTCCCACACAATAATAGTGGGAGACTTTATCACTTTACTGTCAATATTAGACAGATCAACAAGACAGAAAATTAACAAAGATATTCAGGACTTGAACTCAGACATAGACCAAGCAGACCTAATAAACATCTACAGAACTCCCCACCCCAAATCCACAGAATATACATTCTTCCCAGCACCACATCACACCTCCTCTAAAACTTACCACACAATTTGAAGTAAATTACTCTTCAGCAAATGCAAAAGAACAAAATCATAACAAATAGTCTCGCAGACCACAGTGCAATCAAATTAGAACTCTGTTAAGAGACTAACTCAGAACTGCACAACTTCATGGAAACTGAACAAGTGACTCTTGAATGTCGACTGGTTAAAAAAATGAAATGAAGGCAGAAATAAAGATGTTCTTCAAAACCAACAAGAATGAAGACACAATGTATCAGAATCTCAGACACATTTAAAGCAGTGTCTGGGGGAAATACATGGCAATAAATGCCCACATGAGAGTTGAGGTAAGATCTAAAACTGACATTCTACCAACAAAAATGGATGAGCTAAAGCAAGATCAAAAAAACTCAAAAGCTAGCAGAAGACAAGAAATAACTAAGATCAAAACAGAACTCAAGGAGATAGAGACACAAAAAATCCTTCAAAAAATCAAGAAATCTAGGAGCTGGTTTTTAAAAAACAGCTGGTTTTTGAAAACATCAACAAAATAGACATACTGCCAGCCAGATTAATAAAAAAGAAAAGGGAGAGGAATAAAATAGATGCAATAAAAACAATAAAGGGGATATCACCACTGATTTCACAGAAACACAAACTACTATCAGAGAGTAGTACAAACAACTCTATGCACATAAACCAGTAAACCTGGAAGAAATGGACACATTCCTGGATACTTATACCCTCCCAAGCCTAAACCAGGAAGAAGTTGAAACTCTGAATAGACCAGTAATGAGGGCTGAAGTTGAGGCAGCAATTGATAGCCTACCAACCAAAAGAAGGCCAGGTCCAGATGGGTTCACAGCCGAATTCTACCAGACATACAAAGAGGAGCTGGTACCATTGCTTCTGAAATTATTCCAAACAATACAAAAAGAGGGAGTGCTTCCCAAATCATTTCTGAGACAAACATCATGCTGATACCAAAACCAGTAGAGACTCAACAAGAAAAGAAAACTTCAGTCCAATATTCATGATGAACATAGATGCAAAAATCTTCAATAAGACACTGGCAATTCAATTGCAACAGCACATCAAAAAGCTTATCCATCAAGATGAAGTAGGCTTCCTCTCAAGGATGCAAAGCTGGTTCAACACATGCCAGTCTATAAATATAATCCACCACCTAAACAGAACCAAAGACAAAAACCACATGATTATCTCAACTAATGCAGAGAAGGCCTTCCATAAAATTCAACAGCCCTTTATGCTAAACACTCCCAATGAACTAGATATCCAAGGAACATATCTCAAAATAATAAAATCTATTTATGACAAACCTACAGCCAATATCATGCTGACTGGACAAAAATTGGAAGAATTCCCTTTGAAATTTGGAACTAGACAAGGATGCCCTCTCTCACCACTCCTATTCAATATAGTATTGGAAGTTCAAGCCAGAGCAATTAGGCAAGGAAAAAAAGATAAATTGTATTCAATTAGGAAAGAAAGAGTCAAACTGTCTCTATTTGCAGAAAACATGACTGTATATTTAGAAGACTACATTATCTCAGCCCCAAATCTCCTTAAACTGATAAGGAACTTCAGCAAACTTTCAGTTTACAAATCACTGTGCAGAAATAACAAGCATTCCTATACACCAATAACAGACTAACAGATAGCCAAATCAATAGTGAATTCCTATTCACAATTGCTGCAAAGAGAATAAAATACCTAGGAATACAACTAATGAAGGATGTAAAGGACCTCATCATGGAGAACTACAAACCACTGCTGAAGGAAATAAGAGAGGACACAAACAGGTGGAGAAACATTCCATGCTCATGGTTCAGAATAATCAATATTGTGAAAATGGCTGTACTGCCCAAAGTAATTTATAGATTCAATGCTATCCCCGTCAAGCTACCAATGACCTTTTTCACAGAACTGGAAAAAAACATGACAAACTTCATATGGAACCAAAAGAGAGCCCAGATAGCCAAGACAACCCTAAACAAAAAGAACAAAGCTAGTGGCATCACACTACCTGAATTCAAACAATACTACAAGGCTACAACAATCAAAACAGCATCATACTGGTACCAAAACAGAAATATAGACCAATGGAAGAGAACAGAGGCCTCACAGTCAATGCCACACATTTACAACTATCTGTTCTTTGACAAACCCATCAAAAACAAGCAATGGGGAAAGGATTTCCTGTTTAATAAATGGTGTTGGGAAACTGGCTAGCCATGTGCAGAAAGCAGAAACTGAACCCCTTCCTGACACCTTACACTAAAATTAACTCTAGATGGATTAAAGATTTAAACATAAGACCTAACACCATAAAAACCCTAGAATGAAACCTAGGCAAAACCATTAAGGACATAGGCATAGGCAAGAACTTCATGACTAAAACACCAAAAGCATTGGCAACAAAAGCCAAAATAGACAAATGGGAGGCAATCAAAGCCAAAATAGGCGAATTGGTCCTACTTAAACTCCAGAACTTCTGTACATCAAAAGAAACAATCATTAGAGTGAGCCAGCAATGAACAGAATGGGAAAATATTTTTGCAATCTACCCATTTGACAAAGGGCTAATATCCAGAATATACAAGGAACTAAAACAGATTTACAAGAAAAAAGCAAACCCATTCAAAAGTGGGCAAAGGATATGAACAGACACTTTACAAAAGAAGACTTACATGAGGCCAACAAACATATGAAAAAATGCTCATCATTACTGGTCATTAGAGAAATGCAAATCAAAACTACATTGAGATACCATCTCACACCAGTTAGAATGGCAATCATTAAAAAATCTGGAGACAACAGATGCTGGAGATGAGGTGGAGGAATAGGAACCCGTTTACACTGTTTGTAGGTATGTAAATTAGTTCAACCATTGTGAAAGACAGTGTGGCACTTCCTGAGGGGCCTAGAACTAGAAATACCATTTGACCCAGCAATCACATTACTGGGTATATACCCAAAGGATTATAAATTATTCTATTGTAAACACACATGCACACATATGTTCATTGTGGCACTGTTTACAAGAGCAAAGAACTGAACCAACCCAAATACATGGATGATAGACTATACAAGGAAAATGTGGCACATGTACACCATAGACTACTATGCAGCCATAAAAAATGATGAGTTTGTGTCTTTTGTAAGGACATGGATGAATCTGGAAACCATTATTCTCAGGAAACTGACACAAGAACAGAAAATCAAACACTGCATATTCTCACTCATAGGCAGGTGTTGAATAATGAAAACACATAGACATAGGGAGGGGAGCACCACACACTGAGGTCTGTTGCAGAGGCAGGGGAGGGACAACAGGGAGATGGGAAGGTTGGGAAGGGATGCCATTGGGAGAAATACCAGATATAGGTGACGGGGGGATGGAGGTAGCAAACCACATTGTCATGTATGTACCTATGCAACAATCCTGCATGATCTGCACATGTGCCCTAGAACCTAAAGTACAATAAAAATAATAAAAACAAATTTTCAAAAGGTGAAAAAAAACCAAACTGGTCCCACCCACACTGGGATCTATTTGCTATGCCTACGAAAAGTAATCAGAAGAAGCAGTTTGACCATGGTACCACCTGTATCTCAAGCTCTGGATTTATCCAGGAGATCAATCAGAATTGCAATTTCAAAGATAGATTGTTCATGCTCTGGATTCTATCTAGTCTTGGTTAACCACTCTAGAGTTTAGTTATCATGAGATTTGACTGACACAGAGAAAAATAATTCACTAATTATAATGGAGAGAGAAAAGCACCCCACTCTTGAAGTGCAGTGCAGAATAAAAGAAAAGGAGGACACGTGAGCTTGAGTAATTTCTGGCTCTAGAGCAAGCCCTTTGCAGGGAGAAACTCCTATGGAGGGATAGTCTAGGTTATTCAATGACTGATAACAAGAGGATTAAAGTAAGTCCATTTTTGTAATAGGATTAGAAAGTTCACATAGAGTGAGAGATCTGAGAATGCAGTATTGAGAGTTGAGGCTTGGGAAAAGCTCCTGCACTTCAGAAATGAAATAATATCTGAAAAAGTCATAAATACGATGGAATGTATTCTTTTTGAGGACTGGCTGCTGCAATTGCAGGTCTTCCCAGTGGAAGGACATTTAAAACACAGAAATACAAAAAAATCAATAGTCAACAAACACACATATTTCCTTTAATAGAACAA
Source organism: Leontopithecus rosalia (assembly GCA_028533165.1). Classification (NCBI taxonomy): domain Eukaryota; kingdom Metazoa; phylum Chordata; class Mammalia; order Primates; family Cebidae; genus Leontopithecus; species Leontopithecus rosalia. Next base: position 91,118,683 of record CM052651.1, on the reverse strand, counting down.
ACAACTTAATATTTATTTCCAGTCTATTTTTACCATATAAACATTTTAAATATTCTAATATATGCATGCATTCTCCTTCACAAAGAATTGTACAGAATTGATAAATAAGTCCCTTTGGAACATTTCCTCCATCACTGACAGGTGCATTTTCACTTTCTTCAGCCTCACAGGAAATCACTGTCATGTGCTTAGTGTGTAGCATACAAGATACTCTTTGTTTCTGAATAATACCAATTATTCTCCAAATTAACTGTGTTAATTCTCTCTCTTATGAGGTATTGTAAAAACTATTTTACTATATCCCTAAATATTTTTCCAAATCTAAGACATGCAAATAAAAATAGAATCACTCTTTGTATGTGTGGGTTGCTTTAGTGAACCTGATAAAAATCAGTGTACAAGTGTGGGTTTATTTCTAGCTTTTCTATTCTGTTTCACAGATCTATTTGTCATTTCTAATATAAATAATACATTGTCTTGATGACTGAAGCCTTATGGTTAAGTCTTGAAATTAGGTAATAAATTCATCTAACTTAGTTTCCTTTTTAATATTGTCTCTTCTACTCTCTTTGCATTTCCATGTAAAGTTTAGGCTCAGTATGCCGGTTTCATGCATTGCATTCCAAATCAGAAAGCCTCCAGGGATCTTGATTGAAAATACTTTGAATATTCCAATCAATTTTAGGAGAATTGACATCTTAACAGTATTGGGTCTTCTGAAATATGGTTATGACATATCTCTACATATACTTATCTAGATTTTACCCACTTTCTCTCAGCAATGTTGTGTATTTTTCAGCACAGAGGTCCTGAACATCCTATGTTAAATTTATTTCTATTTAGTTGTTTATATGGTGATATTATTTTCTTCTCATCTTGAATTGTATTTCTTATGTGTCTAGGGAGGGATCTGGTGGGAGTGATTGGATCATGGGGTGGTTTCCCCCATGCTGTTCTTGTGATAGTGAGGGAATTCTCACAAGACCCGATGGTTTTAAAAATGGCAGTTTCTCCTGTTCTCTCTCTCTCCTGCTGCCTTGTGAAGAAGGTACTGGTTCCTCCTTCAACTTCTGCCATTATTGTAAGATTCCTGAGGCCTCCTCAGCCATGTGGAACTGAGTCAATAGAATATCTTTCGTTTATAAATTAGCCAGTCTCAGGTAGTATTACTATGCAGTGTGAGAAAGGACTAAAACAGATGGTATTACAATGATTTTAATTTACAATTGTTTACCACTAGTATATACAGTTGACCACTGGGTAACACAGGTTTGAACTGCATAGATCCATTTTTACATGGATTTTTCTTGTATAAATATAATCAATTCTCCCTATCAGAAGCTACACATCCACAACAGCACAATAGGTTGCTTAAGATTTTCTGTATAAACAATATCATCTCCAAATTATGATATGTTTACTTCTTTGTTTTCAGTATTTATGTCTTCCATTTCTTTTTGTTGCCTTATTGCTATGGTATTATATCTTTAACACAAAATTGAATGGAAGAGGTATCCTTGTCATTTTCTGATCTTAGGGAAAGGGCTTTCAGTATTTAGTCATTAAGTTTGATGTCACCTTTAGGGTTTTGGTATATATGACCTTTATCAAATTGGAAGTTATTGCTACAAATGGATACAAAATATTTTAAAATGCTTTTTTACATTTATGAGAATTATCATATGTTTTTTTCCCTTTTATTGTGTTAATTTGGAAAATTATAACTTTTGTTCCTTGGATATTAAACTTTTCATTTTTTCAGAAAATTCTTATATCTGTGTTATATAAAGATTTGACTTACTAATAAGTTATTAAGTCTATTGGGTGTGTGTTTATGAGAAATATTTATTGGTAATATTATTTTTTTATATTTTTGGTGTAATTCTGTCATTTTGCTATTTAGGTTTATATTGGCTCTATGAAATAAGTGGAAAAGTATTCCTTGTTCCTACATTTTCTTAAGGGTTTGGGGTAAAATTGATACTTTCACTCCATAAATGATTTATAGAATGTATTAATGATATTTACTATTATAAACTATCTTTATTGTTTTTGAAAGATTAGATTTTCTCTCTATATATGATACTATTTACCATCACCTGCAGAATTTTCCTTAACAGGCATTTTAAAGTACATCTGCTAATGACAGATTCTTAGTTTTCTTTCACATGTAGCCATTTTATTTTGTCCTCATTTTTAAAGGATATTTTCCTGTACATATAAATCTGGCCTTACCCAGTAATTTTAGCTTTGTTTTTATGTACATGACTAGGAGTTCACTGTTAGTGCCTGGTGCCTGTTTTTTTTTTTTTTTTTTTTTTTTTTCTGGGTTGACCTCTTTACATTTTTGTGCCTATGCTTTCTCCAAATTTTGTCTGGTTCTTAAAACCAGAAAAACTGCCTTTTCTCTTACCTCATAGCACACTACATGAAAGAGAGACAATTTCTATTCATAACCTTTCACTAGACTCATTTCTTTTGGTGAGATATCTAGTTTTTATCCGTAATACGCTATATTCAATAGGAATTTAATTATAAGAATCTTCAATTCTTTAGTAAATTGTGTTCTTAGTTCTTTCTTTTATCTTTCACCCATAGTATTAATTTTTAAAGTGAGTTTTCAGATAAAATGATTAGACATTTAGTCTGGATCAATCATATTTTATCAGGTTCTATTGTGGAAAAAAAGGATCCTTTCCTTGTGGGCCAGAGAACGTGAACAAATGTGAGCAAGTGAATTTTACCATATACTTTAACTCTTTTTTGTTATTCTACATTAACTCTACTTAACAGAATACTTCTTTGTAACTTTTGTAAACAATTTGTGGGTATATAATAAGTGTAAATATTTATGGGGTACACGAAATGTTTTGATACAGGCATGCAATGTAATAATCATATCATGAAGAATGGGGTATTCATCTCTTCAATAATTTATCTTTGTGTTACAAACAATCCAATTATACTATTTTAGTTTCTTAAAATGTACAATTAAATTACTATTGACTATAGTCACCCTGTTTTGCTAACAAATACTAGGCTTTATTCTTTAACTTTTTTGTATTCATTAACCATCTCTACTTCCCCTGAACCTTACCACTACCCTTCCCAGCCTCTAGTAACCATCATTCTACTCTCTGTCTCCATGGCTTTAATAGTTTTGAATTTTAAATTTCACAAATAAGTGAGGACATGTGATGTTTGCCTTTCTGTGCCTGGCTTATTTTGCTTAACATAATGATCTACAGTTTTATCCATGTTGTAGCAAATGACAGCATATCTTTTATTTTCATGGCGGAATACTACTCCATTGTGTATATGTACCACATTTTTTTTATTTCATTCATCAGTTGATGGACACTTAAGTTGCTCCAAATATTGGCTATTGTGAACACAGCTGCAGCTTCAACAAACATAGGAGTGTAGATATTTCTTGGACATAACGATTTATTTTCTTTGGGAAATGTACCTAACAATAGGATTACTGGATCACATGGTAGCTTTATTTTTAGTTGAGGAACCTTTAAACTGTTCTTCATAGTGATTATATTAATTTACATTCCTTCCATTGGTTTACGAGGGATTCCTTTCGCTTTACATCCTTGCCAGCATTTGTTATTGTCTGTCTTTTGGAAGAAAGCCATTTTAACTAAAGTGAGATGATATTTCACTGTCGTTTTGATTGTATTTCTCTAATAATCAGTGATGTTGGTCACCTTCTCATAAACCTGTTTGCCATTTGTACGTCTTCTTTTGAGAAATGTCTATTGAGATCTTTTGCCCATGTTTTTGATGAAAATATTAGAATTTCTTTTTCAGTAGAGTTGTTTGAGTTCTTTATATACTGTGATTTTCAATTTATTGTGAGATTGGTAGTTTGCAAATAATTTGTCTCATTTTGTAGCTTGTACTTTGTAATATTTTAATAAAATAGTTGTGACTTTTTCATTTAAATATCTGTTTTTTCCACGTGGATTTCCAATGCCATCTTTCCCAATAATGTTTTTATGTACATATATATATATATATATATATATATATATATATATATATATGTCTTCTTACAAAAACACAACCATATCCTTTGGTATCAAGTAAAGCCTAGAAAACCTTTTACAATTTAATACATGTATTAATTTACTATACAATTTTGATAAGTGATATTTTAGATGAACTTTAGCATAATACTTTTCAAATTTTGCATGCCTAAGTTTCTTCAGGACAGCATCTTGAAACAAAGGTTGCCAGACCCCTAAATTCTGATTGAGTGGTTCTGCATTAATACCAATAATTTTTAATTAAAATTTCCCTGGTTACACTGATGCCAATGGTCTGATCACCAAACTTCAAGTAGCTCTGCCCTAATTAGGCATTTTTTTAATTTTAATATTTAAGTGATTTATAGTTTTATTACTGTAAAATTATTGGTCCATATGTTGTTAAATTTTTAAAAAAATATTTTGATAGGATTTTAGTGAATTCAAGGAATTGACCATTTTAAAATATTTTATGCAGATTTTTAAAGAATTTCATAATAAATATTATAAACTTATAAGCCTAGTCATAATTGTTTTTCCTATATCATTGCTATGACTGTCTATTGTAATTACCATTTAATATTTATCAATTGAAAGATAATACGTATTATCATTTTACTTTATTTTGTCTTTATTTCATTATTTTGTTTTCTTAATTTGTATGGTTCCCATTTAGTCTCTGTACATATTTATATGGGAAACTGGATGAGGAAACATAGAATATAGAAAACCTCAGTGATTATGCAATAAATAGGATATTATTTTGTCCTAAACCAGAGTCCTGTTCTCCACAGAATCCAGTGAAAAGGCTCATGACCAGGGGACATGTAGCTAGTAATGAGTGCTGGATGGAGCACTGCAAGCTCTCCACAACTGAAGAAAGGCAGACTCCGATGTTATCAGGACACTGCCATGGTGTGAAACAGGTGTGCTGACTAGGTTGTACAACTGCAGTTGAGAAAAATACATTTTGCCAAGCAATAAGGCTTCATATTAAGAAGAAAAAATTATCAAATAAAAAAATGACAAGTCTCCCTGAAGAAAAAAAAAACAGCATTAGGTAATAAAAATTTCCAGGATAAAATGCTTTGTTTATTTAAGTGATATGCTGCAAATTGCCATAGTCTCTGTTGATAAGGGCATTGTATTTAAAAGTAAACAAGGTTGATAGAGATGTTTCACAATATTGGAAATGTATTAAAAGCCTATTCCTTATCATTAATAATAAACTTCCTTAAGTGTTTTTTTTTTCTATTCAAAGTAATGAATACTGCTGTTACAGCATTGTACTGTAGAGTTGGTTGTTTTACAATCATATTTACAGTGGGATAGACACTAGGAAAAGTAATGGCAAGTGAAAAGGTGATAATAGAGCCAGCGTACCATGTACAGAGAGATAGGATCTGCTGTGAAATTAAAGTTCATGAGAAAGATGCATTAAGTATTTGGTTTAAGAAAGGCAAGGCTGAAAAGACACAACAATTTGAATTAACTAAATTCTTGTATGGGCACCAGTTATCTTCTGTAGTCCAGAGTTTCAGGATCAGGCAAGGAATCTGGTTAACAGGTCAACTTTGATGTGACTGCATTGTTAAATACAAAACCTGATTCTTGATGATAAGGTAGCATAAAAGTAGTCTAAACAAAATATATCTGTATTTATAAGTGAATGCCATGATGCCACTGGGATTCAGGCACAGTAATCAGGATGTATCTACACATAATCAGTGTCAAACTAATCAATGCTGTATATCCTCTTGATAAAACTGTGGCAGAACGAAGGATTTTTATTATGTTGTCTTTCTGCTCTGCTAGGCCTGCAATGGAGCCTCTACAGGCTTTCCAAGTGGTTTTCTCATTTACTAAGCTATAAATCAGGATCCTGATGACCCAACATGGCATGTTGTTATCTGTCATGTTGAAACATTTGTAGATTTGTTATATCAGTCAATGCCCAGGTTGCACAATGATTGTCCACATCTGAACACATAGAGGCAGAGTTGCAATGCATTTTTCACAGATGGAATCAATAAACACGCAGATGTTTTGAAGTACAAAAGGAGGTTCTATGTCAAAGCTTTCACACTTTGCATCTAATGGTAAGTAGGGTTATGCATTATGTTTAGCTGCATTTTCTCAGAGATTAATCACTTAACTGTGGCAGCATACATAAACAGAAAGTCTGTAGAAATGCTTTGGAGACTACATCAGCCATGATCCAACTATTAAAACATAAACCACTCTGAGTGTTTAGAAAAGAGGGAATTTAAAGTAAGAACTCATTACACAGGTAATAGGAGAGACCCAGAAACCAACTAGAAATATCCAATTGGAAAGTATATCTTTGTATAACTTTAAACAGATCACTTTAGAGTCAAGAACTACTGTGGATTTTATCCTTCCCAAGGCTACTTATGAACATTGACTTAGAGATACTTACTAGTTTTTTCTTTCGGTGAACCCATATAAATATAATTTTCCCCACACACCCATACACAAATGCATTCCAATTTAATTACATAAAAATATATGTATTAATAACTGGAGGAGCAAGTAAAGAGATAAAGATTCCACCTCATATTTGTTCTTTTTAGGTAAGCTTCAGGGCCTTGGGGCTAAGTTAAATATCTCCTTTCCCTGACTAGATCTCTCCAATTCCTATTCAATGTGGATTTTTCACTTCTTTGCTTTTACAAATATATTAAGTAGAATTAACAACGCAAAATGCAGTTGCCAGTTCACTTTTCAGTTCTACTGACAAACTGTTTACAGTCTGGTACAGTGCCTGGGTCAAGGTGGATGCTCAGTAAATACTTGCAAAAGGAAAATAATTAAAATAATTAAATGTTCTATATCCTTAGAGCATTTCTTTAAAAATGACATAAATATAGAGAGCTTTAGGTAGGGGTTTTACAAGTAAGCTCCAAACTTTGCAGAGGAAGATAATCAAGACTATCCCCAAGTCTGTTTAGAAACTTTTAGATGGTAAAATGATAGGAAAGACATCCCAATAAACTGAATAATGTTTCTCTAGTATCAAGAGGCTGGATTTTGTCTTCCTTGAATATACCTGAAAATACAAACAAAAATGCAGTCATTATGCAGAAAATAAATCAGTTGCCTTTTTTTCAGAACTAATAAGAAGGAATTGCCTGATCATATTTCTAGAATACCCACAGGCCTGATCTTAATCTGAGAGTCCTATGTGTACCCAAGCATCACTGTTTTACTATAGTACTCTATAATATCCATGGGTCTATCAATGTATTTATATCTGTGTTTTAGATCGACTTTCACAAAACTTCAAAATTTGATGAGCAGAAGTGAGGCAGAGGTGACTCTCTTTGTGCTACTGGCTGATGGTGGCAGTAAACAACAACTGCTGTTTTGTTGCAACAGTGTTTATTATCCACTGTACTGCTTAATTGCCAGGAACATGTGCATTCAGAAACAAACTGGGAAACTGAGGCAATCATGTTAATGTCACAGGAAAAAAAGCCATGCAGAAAGAAGGCCCAGTATAAATGCTGTGAAACAAAGCCAGAAAGAAGGCCAAAGTGGATGTACTTTATGAATAGGAAGAAGATGGGCAGTGAAAATCAAGACCATTTCCTATATAGTTTCACAGGCCATAGTAACAAGGAAAGATATTGCTTAGCATTTAATGGAAAACCATTGGCAGTTTCCAAGAAAGAAGTAATATAATCTGATGTACATATTAAAAAACTGGCTACTGATGAAAGGTAGTCTGTATATAAATTGTTACAGGACACAGGGAAGATGTTACTGTCATTTAGATAAACAAGCATGATAATTTAAATTAAGGTTGCAGTGGTGGAAATGCTAAGATAATAGTAATGCAGATTGCATTTTAATTTATGCCTTTGTGTTTACTAATTTGAGATGTGATTCTCTGTGTGTCTGAATTTCTTCAAATATTCATAATAACGTATTACAAGCTTCCCATAGTTTCATTCATTTAACTAAGATATAAATAATTTAGAGTAGTTTGATTTATGACATATTCCTCTAATGGAAATCCAAATATCCATTAACTGTAATCAACCCCAATTTATATTAAAGCAGGAGATTTTGGACATCTAGATTCATTTTTGTTTGTTTGTTTTAATTTCAAATTCCTGAGAGGAAAACACTTCCACTTGACATTCAATACATAAACTTATCCGCATTGAGTTCAGGGTTAAGGATAGAGAAAATGAAACAAGTGATACCTATTGCATTAAAATAATATGTAAGACATGTAAAAAGTCTTCTTCTCACAATACTATTGCTCTGATGAATGTCTAAAGAAATAAATATTATGACGTCATTTGGTAATTACAGGAAAACTTTTTTTGAGTATATGCAGATTGCTAACTATGTGGAAGTTGCTCTTTGCCTTCTCTCTTTCTTTGAAAGTAGAAAACAATCTTAAATATGTCGAAGATATAAGGATGACGTATTATAACAAGATATATTGCCTCGTGTAAAAACAAAAATGTCAAAAAGTAAAAAGAAGCTAATTATGAAATACTGTTCAATGTCATTTTCTGTGCTGCGTCATGTTAAGGAGTTTTGAAAGATGAAGTTGAATGATGTGGCATGGCAAAGCAAGTGGTTAAAGATCCTCAATCTCTCTCTCTGGGAGTTGCCTGCTAGTCAAATTATTCACTGCAAATGAGAATAATGCACATTGCAAGTAAAGCTGACAGGAACAGCCTCACACATCATTGAATAATGAATAACATGGACTTGTCAAAACAGGAAAATATTTTCTTGAGACTTCAGTTAAATAGGTCTTAATGACTATAATCTTTGAAATGAATTTTAATATAGTATAGTTTCTGAAAGTATAAAATTCATTTGATGATGTTTCTCTAGCTTTGTTTTGTAAACGTGTGCTATAAATCTGTGTTGTAAGGTCTCTAATCATTTAATTATTCTTATTATTTGGATAAATGCAGGAATGTAGTTGCCAGATTAATACACCATTAAAATTAACTCTAAGTCTTTCTTGTATGGCCATTTTATACAAGTTAGTTTCTGTCTTTTTTGATTGAGGTGTTCTTTCAAAATCTCATAATTCCTGGTGATATTTTCTCAAGCTTATAAATGAATAATTAAAAACTGAAAAGAAGCTCAAATATATGAACAGGGTTGATATACTAATTAGTATTTAAATCCACTATGTGTAATGAAATGAGACTAGGTGGCTTTATGTGAGGTAATGCATACCCATCCACCCCAAAACCTGTATCCATAGGCTTTTTCTATTAGACTGGTCAGTTTTCCCAAGAGGCACTCTGAGTTGTGTTTTGTTAGCTGGATTAGGATGTAAAGTGGGACTTTTATGAGATAAATCACATCATCAGCAGCAGAGTTTAGTGAACCCCAGGACAGAGATTTTCTTATTCAACTTTCCTTGGGAATAAACTTATTTTTCTGCAGGAGTGGAGGAAGACGGCTCCTTGGATAGCTAGTGATGAAGTTTATCAAATCCTTTCGTACACTTGCAAATAGTCCTCTTCTAAGCATCTTTCTCTTGAGCACATGCCTTCAGAGAGTTGTTCTGCCTCTGAATCACCAGGCATTTTTCAGGAATTCTGTGAAAGAAATATACAAGATTCCTGGACTATCCTCTACTAACTCATGGACACCTGTTTAGACATTTGTTAGATAGGAAGATATATTTAAACCCCTCATCATTTATTAATTGTGTATCTACTTCTCTTTATATAAATTGGTTGAGATTTCTCACCTTTAGTCCTATCTGCTCCATATTGTTTATATTTTGCAGATTTATTTTTTAAAATACATTCAATTTGGTTATTGGAATTGTGGAATTTAGTAGAGATAAAGGTAAGTGCTCAACAAAAAGTTCAATAAAAATCTCAACTGTAATATTAATTTTCTTAAAAATTATCTAGACTTTTTAAAAATAATTTATATATTAACCATTTACACTTTTGCCCATATCAGTATATAAAAACTTGTTGAAAATTCCATATCTTCAGTTTTCTACTGAAATTTTAAAGCTTTTTTTCAGTGTGATGTTTTGAATTTGCACTTTCATGAATATAATATGTTTATTGAGATTTAATATTGCATCAGTAAAAATTATCTAATGATCTCAAACTAATATTAGCTTGACTGTTATTTTTTTCTGTCCCTTGGCTTTACCTACTTTTCATTTCATTTTAATGCAAGTTAATATAAATTTGCATTCAGAATAATGAATATTCTGTTGTTACAAATGTTATCTAAGAAAAACTGGCTTAAATCTTGTATATTTATTTTTATGACAGATATACTCACTTGTAATTTTAATTTCTTATTTTATTTTTCATGTTTCCTTGGCATTTCCTTCTATGTTTGTCTCTTTCTCTATGTTGTTGTTTTACATGCTCTTAAATTATTTGGTGGGTAGATACTCTGCTTTCAGTATTTTAGATAAAGTACATTTTTAAGGGCATACCTAAGTTAATATTTAACAATGATTAAATAATTATAATTGGGGTAACTCTAGTCAATATTCTAATATTGATCTAATATTATCACTGCAACTGCAATTAAGCCACTTACATTTTCTGATCCTTATTTTTTTACTGTCTAAAATGAACATAAAAATAAATGACTTAGGATGGTCAAAGGATAACTAAATATCTGAAATAAAAACAGAATGCTGCATTTATTGCTTATTATATTAACGGGAGCTGTCCTATTTAGGTAGTCTGTCTGAGTAGAAAGCATGGCCATCTTATACAAGTTTTAAAAATATTATAGAGTTCAGGGATTTGTGGGGTTTCAAAAGAATAAATGGGATGGCATCATCTGTAGAAGTATGTTACTTCAGCAAGACTATTGTTGACAGGTTAGCACTTAGAGGGGTTTTTATATTATTTTATGTGAATAGCTAATTTTGATAAACAAGGTGCTATAATTGATTGGTTGGAGTGCAAAAGCTTGCTCACTGAGAACAGTTTTTACTTACTGAATAAGCAGGTTAAAACTGGTCTGGATTGCTATGTGTATCATGGTTATTAAGCAGTCAATCTTATTTTTTTATATAAGTATAGAAACTTTCAGGAATATTTGAACAAACTGAATCAAATGCTTTATATAGAGGAATGAAAACATTCCATGATTCATTCTAGTACTGAATGCACTGCAGTTAATAACATCATTAATGTTATAGCTAATTTTCAATAAAAATATAGACACTTTGCAAAGCTTTCCATGCTATGTCTCTGTATTGTAAATAATTATTTTAAGAAACTTCTACTATAACATTCTTCATCTGTAATGTATATATCTGTTATTCTCTATGAATATATAAATTATAAATGTTCCTTTTTTTTCTTTCTGCAGTACTCTTTAGTTTCAGTTCACACACTCAATAAACACTTATTGAGTGTCAACTCTGCAACCATATGCCTCATATTTTTCTATATGCTGAGGATATAGCAATTTACACACAAACACAAACATATGACAGGAGTTGGGTAGAGAGAAAAAGAATATAGAGTCCAACTAGGTAAGATCTCTTAAATAAAAAGAATTACACAAGTAATTTATTCTTTAATATGGTGTTGAGTGCCAAGATGAAATATATGGTATTGTGAATTTTGAAAACAGAGTCATAGAGAAATGCCTTTTCAATATAGACATAAAATATGAGTAGTAGTTAGCTAAGAAATGAATGAGTGATTGGGAAAGGGGCTAAGACAATTCTGATGGCTAAAGTTGCATTTAAGCCACTAAAAGGCAGTCTGTGTAAATATACAATAAAAGATGAAAAATGATAGAAAAAAAATGCTGGGATCATAGAAAGCCTGAAACCAATTGAATGATACTAACATTTAAAATGTGAGAATTTACTCAATTAAACTTAGATTCTTATTTGAACATAACAAGGTTGTTATGTGAGAAACAGAAAGAAAGAAAAAAAAAGAATTTGTGGTCCTGTCTGTGCAGCAAGGGAGGGGGTTATTTTGGTAGTCATATCAAGTAGGCACATTTTTTTCTGCTGTTGTGGCATGAAGATAACAAGGTGCAGTAGTGTTACAGACTGACATTAAAGGCATATTTTACAGGATTTAGTGATCAATTGAATGTAGGAAAATTTGCTATTCAGTAGGCCACATTTCTGAGTAGAAAATTTGGAAGAGTCTTACTTACCTAGTAATTATAGCTGTAAGCAAAATGTAAGAGTAATTTCCATTAAGAGGTTTTTCTACAAGAGAATAATCAAGCTGATCTACTGAAAAACTTCCAATTTTCTCCCATCTTTTAAGTGGAAATCAAGATAATGGTTTTAACTGCTTCTTTTAAAATGTCTGTTTGAGCAATCTGATTTTGTTCTTGAGAAACCAATGACTTCACTTGAAACATTATGTCTTTCTCTTTCAAAAACGTTTTGCCCTTGCATCAAAATAGAATCTCACAAAATAGAAATAAGCTTTCAGTCAATCTTTGAATCATCTCAAAAGTTGATTATCAATGAAACAAAAAGTAGAACTTGAATAGCATTCAGGTCAACAAACCAGACTGTAAAGTAACATAGCTGCAACTCATGTTTAAGAAATCTCGGTTTGTGATTAGTTGATGTACTATATTATACTAATTCTATAATTATATTAGTGTAATTAATATTGAAGTTATAAATTAGTACAAAACTAATAATATACTAATAGTATAAAATTACACTAATTTTATAAATACGAAAGTTGTGCACATGCTCACCTTTCTACAGAAAACTCATAGAGCTGGTGATCAGCAGCTTCCTAGTAAGATCACCAGAGGTGGGTAAATGGACTTAAGCATGCACACTAAGAGACAAAATGGTGGAGTTTAACTGGTATATGACCTTCCTCTGGGAACAGTTGACTGAAAAGGAAAAAGGAACTCAAGTGAACATACACACAACTTCAGTATTATTATAACATTACTATAATATTGTTAGTCTCAGACTATTAATTATAATTCAATTATAATTTACACATAATTTACACTCTCAAAATCATCATACAGAAAGTTGATTTTTCACTATTGAAGTTTCAACTTTATCAGATGGCACCAAATAAAAAATATATATTTACTTTGTATACCTTTAGACTACTACATATAGCTCTGGATTTCACTGATTATTTTAATAATAAACATGAAATTAGCCTTTGTGAAGTCTATGAGAATTAATCTTTGTTATTGGCATCAAATAAATTAAGTAGCTATCTGATCATGTATTCCCAGAAATGGGAATAACAGAGTTAATTTTATTCAGAATTTTCATCCCAGGTTTTTACCTTGGAAATTACTCTTTTTTTTTTGTTTAAATCCTTAAAGTCACAGCATTTTCCTGCCCATATGTTATTTAAGCAACTTTTCCTACAAATGAGGAACATGCGTCTCCAGCTGCATTTTTGTTTATATGGCCCTTAATAATGTTACAGTGTGTGGTTAAGCAGATCTCAGGAGTTGTTAGAGGGCTCAAGTATGCACATTAAGAGCTGAAATGGTGGAATTTAATCAGTGTATAACCTTTATCTGGGAACACTTGACAGGTATGCAAAAAACACCTCACGTGAGCACACGCACTTCAGTAAACGCACTACACGTGTCCCCTCCCAAGTGCTGGCAGGCCGCTGCACAGGTAGACAGCCTGCCCTAAGGGAAAAATCAAGGGAGAAGAAACACAAACCCTAGAACCATGCCAATGTGTAAAACTGCAAGTCCAGGGCTGAATGGTGCACTTGAATCTCTTGAGTAGCCCACTTGGCCCTCTCCAAATGTGTTTTGCTTCCTTTGACTCCTGCTCTAAAACTTTTTAATAAACTGTCACTCAGGCTCTAAAATTTGTTTCAGTCTCTCCCTCTGAATTAAGCCTACTTCTGCCCCGGTCTCAGCCGAATTCTTATCTCCAGGAAGGAAAAAACCATATTTGCTACAGACCTGTATGGATTCACCACTGGTAACAATAATATGAAAGAATTCCATCATCATTGTACATTGCATACATATATCAAAACATCACAATGTACCCCATAAATATATACAACTGTGATTTTTAATTTAAAATAATATTTCAAATTGTATATCATGCTAATATGTATTGTTTGTTTCCACACGAATTTTTTTGAAGACAACTTAATCTTTCCATTGTACACAAAATTTGTATGCTGATGTGTGTAAAAATGCTATGCTAGGACATAAAATAAAATAAAAACCAAAGCTAAAGAAGAATAAATCTATGTTGCAGAATGTATTCAAATTACAACAGTACTGTAGAATATGATTGTTGATTTGTTTGTTCACAATATGGTTTACTAATGCACTTTGATTTGGAGTGTATAGTATAATCTGCAGCTTTAGCTCTCCTAAACTCAGACCTTTTAATAGTGCTATGAGAATTGGAAATAAACACAGAAACATATTTTAGCAGCTTACTATTACTCAGTTTACTGGTATTGATTTATTTGTTTTTAAAGCAAAAAACATTTCAAAAACAAATTAAGTCAAAATTCACAAAAATAGGAGGAAAAATAATACTACATAGGATAGATCACATACGTATTTAGAGGTGGTATAAATAGATTACTGCAAAATAAATCTGTAAATTTTATTATTTTATTTTTCCCCATCAATAAATAGGAAAATATGTTTCTAAAAAATGAATAATAAAGATTTATACATGGTGAAAGATATCTAATTGTAAATCTCATTTACAAAACAACCTTCTTTCTATGTTATTGGCGAATGACACAAAACTACATGGCTCAGATGTTGAACTTCTTGAGCAGTATATTCATGTTATGAAAATCTTCCCCGTGGGCTCACTGTGAGCCATCCATGTTAGCAGTGCTGAGAATTTTAGTGATGCTGGACGGCATCCTTGGCCTGCCTAATTTATTTCGGCACAGATTGCTCTTCCTGGCATAATATTTAGCCTCATAGAGAGATAATTAGATAATAAATAGGTGAGTAAATAGACAGACAGTGTTTGTAGGAGAACAAGTCAAAAAATTGAAACTAAATGACAATAATGCAATGAATAAAGTATTAAATGTATTTTTGTAGACTTTTTGTTTGGAGATATGTGTGTCTTATCATTTAAGCCAACTACAGCTAAGAGTCTGTAGAGGAAGCATAGAATTTGGATATAATACTATTTGTCCTTCACTTTATCTTCTTAATGTACTTAAAATTGTTATTACACATTGTCATCAACCTGTCTCATACCAGAAATATTTGTTCTTGAAGCACTTGTTAGTCACATGACTTTGATCTTGAAGGTTCTCTTTTAATCCATCCT
>CM052651.1:91036411-91103238 GCA_028533165.1 Leontopithecus rosalia | reverse complement strand
CAAAAATGATGAGTTCGTGTCCTTTGTAGGGACATGGATGAATCTGGAGAACATCATTCTCAGCAAATTGACACAAGAACAGAAAAGGAAACACCGTATATACTCACTCATAGGCGGGTGATGAACAATGAGAACACATGGACACAGGGAAGGGAGTACCACACACTGAAGTCTATTGGGGGAAATAGGGGAGGGACAGTGGGAGGGGAGTGGGGGAGGGATGGCATGGGGAGAAATGCCAAATATGGGTGAAGGGGCAGAAGGCAGCAAAACACACTGCCACGTGTGTACTTATGCAACTATCTTTCATGTTCTGCACATGTACCCCAAAATCTAAAATGCAATAAAAATTTTAAAAAATTAAAAAATTTTATAAAAAAGAATATATAATAAAATAAAACTTGAATATAAGCAATTTCTTAAATTTTGTTGGTTATATTCCCAACCACCAGTTTCTAAATTAATTTACAGTGAACAGTTGAAGGTCTCTACAATTACGCCATGTACATTATAATTTTATTTATATATTGGGAAAAATTTGGATTATTGAAAGTAGTAAATTGAGATGACTTACAGAATGTATTGTACAATAATGTTTTACCACAGTTAAATGAAGAATCAATAAGAAGATGCTTTTAATTTAGCATCAATGTATTTTCCTTTATAATGAATTACTCCAAAGGAATTGTAAAGAGGAAGATGTTTTATTTCTTCATGCTGTTGCTTCAGATTATAGCTTGTCAAATTAGGGCCTTGTAAAAGAAAATTTACTCTATTTTATCACAAACCATTTTACAAAATAGTGTATAAAAAATTTAATAGGGCTTATATTCTGGATGAAATCAAGTCTATAGATCAAATAACTTTAGCCCATGTTTAGAAATTTGCTATGATGCTGTAATGTGCAAAATTATTATTATTTATCATTTGTTGTAGCCACACAAAAGTCATAAAGAGGGAAAGCTCTTTCCCTGGGGGCCTACAATCTTAGGACGGCAAGTTTAGCAAGAAAAGTAGTAGAAAAATGAATGGCTGCAAGTGAAACTTTTATTCCCATTTTCCCTTTAGCTTAACCATCTGTTAAAACAGCAATTTGAAATGTAGTCTTGCTTTAGAAGAATGATCAGTGAGCTAGAGACCTTGCTGCCATAGGTATTTGACGTTTTTATTCAGTAAAAAGGGTACCCTTGGGCTACAAAAAAGCTTTGGTGAGCTATTCTTTCAGAAGGCAAGATTTTATGCTATTAAATTATTTTCTGTAACTTTGAATGACTCTGAAATACACAATTGATCACGGTACCTGTAACATTTTTGTTTCAATGGAGATATTTGCTCCACATACGAAAATTGAATACTACTTTGTAGATTGCACTTGGAGAAAAAAAATACTAAAATAGCTAGTGAGACCAGGAATTAGTAATAAATGAAACACAGTAAAAAATATCATGGAACATAGTAACTTTTGGAGAAAAGAAACTGGAACAGAAATGACCATAGTGTGTAGAAAGTGAACAGACTTACCTGGGTGGAGTAAAAGAATACATTGGGAAGAAATGGGAAATAAACATGGAATGCCAAATGGAGTAACAGTATGGAAAATCTTAGAACCAGGGCAATGGGATTAGGAGCAACCTCTCTACTCTCAGGAAAATGCATAAATGATACATATTTAAGGTAGAAATTCTTAGAGTCAGACTCATATTAAAATACTTGGATTCTTCCTCAAGTATTAGATTTCTTAGTTTAATATCCCTGGAGGTTTTTTAGGTGAATTTGATTTGCACTAGATGAATCATAGTTTAGCACAATTTTAACTGATAGGGCAGGAAAATATTATTTGTCTGTAATAGAGTAATAGGGATCATGCCCAAATTGAATTACTGAATTGATTAACCATCCAGAAACACACATTCTCTCTCTCTCTCTCTCTCTCTCTCTCTCTCACACACACACACACACACACACACACACACACGCACAAAGGGACACATATATATCTAAGTAATGAAATGTTTTAAAGGACTAACAAATCAACAAATTATGTAATAGAAAATAGCTTTATATTATCTCTCTCTCTATATATATAATTTTTATCACTATATGTAAACTGTATTGAATTAATATGTAAGAATATAATACATTCATTATTGAAATAGATTAGATTCCATAAAGCTTGCTCCTATGGTAAACCTATGTAATATGTTAATATAATTGTTCTGAGACAGACAATTCTAATTGGAATGCTTTGTCTTACAACAGTTTTTGTAATTATTTTCTTGACTCCCTAATATTGCAGTTGTATTAGATAATATTCAGAAAATCTCATTTTATTATCAATATATTCATGTATAAAAATCTATTCGATTAAGTATCATCTTGCATTTTTTCCTGGTTTTACAATTGTGAATCTTGCCTTTTTTTCTTGACTTTAATGTTCAGAAACTGTTTTGTTAATTTTTCTTTGACCAGGGTGTAGATATGCCTGAGTTCTATGCTTGTCTTTCCCATATTCAATTATAGACAACAATATTGTATCATTGGTTGATAAAACAATATGGGCATCCCTGCATGACAGACACTATATGGAGGTCTGCAGTTCCAGTAGTAAAAAATTAACAAAGCTTCGGCTCTCATGGAGCACACTTTCTAGTATGAGAAATAGACTAAAAACAAAGAAAGACACATGCTCTCCTTTTTACTTAACCTAATTAACACAGAGATCATTTTTAATAATGCAAACTCTGAAATATGATTTATAGTTAACAATACAAGGCTCTGTCAATAATCCACGGTGGTATAGTATGAATAGTGTAAGGAGCTTTTATATAGATGGCATGGTTAGCAAAAGCCTTTCTGAAGTATTGACAACTAGAAGCTGGAAAGGGTCAATCAGGCTGAGAAATGCAGAAAAACATTGATGTTTTAAAGGAACTAAGGGGCTGAAGCTTAGAGTCGTGGCAACTTGTATGTTTATGATTAGTTTTAAAAAATGTTTTGAAAGTGCCACTGCAGTGCAACCTCGGTGACATAGCAATAACTATTTCAAAAAAAACAAGAAGAGAAAAGAAGGAAAAGAAAATGAATTGATTGACTGGATGTCCTGTCTAGATTTCATTTCAAAATTTTCCACCAGTGATATCTTTATTTCTCTTTTTCAAATCTACTACTCGCCATTTTCACCCACAAAGTTTGGACAGGTTTGACTTCACCTTGACTTCTGGTGTGTAACATGAGTATCTTAAACCAACTTTTTAATTCTCTTATCCTGTTCACAGTGCTTGGTTTAGGAAAGGTAATACCCGGTTCTGCAAATGAGAGAGAATCTCATAATACCATGGGCACTAGAAGAATAAATTTTTTTTAACCTTAGATAATGGTTACTGTCTTGTGAGAGACCAGAGAACTGTAGCAGATCACGAGTGGATGTATGGAGATTTACTTAGAATACCTTTGAGAAGAAAATTATTTCTAAATTGAGCATAATATACCTTAGTATACATAAAGGTTTTTGTTTATATTGATTATCCTTATGGTTCCTTATTTATATTTATTATCTGTACATTACAAAATAGCATAGAAGAATTGACTTTCACATATTATTTACTATCCTATCTGTTTAATTTTAATTATCCTTTGTGTGGATACATAGTAGCTGTAAAAATTTGGGGGATAGATAAGATATTTTGCTATAGGCATACAACACATAATAATCATATCATTAAGTGAAAGATTCACCACCTGAATTATATATCCTTTCTTTGTGTTACAAACAATCCACTTATATTTGTTTGGTTATTTTATTTCTTTCAATTAATTATTTTAATACAGCATCTCACTGTGCCACCCAGGCCAGAGTGCTGTGACAGAAACAAGGCTCACTTCAGCCTTAACCTCCTGGGATCAAGGTATATTTTCATCTCAGCCTCATGAGTAGCTAGGATCACAGGCATGTGCCACTATATATGGCTAATTAAAAAAAATATGTAGAGTCAGGTTCTAGTCATGTTGTCCAGGCTGATCTCAATCTCCTGAGTGCAAGCAACTCTGCCTTGGACTCCCAACACTCTGGAATTACAGGCATGAGTCACCTACCACACCTGCACTTTTAAAGATATTTTAAGAGAGAAGAATCTAATAGATGCAATAAAAAATGATAAAGGTGATACCACCACTGATTCCACAGAATTACAAACTACCATCAGAGATTACTACAAACAACTATATGTATATAAATCAGTAAGTCTAGGAGAAATAGAAAAATTCCTGGACACTTACATCCTCCCAAGACTAAACCAGGAAGAAGGTGAATCACTGAATAGACCAATAATAAGGTCTGAAGTTGAGACTGCAATTAATAGCCTGTAAACAACAACAACAACAACAAATCCAAGACCAGACAGGTTCATAGCCAAATTTTTCCAGAGGTACAAAGAGGAGCTGGAACCATTTTTTCTAAAACTATTCCAAACAAACAGAAAGAGGGAATTCTCTCTAACTCATAGCCAGAGCAATCAAGCAAGAAAAAGAAATAAAGTTTATAAAATTAGAAAAAGAGGAAGTCAAATTGTCTCTATTTAAAGATGACAAGATCGTATATTTAGAAGATCCAGACTTTATGGGTGAAAATGGGGAGTAGTGAATTTGAAAAAGGAAAATAAATATATCATTGGGGGAAATGTTTGAAATGAAATCTATAGAGAGGACATCAAGTCAATCAAGTCATTTTCCTTTCTTTATTTTTTCTTCTTCTTTTTTTCTCTAAATATACAATCCCCATCATCTCAGCTCAAAATCTCCATAAGATGATAAGCAACTTCACCAAAGTCTCAGATACAAAGTAAATGTGCAGAAGTCACAAGCATTCCTATACACCAATAACAGACAGAGAGCCAAATCATGAGTGAACTCCTATTCACAATTGCTACAAAGAGAATAAAAAACCTAGAAAAAAACTAACAAGGGATGTGAAGGACCACTTCAAGGAGAAACACAAACCACTGCTCAAGAAAATAAGAGAGGACACAAAAAGTTGAAACAACATTCCATGCTCATGGTTAGGAAGAATCAATATTGTGAAAATGACCATACTGCCAAAGTAATTTATAGATACAATCCTATCCCCATTGAGCTTCCACTGACTTTCTTCACAGAACTGGAAATAACACCTTAAACTTCATATGGAATCAAAGAAACAGTCTGCATAGCCAACACAATCCTAAGCAAAGAAAAAAAAAAAACAAAAAAAAAACCCAAACTAAACAAAACAAAAAAAACAAATAAAAAAACTGGAGGCATGACGCTATGTGACTTCAAACTATACTACAAGGCTATAGTAATCAAAAGAGCATGGTACTGATACAAATGCAGAGATATGGAACAGTGGAACAGAACAGAGACCTCAAAAGTAACATCACACATCTACAAACATCTAATCTTTGACAAGCATGACAAAAACAAGCAATGGGGAAAGGATTCCCTGTTTAATAAATGGTGTTGGGAAAACTGGCTAGCCATATGCAGAAAGCTGAAACTGGACCCCTTCCTTTCACCTTATATGAAAATTTACTCCATATGGATTAAAGATTTAAACATAAGACCTAACACTATAAAATCCCTAGAGAAAACGTAGGCAATACTATTCAGGACATAGGCATAGGCAAGAACTTCATGACTAAAATACCAAAATCAATGGCAACAAAAGCCAAAATAGACAAATGGGATCTAATTAAATTTAAGAGCTTCTGCACAACAAAATAAACAATCATTCGAGTGAACTTGTAACCAACAGAATTGGAAAAAAAATTTTTTTCAATCTACCCATCTGACAAAGGGCTAATATCCAGAATCTGCAAATAACTTAAACAAATTTAAAAGAAAAAAACAAACACCATGAAAAAGTGGGCAAAAGCTATCAACAGACCCTTCTCAAAAGAGGACTTCATGCAGCTAACAAACATGAAAAAATGCTCATCATCACTGGTCATTAGAGAAATGCAAATCAAAACCACATTGAGATATCATCTCATGCCAGTTAGAATTGTAATCATTAAAAAATCAGGAGATAAAAGATGCTGGAAAGTATGTGGGGAAATAGGAATGCTTTTACACTGTTGGGGGGAGAGTAAATTAGTTCAACCATTGTGGAAGACAGTGTGGCAATTCCTCAAGGATCTAGAAATAGAAATATAATTTGACCCAGCAATCTCATTACTGGGTATATACCCAAAGTATTATGTATCATTCTATTATAAAGACACATGCATATGTATGTTAATTGCAGCACTATTTACAATAGCAAAGACTTAGAGCCAACACAAATGTCCATCAATATAGACCAGATAAAGAAAATGTGTCACATATAAGCTATGGAATACTATGCAGCCATAAAAAGGATGAGTTAATGTCCTTTGCAGGGACATGGATGAATCTGGAAACTGTCATTCTCAGCAATCTGACACAAGAACACCAAACCAAACACTGGATGTTCTCACTCATAAGTAGATGTTGAACAAGGAGGACGTATGGACACAGGGAGGGGAACATCACACACTGAGGCCTGTTGGGGGTGGAGGGGCTAGGGGAGGAATAGTAGAGGGTGGGGGATTGGGGAGGGATAACATTAGGAGAATTACTTAATGTATGTGATGGGGGGGTGGATGCAGAAAACAAACATGTCATGTGTATACCTATGTGACAATCCTGCCCAAGCTGCACATGTACCCCAGAATTTAAAGTATAATAATAATAAAGAACTACTTAAATAAATAAATAAATAAATGTACAATAAATTGTTGTTGACTAGAATCACCCTGCTGTACTGTCAAATATTAGATCTTGTTCATTCCAGTCTTTCCAGCAGTATTCTTTCTAGTCTCTGGTAACCAGAGTTTCACTATCTGCATGGGTTCAATTGTTTCAATTTTTAGCTCCCACAAATAAATGAGAACATGTTATGTTTGTTTTACTGTGCCTGGCTTGTTTCACTTAACATAATAACCTCCAGTTCCACCCATGTTATTGCAAATGACAAGATCTTGTTTGTTTTAATGGGGAATAGTACTTTATTGTGTATATGTACTATGTTTTTTATGTTCATTCATCAGTTGATGGACACATAGGTTTTTTCCAAATCCTGGCTATTATACTGATTTCCTTTCTTTGTGGTATATACCTAGGAGAGGGATTGCTGGGTTATAGGATAACTCCTTTTTTTTTTTTTTGAACCTTCAAACTGTTCTTCATAGTGGTTGTACTAATTTACATTCCCACCAGCAGTGTATGAGGGATTCCTTTTCTACACATCCCTGCTAGCATTTGTTGTTGATCAGCTTTTGGATAGTCATTTTTACTGTGGTGAGATTGTAGTTTTGATTTTGATTTTTCTGATAATCAATGATCCTGAACACCTTTTCATATGCCTGTTTACCATTTGTATGTCTTATTTTGAGAAATGTCTATTCTTATCTTTTGCCTATTTTTTGATCAGATTATTAGATTTTTTTCCTATACAGTTGTTTGAGCTCCTCATATAGTCTGGTGATTAACCCCTTGTCAGATGGACAGTATATTCTCTCATTCTGTGGCTTGTCTTTTCACTTTGTTAATTGATTCCTTTGCTGTGCAGAAGCTCTGAACTTAATTGTGATCCCATTTGTCCATTTTTGCTTTGGTTGCCTGCACTTTTGGGGTATTGCTCAAGACAGGTTTGTCCAGTTCAAAGTACTGAAGATTTTCCCATTACATTTTTTTAGTAGTTTCATAGTTTGAGGCCTTACATTTAAGTCTTTAATCCATTTTGATTTGACATTTGTATATGGCGAGAGATAGGGATCAAGTTTTATTCTGCATGTGGATATCCAGTTTTCCCAGCAACATTTACTGAATGAGTTTTCCCTAGCATAGGTTCTTGAAAACTTTGTTGAAAGGAGTTTACTGCAAGTGTATGGATTTATTTCAAAATTTTCTATTCTGCTACATTGGTCTGCATGTCTGATTTTATGCCAGTACCATGCTGTTTTCATCTATAGCTTTGTAGTACAAAGTGAAGTAAGGTGATATGATTCTTCCAGTTGCATCTTTTTTGCTTAGAATAGCTTTTACTATTCTGGGTCCCGTGTGGTTTCATATAAATTTTAGGACTTTTTTTATATTTCTTTGAAGAATGTCATTGGTATTTTGATAGGGATAGCATTATATCCATAGATTGGGGTACTATGGACATTTTAACTGTATTTTATTCTTAATATATATAAACATGGAGTATATATATTTTTTATTTTTTTGTGTCCTCTTCAATTCCTTTTATCAATGCTTCATAGTTTTTGTTGTAGAGATCTTTTGCATTTTTGGCTAATTCCTAATTATTTTATTTTATTTACAGCTATTGTAAATATGCTTTTTTCATATTCTTCACTGTTGGCATATAGAAATGCTGCTGATTTTTGTATGTTAATTTTTTTATCCTGCAAATTTACTGAGTTTATTTATTCATTCCAATAGTTTTCTTCGGGATTCTTTAGGTTTTTTCAAATACAAGATTATAACTGCAAACACACATAATTTCAGTTATTCTTTTTCAATTTGGATGCACCTTGCTTCTGTCTCTTGCCTGATTGCTTTAGCCAGGATTACCAATACTATGTTGAATAACAGTGGTAAAAGTGGGTTTCACTGTGCTGTTCTAGATCTTAGGGGTAAGGTTTTCAGGTTTTCCTTCTTTAGCATGATACTAGCTACAGGGCTGTAATATTTATTTATTTATTTTTTGTATTGACATATGTTCCTTCTATAATCAGTTGTTTTGACTTTCTGAAATTTTTAAAGACATATTTGTAGCCTAAATTATGATCTGTTCTTTAGAGTAATCCATGTGTTGAGCAGAATAATGTGCATTCTGAGTCCATTGGATCAAATTTTCTGGAAATATCCATTAGGCCCCTTTGGTCTATAGTAGAGATTAAATTAGACTTTTCTTTGTCAATTTTCTGTATAGATAACATGACCAATGCTGCATTCTCCAGCTATTATTGTATCAGAATCTGTCTCTCTGTGCCTCTAAGAATAAATTTTTTTTTTATTTTAGCAGTTACCTTACTTGATCTAAGTATTGCATCTGCTGTTTTATGGTTTTCATGGAATATCCATTTCCATCTCTATATTTTAAGTCTATATGTGTCTTTATAGGTGTAGTGTATTTTGTGTAGGCAACAGATGGTTAGGTCTTGTATTTTTATTCATTCAGCCACTCTTAGTCTTTTGATTGGAGAGCTTAGTTTCTTATATTTAATGGTATTATAGCTAAGTCAACAGTTACTGCTGCCATGTTGTTACTTGTTTTCTGGTTGTTTTGTAATCAACTCTTTTGTAATTCTTTTCTGTTTTCTGTTTAGTGAAATAATTTTCTCCCATGGAATATTTTAAATTTTGCTTCTTATTTTTTGTGTATTCTTTGTATGTTTTTAGATTTGAGGTTACCATTAGACTTACAAATAACATAATCCATTATTTAATATGGATAAAAACTTACCACTGATTACATAAACAAACAAACAAGAACTAAACAAGAAGCAAAAGTAAACTAAAAAATCCGTACAGTTTAACTTGTCTCCCTGTTTTTTTAAATTTTTGATCTTTCTATTCATATCTTATTATACTGTGTCTTAAAAATTTGCCATTGTTATTATTTTTGATTAGATCATCTTTTTATTGGATGATCTAATAACATTTTATTACTTTTGAATAGATCATCTACTTGAGGTATGAAGTTTACAAACCATCATCACAGTATTATTCTACATACCATTTATCCTGCTATTAACCAGTTATCCTGTTATTCTACATACCAGTTCCAGGGAGTTTTATATCTTTAAATAATTTATTATTGTTCCTTAATATATTTTTCATTCATATTGAGTAACTCCTGGCATTTCTTATATGACAGATCTGGAGTTGAGAAAATCCCTGGCCTTTTCATTGTCTGTGAAAGCCATTATTTCTTCTTCATACTTGCAGGATATTTTTGCTGGATATAATAATCTACTATAAAAGTCCTCTCTTTCTATTTTCACTATAAATGTGTAATGTCACTCTCTCCTGGCCCATAAGGTTTCGCCTAAAATGTCTGCTGCCAGATACCTTGGCATTTCATTATGTATTATTTTTTTCTTTTATCTTGCTGCTTTTAGGATTCTTTTTTATCCTTGACCTTCTGGGAATTTTATTATTAAGTGCTTTGAGGTAGTCTTGGTTTATATCTGCTTGGTGTTCTATAACTCTCTTGTATTTGTTTATTAATATCTTTTTCTAGCTTTGAGAATTTGGCCATTATTATCTCTTTGAATAATTTTCTCCTTTTATCTCTATCTGTCTCTTCTTTAATGCGAATAACTCTTAGATTTGCCATTTGAGGTTATTTTCTAGATCTTGTAATTGTGTGTTTTTTAAAGTATTTTTTCTTTTGTGGAAATAGCCTACTTTTGAGCTCACTAATACTTTATCCTAATTGATAAATTATGATGGTATTAAGAAATTCTGATGCATTTCTCAGTATGTCAATTGCATTTGTTAGCTCCAGAAACTCTGCTCAATTCTTTGTAATATATTCCATCTCCTTTTTAAATTTATCTGATAGAATTTAAAATTTGTTCTCTGTATTATCTTGAATTTCTTTGAGTTTCCTAAAAACAGGTCTTTTGAAGTCCATCTGAAAATCCTCATATCTCTGTCTCTTCAGGTTTTGTCCCTGGCACATTATTTATTTCATTTGGTGAGGTTATGTTTTCCTGAATAATATTGATGCCTGTGGATATTAATTTGTGTCTAGGCATTAAATATTTCTGCATTTATTGTAATCTTCACAATCTGGGATTGTTTGTATTCACCCTTCCTGGGAAAGTTTTCAGGTATTTGAAAGGACTTGGGTATTATAAGGTAAGTTTTTGGTCATTGCAGCCATATCTGCATTAGGGAGTAATTCAAGGCCGGTAGCACCGTTTTTCTTGCAGACTTGTAAGTATTCCACCTTGGTGGTCTTGAATAAGATCCCAAATAATTCTCTGGATTACCAAGTAGAGACTCTTGTTCTCCTCCCTTACTTTCTTCCAAACATGCAAAGCCTAACTCTCTCGGTGCTGGGCTTCCTGGAGCTAAGAGAGGTATGAAACAAGCACTTTTCTGTCCACCACCAGTGGGACTGCACTAGGTCCCACTTGAAGCCAGCACAGTACTGGGTCTCGCCCAAGGCCCTTGATAAATACTACCTGGCTACCACCTATGTTTGCTCAAGGCTCTAGGACTCTACAATTAGCAGATGGTAATATTAATCTGTTTTCACACTGCTATAAAGAAACTACCTAAGATGGGGCAATTCATTAACAAAAGAGGTTTAATTGACTCATAGTTCCACATGACTGTGGAGGCCTCGGGAGTCATGGGAAAAGGCAACAGGAAAGCAAGGCACATCTTATGTGGTGTCAGGAGAGAGAGTAAGAGACAGAGGAAATGCCACACTTCTAAACCATCAGATCTCCTGAGATCTTAGTATCATGAGAACAGCATGGGAGAAATTGCCCCCAGGATCCTATTATTTCCCACCAGGCTTCTCTCTCAACATGTGAAGATTCCGATTTGAGATGAAATTTGAGTGGAGACACAGAGCCAAACCATATTTTCTTCTCTTTGGAGTAACAAGTTTACCCTTGTCTTGGGCCCTAGCACATCAAGAGATGGTGTCTAGGAGCTGTGGCTGGGAACTGAAAACTTTAGAAATTGTCCTTGTACTCTTCTAACTCACCTGAGCTGACACTAAAACCACAAGACAGTTATGTCTACTTTTCCCTTCTCTTTTCACAAGCAGAAAGTCTCTCCCTTTGTGTACCACCAACACAAGTCCACAGTGAGTATTGCCAGGATACCACCAAAGTTTACTTATGACCCAAAGGCTCTTCAGCAGGTCGGGTTGAAGGCTTCCAGGCCTGTGAGTCACCCTTCAGGACAGTGGGCTCCCAGCTAACTCAGGGTTGGTTCAGAAATGTCATCCAAGAACCAAAGCCTGCAAAAAGGGAACCCAAAAGCCTAGTTGGTGCTCTTCCCCACTGTGGCTAAGCTAGTACCTAACCTGCAAGACAAAGTCCTGTTGAGTTTTTAATCTCATTTTCTAAATTGGAGAGAAGGATACTTTCCTAGCGTTTGTAGCTGAACTCCCTGGAGTTGGGAGAATGGTGACACAAGCACTCTCTTGACCATTCAGGCTTGTTTCTCACAGGCTTGCATGCTCCACAAGTCCGTTGCATCTGAGCACAACTCTGGGACTTGCTGAGTAATTGTGTTTGTTATGGCCTAGACTTCCCTTAGAGTTTATTTAGAATCCCATGGCCCCTTATCCTGTGGTGGTGAGGCTTGTCAGAATATAAGTTCCAGCTGCTGGGATGGGCAATTCCTCTCTGGCTAGGGCTGATCTAAATGTTCCCTAGGTGGGTGTTAGCTGATTTCTGTCAAGTGTTGCTTTCTGTCATGACAGGGTAGCTCTGAGTTCAATGCAAAATTCCAAAATCACTCTGCTCTTTCTCCTCGAGGTAAACAGATTCTCTTTTCAAGCCATGTGGCTGCTGCTGACATATAGGAGTGAGGTGACATCAGCAACACAAGACTGATTTTCTTACCCTCTTCAGTGCCTCTTTCTGTAACCTGAAGTTAAAACCAAGTACTTTGATAGTTCATTAGATTATTGGTTCTTATGAGGGTTCATTTTTGTGTGGAGAGTTTTTCAGTTTGACATTTCTATTGGTGGGACTGATTGACAAAGGCTTTTATTTGGTCATATTGTTTTGTCTGCTTTCAGTTTATCTGTTTTTCATACTTAGTCTGGTTGATGTAATTTTTAGCATAGTGTTGTTTATCTTTTTATTTACTAACTTGTTTTAATTTTCTATTCATTTTTAAATTAATGAATTATAATTATGCATATTTACAGGGTACAATGTGATGTTACTTTACATATTTATGTTGTATAACCATCCAGTAAGGGTTGTCAGTTTATCTATTACCTGATGCGTTTTTCGTCTTTTGGTGGTTGGAATATTCAAATGCCTCTCTTACAGCTATTTTGTAACATCAAATATTTTAGTGATAACCATAGTCACCCTAGCATGCAATATAATATCAGAAATTATTCCTTCTATCTGACTGTAATTTTGTATCTATTGACCCACCTCTCCCCATCTTTCCCTCTATCCTCCCCTCCTAGTTTCTGAGAACCATTATTCTACTCTTCTTTTATTGTGCAACATATTTTTAGGATTTTATTTATAGATTTTCACATACAAGTGAATCTTTCTGTCTCTAGTGTATTTCATTTAAAATTATATCCTCCAGGTTTATCCCTATTGTCACAAATGAGAAGATTTCATTCTTTTATATGGCTGAATGGTATTCCATTGTGTATATACACCCAATTTTTACCCGTTAATCAATTGTTGGACACTCAGGATGATTTCATTTACTGATTTATTTTTAACTGAATCAATCAAGTGTACAATTTCCAGGTTGGACTATGATCATTGTAATAATATGCCTATGTATCTACCTTAATGAATATCCTTCCACATATAATTCTAAATTTTAACATGTACAATATAATATAAACAAAAAAAAACATTTTTTCAGTTTCTCAATATAAAAATATGGCTTCCTTATTAAAAGCTATCTCCTTGAAACTTATAGCACAAATGATAAAGTTGAGACATTAAATGTATTTACAGTTCAAACAAGGAAGACAATATTTACTATTATGATTTAGCACTTTACTAAAGGTCCAGGGATATAAAGACACTATAAGTAAAACAGGAAATGTAAGAAGAAAACATAAAAACCTATGAAAACCTAATGAAAATTAACTCAAATGTAGTAAAATTTTACTCATGAATACTATTATTAAAATAATAAATAATCTATAAACCAGTGAATCCAAATAGTGCTTTAAGGAACACGTCACATCCAAAGTTTAACCTAGCAATGTTTCAAGGTTACTTAGATCACTTACAGTGTAACTGGATAACTTATTCTCTATTTGCCACTTCAGAATCTTTTCTTCCCTTCTATGCCATGTTCTGGATCATGAAAAGCTGATCTTTATTGATTGCATGACTTGCTTCTTGCACTCTGGCTTCCAGTTGTGATTGTCTAATCAAAGGAGGTGACAAGGGAACAAGTGGGCTTCTTTCCCCAATTCTTTTCTCTCTGTCTATGGTTTTAGCAGGCTTTATTCCTCTTTAAATGACTGCAACTCTCAGCAAGGAGTCAATTTCCTAGACTTCAATTTCTTCCCAGGTACTAGCAACACTGCTCCTGCTTTTCACAGAGGAGAGGTAGTGGAGTCCCTTGATTTCTCTTCTTTAGAGGTCTCACTGAACTTTGTTGCCTATGTTAATCCTAACTACAAATCTGCGTATTGAATAGTTTAAAAAATTTTTGTGAATACTATTGTAAATTATTAGTGTATTCATGTAATCTATTCTTGAGGATTCTTTCTGCTGAATTTGGACATTTTAGTCTATCTTCAATTTTCCTTTTTTTATTGCATTTTAGGTTTTGGGGTACATGTGCAGAACTTGCAAGGTAGTTGCATAGGTACACACATGGCGTGTGTTTTGCTGCCTTCCTCCCCTTCACCCACATTTGGCATTTCTCCCCAGGCTATCCCTCCCCAGCTCCCCCCACCGCTGTCCCTCCCCTATTCCCCCCAGTAGACCCCAGTGTGTAGTACTCCCTTCCCTGTGTCCACGTGTTCTCATTTTTCATCACCCGCCTATGAGCAAGAATATGCGGTATCTTCAATTTTCATTGATTTTGTAATTCTAACTTTTATTTTAGATTCAGGGTTACATGTGCTAGGTTTTTACTTGAATATAATTTATAATACTAAAGTTTGAGGCATGGTTGATCCTGTCACTCAGGTAGTGAGCATACTAACCAACACTTAGTTTATTTTAATTTTGCACTCTTATCTCCCTTACCCTTCTAGATGTCATCAGTGTCTTTTGTTGTCATTTTTATGTCCATTAGAATCCATTTTGCTACACTTATACATGAGAACATGTGGTATTTGGTTTTCTGCCCCTATGTTAATTTACTTAGGATACATCCTCCAGCTTCATCCATGTTGCTCCAAAGATTATTTTAGGCTTTTTAATGGCTGTAGAGTATTCCATGGTATATTTGTACCACATTATTT
Organism: Leontopithecus rosalia; assembly: GCA_028533165.1. Classification (NCBI taxonomy): domain Eukaryota; kingdom Metazoa; phylum Chordata; class Mammalia; order Primates; family Cebidae; genus Leontopithecus; species Leontopithecus rosalia. The sequence continues at coordinate 91,088,009 of CM052651.1, read as the reverse complement.
TTTATCAAATCCACCATTAATGGGCACCTAAGTTGATTTTCTATCTTTCTTACTGTTAATAGTGCTGCAATGATCATATAAATGCATGTAACTTTTTGTTAGAAAAATTTGTTTTCTTTTGGATATATATCCTTTAATGAGGTTGTGAGCTAGAATGACAATTCTGTTTTAAAGTCTTTGGGAAACCTCCAAACTACTTACTCAGTGGCTGAACTAATTTACACAGATATGGTTTGTCTGTGTCCCCCTCCAAATCTCATCTTGAATTGTAGCTCCCACAATTCCCATGTGTTGTGGAAGGGATCCCATGGAAGGTAATTGAATCATGGGAGTGGGTCTTTCCCATGCTAGTCTTGTGACAGAAAATAAGTCTCACAAGAGCTGATGGTTTTATAAGGAGGAGTTTCCCTGCACAAGCTCTCTTTTTGCCTACAACCATTCACGTAAGACATAACTTGCTTCTCTTTGCTTTCCAGACCATGATTGCAAGGCCTCCACAAACATTCAGATATGTGAGTCTGTCAAACTTCTTTATTTTTCAAATTGTCCAGTCTTGGTGATGTTTTTATCAGCAGTGTGAAAATGTACTAATACATTTTCCAACAGTGCATAAGCATTCCCTTTTCCCTACAGCCTTGCCAGGATCCATTGTTTTTGACTTAATAATAGCTATTCTGACTAGTGTGAGATGATGTTCTATTATGTGTTCAATTTGCATTTCTCTGATTATTGGTCATGAGCATTTTTTTGTATGTTTGCTCATCGCTTTTGCCTTTTTTTTGAGAAGTGTCTTTTCATGTCTTTTGCCTATTTTTTAATAGGGTTATTTGTTTTTACTTGTTGAATAGTTTAAGTTTCTTATAGAATCTAGATATTAGATCTTTGAAACATGCAGTATTTGTTAATATTTTTATCCCATTTCATAGATCATCAGATTAATTTGTTCATAATTCTTACAGTGCAAAAGCTGTTTTAGTTTAATTAGGTCACACTTTTCAATGTTTCTTTTGCTGCAATTTCTTTTGAGAACTAGTCATAAATTATCTCCCAAAGCTGATGTCCAGAATGGTGTTTTCTATGTTTTTTTCTAGGATTTTTATAGTTTGTAATCTTACATTTAAATTTTTTATTAAATAATATTTTAATTTTAGTGGGTAAATAATAGGTATATATGTTTATGAGGTACAAGAGATATTATTTATCTTTTGGATAAAGGACATTTTAAATGAGGTAAAATAATATCCTCTTGTTGAATTGACCTCTTTATCATTATGTACACTTTTTTGTCTCATAGTTTCAGTATTAAAATCAATTTTTTTCTGATACAAGTATAATTAATTTTTCCCTTTTTTGGTTTCTATTGGCATAGAGCATCTTTTCCCATCCCTTTATTTTCAGTCTATGTGTGTCTTTATAAGCAAAGTGTGTTTCTTGTAGGAAACAGATCAATGGGTCTTATTTATTGATCCATTTATCCAGAATATATCTTTTGATTGGAGAGTTAAATCAATTTACATCATTGTCATTATTGATAAGTAAAGGCTTACTTTATATGTGTTTTTTTGGTTGTTTTGTCTTCTTTTTCTTTGTTTCTTTCCTCTCTATCTTCCTCTAGTGAAGCTGCTTCACTTTGGTGATATTGTTTCTTTGTTTCTTGCTCTTTATTTTTTGTTTTTCATTGTATATTTTTTTTGTTTAAGATTTCCATCAGGATTGCAAATCTTATCTTATTATTCATTATTTTAACCGCATAAAATCTTTTAACACTATTTGCATAAACAAAGAAACAAAAAAAATACAGATTCTATATTTAACTTTATTCTTCCATTTTTAACTTATTGTCATTTCTATTTATATCTTATTGTATTGCCTAGGAAAATATCGCCTTACAGGTTTCCACTGAAAAGCCTGATATCAAATATGTTGGAGCTCCATTGTATGTTATTTATTTATTTTCTCTTGCTGCTTTTAGAATCAATTTCTTATCCTTAACATTTAAGAGTTTATTTCTTTTTTTCTTCTTATTTCTGAGAGAATATGTTCTATATAAATTTTATTTTAAGTTCTGGGACTCATGTGTAGGGTATGCAGGTTTCTTACTTAGTTAAATGTGTGCCATGGTGGTTTTCTCCACCTATTAGTCCATCACTTAGGTATGAATCCCTGCATGTGTTAGCTCTTTATCCTTAGTCTCTCCCTCCCGCTGCATCCCTTTGCCCTGATAGACCCTAGTACATGTTGATACCCTTCTGTTGTCCATGTGTTTTCATTGTTTAGCTCCCACTTTTAAGTGAGAACATTAGGTGTTTGGTTTTCCATTTCTGCATTAGTTTGCTGAGGATGATGGCTTTGAGCTCCATCTATGCCCCTGCAAAGGACATGATCTCATTCTTTTTCTTGCTGCGTAGTATTCCATTATGTATATATACCATATTTTCTTTATACAGTTTATTGCTGATGTGCATTTGGGTTGATTCAATGTCTTTGCTATTGTGAATAGTGTGGCAATGACATATGTGTACATTTATATCTATAATGGAATAATTTATATTCCTTTGGGTATATACTCAGTAATGGAATTTCTGGGTCAAATCATATTTCTGGTTCTAGGTCTTTGAGTAATCACCAAAGTGTCATACACAATAGTTGAACTAATTTACAATCATGTAAAAATATTCCTTTTGCAGCCTCACCAGCATCTATTGCTTCTTGACTTTTTAATAATTGTCATGCTGACTGACTTAAGATGGTATCTTGGTGTGGTTTGTATTTGCATTTATCTAACAACCAGTAATGTTGAGCTTTTTTTAAATGTTTTTTGGTGACACAACTGTCTCCCTTTGAAAGAGGTGTTTATCCCTGTCTTTTGCCTAATTTTAATGAGTTAGAGTTTTTTTGTTGTTAATCTGTAAATGTATTTTTTTCTATATTTGAGTTTGTTTTCTAGATCTTGTAATTGTGACTTTTTAAACTGTTTTTGTTTTCTCTGAATGTGTATTTTCAATGGACTTGTCTTGAAGCTTACTATTTCTTCATTTTGCTTGATTACTTCAGCTATTAAACAACTATGATTCATTCTTCAGTATGCCAATTGCATTTTCCAGCTCTAGCATTTCTGCCTTTTTCCCCCCTCATCTCTTTGTTAAGTTTATCTGATAAAATTTTGAATTTCTTCTCTGGGTTATCTTGAATTTCTTTGGGTCTCCTCAACACTGATATTTTGAATTCTCTGTCTGAAAGGTCACTTATCTCTGTTTCTCCTGGATTTGTCCCTGGTGGCTTATCTAGTTCATTTAATGAGGTCATGTTTTCCAGGATGATTTGATGTTAGTAGATGTTCTTCAGTGTCTAGGCATTAAAGGATTAGGTATTTATTGCAGTCTACAAATATTGAAGATATTTGTAGCTGTTCTTCTTGGGAAGGCTTTCCAGATACTTAAAAAAGTGGGTGTTATAATCTAAACTGTATATACTTTAGGGGGTACTCCAAGACTAATAATGTTGTCATTTTTACAGTGGCATACAGGTACCACCTTGATAGTCTTGGACACAATCTGGGAGAATTATCTAAATTATCAGACAAAGACTCTTATTCTTCCCTTACTTTCTCCAAAACATACTTTCTCTCTCTCTCTCTCTCTCTCTCTCCTCCTTTCTCTCTGTTCTGTGCCACATAATTCTGGGAATGAATTAACATAAGAACCCTTGTGGTCATCACCACTATTACTGTATTGTATCAGACCTGAAGCCAGAAAAATACTGGATCTTGCCCAAGGCCGGCTGTAACCACTTTCTGCCTCCTGCCTATGTTTGCCCAAGGCTCTGCAGCTACACAATCAGTGTTGACAAAGCATCCAAGTCTATGTCCTTCTCTTTAGTGTGTAAGGTCCCCAGGTCCCAGGTGGATCAAGATTACTGTTTGGGAATCGGATGCTAGGTTTAGTAAACTTAGAAGTTTACTTGGTATTCTATTGCATTATGGCTGAGATTGCACTCAAACCACAAAACACTCTTATCCCCACTGTTTCTTTCCCTTTCCAAAATCAGAGGACTGACACCTCGTAGCCACAATAATCCCAACCCATGAAAAGTACTGTCAGACTGTGGCCATTGTTCCATTAAAGCTCAAGGTCTCTTAAGTCAGCTTTTGTTGAATGCTGTCTGACTTGGGACTCACCCTTCAGAAAGGTGGGCTTCCCCCTGGCCCATGCCAAGTCCAGAAATTCCATCCAAGAGTCAAGCCCTAGAATCAGGGGTCCCAAGAACCTGCTTCATGCTTTACCCCACTTTGTAATAAACAAAGTTTCCTTTACTTCTTCCTCTACTCTTCTCAAGCAGATGGTGTTTTGTCCCATCGCTACAACAGGTAGTAATGTGTTGAGTCTAAGCTGAAGCCAGTAAGTCTCAGAGGCTCAATCAGGGCTCTCAAGTAGTACCAGGGTATAGTTGTTTGTTACTCAGCACCCAAGGCTCTTCAGTTAGCAGGTGATGAATGCTGCCAAGACTGGATTCTTTTCTTCAAGGCAGCAGGTTTCTTTCTGGCTTGGTGTGTGTCTAGATGTTTTGTCGAGGAACTAGGGCCTGGAATAGGGGCCTCAGGACTCTGGCTGGTGTCTTATTCTTCTATGGCTAAGCACATACTCTAGATGCAAGAGAAAGTCTCTCCCTGCTTTATCTTCTCTTCCAAGCACAAGGAAGGGATGCAGCAAACAACCATGGCATGTATATACCTATGTAACAATCCTGTATGATCTGCACATGTACCAAAGAAAAAAACCTCAAAAAACAACAGATGCTGGTTATGTTGTGGCGTAAAAGGAACATTTTTACAATGTTGGTGATAGTGTAAATTAGTTCAACCACTGTGGAAGACAGTGTGGCAATTCCTCAAAATCTAGAGGCAGAAATACCATCTGACCTTGCATTTCCATTACTGGGTACATACTCAAAGGAATATAAACCATTTTATTATAAGGATACATGCATAAGTATGTTCATTAAAGTACTATTTACAATAGCAAAATTATGGAATCAACTCAAATGCCCATCAATAATAGACAGACTGCATAAAATAAATGTGTTATATATATTTGGAAATCTATGCAGCCATAAAAAATGAGATTGAAAACATTCAAAACTAGAATGCCTCTCCTCCTCCAAGGATCACAACTCCTCACCAGCAAGGGAACAAAGCTGGATGGGGAATGAGCCTGATGAATTGACAGAAACAGACTTTAGAAAGTGGGTAATAACAAACTTCTCTGAGCTAAAAGAACATGTTCTAATGCAATGCAAAGAAACTAAGAATATTGAAAAACTTAGGTGAAATGCTCATGAGAATAAAGAGCATAGAGAAGAATATAAGTGACCTGATGGAGCTGAAAAACACAAGAGGACTTCACAAAGCACACACAAGTTTCAATAGCCTAATTGACCAAGCAGAAGAAAGGATATCAGAGATTGAAGATCAACTCAATGAAATAAAATGAGAAGGCAAGATTAGAGAATAAAGAGTGAAAAAAAATGAACAAAGCCTTCAACAAATATGGGACGATGTGAAAAGACCTAATCTACATTTGATAGGTGTATCTGAATGTGATGGAGAGAATGAATCCAAGATGAAAAAGACTGTTCAGGATACTATACAGGAGACCTTCCCCATCCTAGCAAGGTAGGCCAAGATTCAAGTCCAGGAAATTCAAAGAACATCACAGAGATATTTCTCAAGAAGAGCAACCCAAGGCACATAATCATCAGATTCACCAGGGTTGAAATGACAGAAAAAAATCCTAAGGGCAGCCAGAGAGAAAGGTCGGGTTACCCACCAAAGGAAGCCCGTCAGACTTACAGTGGATCTCTTGTCAGAAACCCTACAAGCCAGAAGAGAGTGAGGGCCAATATTCAACATCCTTAAAGAAAAGAACATTCTACCTAGAATTTCATTACCAGCCAAACTAAGCTTCAGAAGCAAAAGAGAAATAAAATCCTCCATGGACAAGCAATTGCTGAGAGATTTTGCACCACCAGACCTGCCTTACAAGGGCTTCTAGAAGAAGCACTAATCATAGAAAGGAACAACCAGTATCAGCCACTCCAAAAACATACCAAATGGTAAAGAGCATCGACACAACTAACAGAATGAAGAAACGGTGTCAACTAACAGGCAAAACAACCAGCTGACATCAAAATGGCAGGATCAAATTCACACATAAACTATATTAACCTTAAATGTAAATGGGCTAAATGCCCCAATGAAAGACACAGACTGGCAAATTGTATAAAATGTCAAAACCCATCTATGTGCTGTATCACGTGTAAGGACACATGTATGCTCAAAATAAAGGGATGGAGGAAGATTTACCAAGCAAATGGAGAGCAAATAAAAGCAGGAGTTTCAATCCTTGTCTCTGATAAAAGGAACTTTAAAGCAACAAAGATTAAAAGAGACAAAGAAGGGCATTATATAATGGTAAAAGGATCAATGCAACATGAGCTAATGATCCTAAATATATACACACCCAATACAGGATAACCCAGACACATAAAGCAAGTTCTTAATGACCTACAAAGAAGCTTAGACTCCCACACAATAATAGTGGGAGACTTTAATACTCCACTGTCAATATTAGACAGATCAATATGACAGAAGATTAACAAAGATATCCAAGACTTGAACTCAGATCTGGACCAAGCAAACCTAATAGACATTTACAGAGCTCTACATGCCAAATGCACAGAATATACATTCTTCTCAGCACCACATCACACCTACTTTAAAATTTACCACATAATTTGAAGTAAATCACTCCTCAGCAAATGTGAAAGAATGGAAATCATAATAAACAGTCTCTCAGACCACAGTGCAATAAAATTAGAACTCACTGTTAAGAAACTAAGAACTGCACAACTTCATGGAAACTGAACAACTGGCTCTTGAATGTTGACTGGATAAACAATGAAATAAAGGCAGAAACAAAGATGTTATTTGAAACCAATGAGAACAAAGACAAAATGTACCAGAATCTCTGGGACACATTTAAGCAGTGTCTAGAGGAAAATTTAGAGCAATAAATGCCCAAATGAGAAGCAAGGAAAGATCTAAAATCAACACCCTATCATCAAAATTGAAAGAGCTAGAGGAGCACGATCAGAAAAACTCAAAAGCTAACAGAAGACAAGAAATGACTAAGGTCAGAGCAGAACTGAAAGAGAGAGAGACACAGAAAACACTTAAAAATCAATAAATGTAGGAGGTGATTTTTTGAAATGATCAATGAAATAGACCACTAGTCAGATTAATAAAAAAGACAAGAGAAAAGAATCAAATAGATGCAATAAATAATGATAAAGGGGATGTCACCATCGATTCCACAGAAATACAAACTACCATCAGAGGTTACTACAAACAACCCTATCAACATAAACCAGTAAACCTCTAAGAAATAGATAAATTCCTGGACATTTGCACCCTCCCAAGCCTAAACTGGGAAGATGTCAAACCCTGAATAAACCAATAACAAGGTCTGAAATTGAGGCAGCGATTAATAGCTTACCAACCAAAAAAAGTCCAGGACCAGATGGGTTCACAGCCTAATTCTACCAGAGGTACGAAGAGGAGATGGTACCAGTTCTTCTGAAATTATTCCGAACAATACAAAAAGAGGAAATCCTCCATAACTCATTTAATGAGACCAACATCATCCTGATACCAAAACCTGGCAGAGACACAATTTAAAAAAAAATTTCAGGCCTATATCCATAATGAACTTTGATGTGAAAATTGTTTATTTTCTAAAACAGTTGATGTATTAAAGCTCAGTCACTAAATGTGTGGTATCAAAAATCAAATTTATTTGCATAAATAGTATAATTGTATACAGACTTATTTTATACAATAATATTCAGTTTTTTTTCTAATGAAGTAACCAATATTCAACTCTAGGAAACTAAGTAAAATAAAATGAATCAGATAATTTTAATTCATGTTGACATGTTATAGGTCCTATTTAAGTTGTTTTTGTTCAATATTAATATGTTTTTGCCTAACATCATTATAGTGTCTAGGAAATTATTTTGTCCAGTGTTAATATGTAGTGTCAGGAAAACACTTAAGCATAGTGTACTCAATTGTTACCACTGGAGGGTCTACAGGTTCTTGGCATTTTGCAAATTATTGGACAAAATGCACACACAAAGCAACAAAAAAAGCATAGATTGGGTGAAATGAAAGGACACTTCACAGAGTAGAAATGGGATTAACCAAGTAGGTCAAGAGCACTGGTTACAGAATTTTCTGGGCTTAAATACCCTCTCTCCAGAGGGTATTTTTTATTGTTTACTTGGCTTACACCTTATGTAAATAAGGTAATGGCCCACAAGTCTGACTGGTTGCAGAAGGTGACCAATCAATGAGAGGCTGAAATGAAGTTACAAAGTTACACATGATGTCTTGGTCCATGACCAGTCTGACTGGTGGCAGGAGGGTGCCAATCAGAGGTACCTTTATTTTTCATCTGTAATGCAGACAAGGTAGGGTGCTTGCAAAGCAAGTAGCCTCTGATCCTTTTGTTACGTAGGTGTGAAGAGATGGGTTTTCCTTTTGATTCAGTTGTGGAAAGTCAGTTTGAATCAGCCTGCAGTTCACTGCTCCAGACCCTATTCTGCTTCATTTCCGCCCCTGAGAGACATGATCCCCATAAATCTCTATCGGGGGAGGGGGACCAAAGGTCTTTTTTTAGTAACTGCTTCATGTTGACTTGGGATGTAGTCCTACCTACGGGGGATGAAGGAACTCTTCCCAAGATCTGTCTAGTGGAGAGAGGGGAGCTTCTTGATGGCTGGTGATGTCTTCATCTGAAATTGGCTGAAACCTTGTCTCCAGATTATCTAAATCTTGATGGTCTCTTGGTGAGAGGAAGTGAATGTGGTTAAAATACTTAACATTGTCCAAGAACCAAAGCATTTGTAATTATTAATAATGGGTTGGCAAAGGGAAGAAGCCATGAAACCCAGCTCAGTGCCCTTCGGCCATAGCCTCATGACTCAAACAGCTGTTGTCATATTTCAGAGGCACCATCAGCTAGTTTTTGGGTGGCATGTCTTATTAGTCTTGATTGGTTGACATTAAAACATCATTTGTTCTTTAGCAAAAACACATAATCCACCTTTTTCAGCAGTTAGGAGATCTATCTCATTCTATTTTGCAAAGTGGCCATTGTCAAGGAGTCTATTTGATTTTGCATAGTGGTGATACTTTGGGAAATGTCATTCAAGCTTTTCATAAAATCGTTGGGCAAGTTTAGTAATAGTATATGGTGTACAGTTTCTTGGTGTTTTGAACAACTAATTGGGAAAAAATACACAAACAAAGCAACAAAAGAAAAGCAGATTTATTGAAATGAAAGTACACTCCTCAGAGTGGGAACAGACTCAAGCAAGTGGCTCAAGAGTACTGGTTACCGAATTTTCTGGGATTTAAATGCCCTCTAGAGTTTTCCCATTGGTTACTTTTGTTTACAACCTACAAAATGAAGTAGTGGCTCACAGCAGCCTGATTGGTTGCAGAGGGTGACTAATCAGAGGCTGAAATGAAGTTACAACATTACTTGTGAAGTTTTGGCCTGTGGCCACTCTAATTGTTTGCAGAAAGAGACCAGTCAGAGGCACTTTCATTTTTCATCTGCAATGCAAAAAAAGGGGTGGGGAGTTGCAAAGGGAGTAGCCTCTAATCTTTTATTACTCGGTGTGGAGAGGGGTATTTCTTTTTGAGCCATTTCTAAGAAGTCAGCATGAATTGGCCTTAGGATCCCTGCCTTCAGACCCTATTCTCCTACTTCATAATGATTTATTTTTCTCCTTTAATATGTAATTTCGACTTTAATATGTAATTTGGAAATTATAAAATGTAATAAGGTAGCCAACTCTAGGTAATAAAATGTTGTCCAATATTGTAAATTATGCTTTAAATCTGTAACTATAAAATATTTAAATAACAATGAATATCCAAGAGTACATACTTATACAACAAAAGATACTGTTTGAATAATTATTTTTAAGAATAGCACATTGTAACACATAGTTATCTGTCATTTCAAATCCTCATCGTTTCAGAACCTCTTTATGGTTGTATTGGTATTATTCACCAAAAATTAATAATATAATTTATTGTTTATGAGTATTTCTTTAGTTGTATTCACTGTATATTCATTTTATAAAATTATTAAGACATTTTTTATCAAATTATATGTGCTTATTCGTGTCTATGGGATTTTTTTCAAATAAAAAATAATATTTTTATACTAAAAATTACTTGAAAACTTTAAATAATTCATGAAAATATGTTATTTTGTGACTTTTTTATTTGTAGTAACACTTTAATTACTTTACAATTATAAGTGTACATTTTAATATTATACACATATTGTAAAACTTTTATGACAAAATATTTTATACATTATAAATACATTATTAAAAAGTGAAAACTTATCTGAACAGAAGCTTATAAGGACAAGTCAAAGACAGATATGTCTATTAATGAAATATAAAATCAGGACATTTTCACTCATATATTTTGCTTACAAAATTAGAATACGGTATAACATTCAGAATAACTTCATTAATGTCTTTTAATTATACAAAGACTAACACAAAGTTATTTTCCAGAGTATTTATATGTATGCCATATTGGAAATTAGAGATCATAAATAGCATGGGAATTCTTACAGCATTATAACAGACCATTAAACAGCATGTGTTTGACCTGTGCAGGTTCACATACACACAGTTGTTTTTCAATAAAAGTTACACAGAGTGTACCTGCCTCTCCTGCCCCTGTTTCTACCTCTTACATTTTTCCCATCTTTGCTATCACTGAGATAAGAGGACCAATCCTTCCTTTTTCTATTCTTTCTCATCTGATTCAAAATGACAATCAGGAGGTTGAAGACCTTTATGATGATCCACTTCCACTTAATAAATTGCAGATGTATTTTTATCTTCCTTGATTTTCTTAATAACATTTTATTTTCTCTAGCTTACTTTATTGTAAGAATACAGTATAATGAGCCAGGTGCAATTGTTACTGTCTGTAATTCCAGTTACTCTGGAGGCTAATACAAGAAAATCTCTTGCGGCAAGCTGTGATTACACCTCTGCACTCCAGCTTGGGTGACACAATGACTCTGTCTTTAATGTAGATAGATAGATATGTATTTGTATGTGTATTATATACTATATTTTTATGTTATATGTATTATATACTATATATACCTAATATATTTTACCTGTAATATATATACTTTGTATGTTATGTAGTATATATAGCCTATAGTACATACAATATACAAAATTTGTTGTTACTACATTATTATGTTGTTAGGCTATTTAGCTATAAAAAGAAATAAATTCTGTCATTTGTAACAATATGGGTGAAACAGAAGACATTATGTTAAATAATAAAGAAGACCCAGAATGACAAACTTTGCATGTTCTCACTCATTTGTGGAGACTAAAAAATGAAAATAACTGGAGTCATGGGAATAGAAAATACAATACTAGTTACCAGAGTCTGGGAAAGGTAGTTGGTTCAGGTTGTGGTGAAAATAGGAGTAATTAATGGGTACATAAATATAGTTAGGTAAAATGAGTTAAATTTAGTATTTGATAACACAACAGGGTGACTACCATCAGCATTAATTTGTTGTCCATTTTAGATTAACAAAGGGAGTTCAACTGAAATGTTTGTAACACAAGGACCTAAATGCTTGAGGTGATGCATATTCCATTTATCCTGATGCAATTATTACAAATTGTATGCCTATATCAATGTATCTCATGTACCCCTTAAGTATATACACCTATAAAAATTAAAAATAAAAAAATAAATTTTTGCAAAAACGTTCAACTGGGGCATGGTAATCAGAGCTCCTGTTCAAGGGCCAAATGCATATTTTTGCATTTCAACTTCCCAAATGTGCTATTACCCCAAAAACACTGCTATTTCATCTAAGTGTCTCACTCTAATTATTTACTGACTCCTTAAAATTCTTTATGGTTACTTTTCTCACTGTTTTCTTTTTGCTTTACCTACTACAAAAGCAAATAAATAAGATTTCAATGAATTTATATAATTTCAGAGACATTTCAAAGAAGCAAACATTCTAAATGTTTTACAACTGAATGATCAACATTGCCTAATCATAATAAAATGGCTAAACATAAAGAAAATTTTAACATTCTGAAATTTTTGGTACATAAAATGTGTATGGGGGTTGGGGTGTGGGACTAAACTGCTGAAAATGCAAAACAGAATAAATGTTCCGGAAACTCAAATTTCTCTGATCTGCTGTTATTACATCAGTTTATTCCTAATATAAGCTTTAGGACAAAGCTAAGACTCTCGAGGTCTCTCTTGGATGTTTAATGTTGGATTAACACTGACTTGAGATTCAGTTGGCATCTGTTAAAATAGTTCTGCATAGAAGTCCTAAAGAAAGCAGGCATATTGCTATTTGTATAGAAAAGAGTTGAATTCCAACTGATCTGGGAAAACTCTATCCTTATCTCTGGTAATCCTGGATTTTGGCTTTGACTCTTGACCAAGATAAGGGCTCAGGGATTTATAACCTGCTCGTTAAAGTCTAAAACTCCCCTGGATACTGCCAGGATCAGTTTGTTTACTGACAGTTTTCATCGAGTGTAGCCTGTTAGAAACCCTGGCTTAGTTACACAGTAGACATGCATAATACCCTTTCACAACTTCTGCCTTGAGCTCTCAAGAGGCCAAAAAATTTAAGGCACAGGTCTTAATTGCATACAATTTCAAACATTAAGGAGTAGATAAAGCCTGGTAGTCCAAAAACTTTTCTTAATGTTAAGAGCAATTAAAGATTTGGTTAAAATGTGGATATAGTACTCAGTTGTTGATTATGATGTATTAAAATAGGCAATATGATAAACTGTAAGAGTTTATAAAATATGCTATATATTTATAGTTTTTCTGACAATTTTATGTTTAAAATATATTGTGTACCTTCTTTTAATATCTTTCTTGAGTGAGTATCCACAAGGAATCACAAAACTAAATGATTCATCTTAATTTTGATGGAATTTTTCAACCCTGACCTGAATCCATTAAAATCAAATTGAGTTAGAGTAAGGATAAAAAGTTCAGATGCTGGTTAATTCTTAAGACGAGATAAAATAGTTTTATGTAAAATATCCCATTATGACTTAAAGCAACTATCTAGAATGCTAGTTAGTGAAATTTGAGCTGTTCAGTGCTTTTTAAAGATCTTGGCTTAATATGTAACACAGTAGTATATTTCTTGTCTCTGTTTTAAGTTTTAGTAAACAATTATGCATGTTTAAGGAGCATAACGTTTTTATTCGCTCACTCTGGAGTGTAGTGGCATGATCTCAGCTCACTGCAGCCTCAACATTCTAGGCGCAAGCAATCCTCTCACCTCAACCTATGGTAGCTGGTCCTACAGGAATAAGCCACCACACCTGGCTACTTTTTGTAGCCAGAGGGTGTCACCATCTTGCCCAGGCTGGTCTTGAACACCTGGGCTCAGGTCATCTGGTTGCCAGTGTCTCTCAACGTGGCAGGAATTACAGGTGTGCTCCACTGCACCTGGCCCAGAATAAAATTCCTGAAAATTATTATTTTTTGAAATAAATCTATTCAACAATATGAACTTAATTACAGTTTACTTCAAGTTTTATTTTTGCAAGTAAAAAGGCAAGAATTCAAAAAGTAACATTATTGTAGCCTAAATATTTATTTTCTATATACCTCATCATTTGCTATTGATAAAATAGTTTATATTGATAGAACCAAATAAACACATTTGAGACTATCATTTGTAACACACAGAATGATGTTCAAATACCCAGATTAGAGCATTTACCATTAGTAAAGAACTGTATATGCCCAAATAACATATAAGTCACATACAAAAATCACATTTCTAATAAAGAGGTTTGTTAATTTTATATTAATCAATTTTATAAGCATAGTGTTACACTTTCAATGTCTATTATATTTGCAATGTACTCTTACATAAAGCATACAGTAAGTATAGAAAAAACATGTATTTTTTTAAGCAGTACTGGGACCTGTTGGGGGTGGGGAGCTAGGGGAAGGGTAATATTAGAAGAAATATCTAATGTAGATGATGGGGTGATGGTTGCAGCAAACCACCACTATGGCATGTGTATACCTAGGTAAGAAACCTGCACAATCTGTACATGTACCCCAGAACATAAAGTAGAATTAAAAATAATTTTAAAAAATATGTATATAGACCCCTACTTTTCACTGTGATTAGAGAGCTGGGATCAGTATTGTGAGCAGTCTTCCCCCTCCGCCCCCCAAAAAATAATAGAACCAAGGTTAAAGTGATGAATTCTTTAATACTTCAAAGCACTTAGTTAGCAGAGTAGTCAAATATTTCAAAATCTAAAGAGAGACAGTGCCTGAAGGAAATAAAAGACACAAATATGGACTTAAAAGAGTTAGATAAAACTGGACACCAGTAAGGAAAAAATTTGTGTGACTGTGGCTTTGACAGTGATTTTTGAAGTTACATTAAATGCATAATCCATGGATGAAAAGATAAATTGGACTTTACCAAAATTAAAGCTTTTCTCTGCAAAATAAATTTGTAGTTACAAAAAATAGGAAGATTAATTACAGATGGGGAGAAATATAAAGAGGTTTGTATCAAGGAAATATAAAACCCTCCCCAAACTCAACAGTAAGAATACAAACAATCAATTGAAAAATTGACAAAAAACGAGAACAAATACTCTACCAAATAAGACATGTGGGTGTCAAATAATCACTAAAAAAAAAATACAAATTTTAAACCACAGCAAGATACCACTACAAAGTTATTACTGTATGTGATATAAAATATATACTTATATATGTAACTATTATATATAGTTACTATATATAATTTACTATACATATATGTGCATAATTTTGGTTATTTCTGTCAAAAACTCAGAGCAAATGGAAATCTCTTATGTTGCTTGCTGGGACATAGTATAATATAGTCACCATTTAATCAGTTAAAAACTAATTTGTTAGTTTCTTTTAAGTTATATATAAACCTACAATATATTTCATAATTTAGTGATTCTACATCTAGATATCTCTCCATAAGATGGACTGAATTTTAAAAATGGGGCACATATACACTACGGAATACTATGCAGCCATAAAAATAGATGAGTTTATGTCCTTTGCAGGGTCATGGATGAGTCTGGAAACCATCATTCTCAGCAAACTGACGTAAGAAAGAACAAAAAAACAAACACCACATCTTCTCACTCATAAGTGAGTGTTGAACAATAAGAACACATGGACACAGGGAGGGGAACATCACACACTGGGGTTTGTGGGGAGGGGTTGGGAGTAGGGGAGGGAAAATGGGGTGGAGAGATTGGGGAAGGATAATATTAGGAGAAATATCTAATGTGAGTAATGGGAGGATGGAAGCAGCAAACCACCATTGCATGTGTGTACCTATTTAACAATCTTTCAAGATCTGCACATGTACACCAAACTTAAAGTAAAATAATAATAAAAAATAAATAAAAAGAAAAACTTATATTCATTCCATAAATGGTACACAAATATCTATAATATTTTACTCATATTTACCAAAAACTGCAGATAATCCAGATCCCTCCAACTGGTAAATTGATAAACTGTTGTAATTTTAAAAATGAAATACTAAATGATACAAAGGAATGAACCATTAATTGTCATTATTGTTAATTTCTCTTACCCCAGGTCTAAAACTAGAGGGCACTGGAGTTACATATTTTTAGTATGTTGCAGCCTGCAAAGTGGTTATTATGACTGGTTGGGAAGCATAGGATCCAACCAGAAGGCAGAACCACACACTTGAAGAGTAGGGAGTATCAGACAGGAATTTTTGCTAAAGAGGATGGCCAAATATACATATTCAATAAACTGTAATAGGAATAATGAATATTTATAAAAGGAGAAATGTGCACATGCATACTTAAACTTCATGTCTCTCCTTGGGAATCATGTTTAAAAAATGGTGGTATTTGCATGATTCAGAGGTGGTGTTTTTTGGTCCTCTGACATCAAAAGAAGAAGCAGAGCATGTAAAACCTCTCTCTGTACATCCCCAATAGACTAGCCAGAACCGCACTGTCATTGATGGTCTTTTATATGCAAGGCATGCTGGTTGGTTGTTATCTAAAAATTCTAAAAGGGAGGAGCAGCATCAACTCATTGGTTAATATCATGGGTGGTGAGAGTCTTTCCAAAGGTCTGGTTTCCATTTAACTCTCAAAAAAGAAAGGCTAAAGACAGTTAGTACAAGAGGGGGAATAATGAGGCATGTCCAACCACTCTTTCTGCCATGGCCAAGAACTCATTTTTCAAAGTTTCTCTGGGGTTTCCTGGACCAAGAGGGGGTCCACTCAGTCAGTTGGGAGGGCTTAGGATATCTAAGCCCTTTTATTTCTTTTATTTTTTCTTTTATTTCTCATTCTTATGGTCTTTGAACACGTTTGTGTCTGAAGTTCAATTCTCATTACAGGGAGAGTCTCAGTTTCATGGAAGGGCAAAAACTTTGTAATTCTGCCTTTTCTGAGATGCTGACAAGATAATCTGACAAATGTAATATTAATTTACTGAGTTTCTATAATACTCAGGTCTCTGCTCTGTGTTGATAGATAATTAAAAAGAGAACAAAACAAGACAAAGCAAAACAAAAAACTCAATACAATGTTGCTATTAAGAATCGAATCACCCTGTGTACAAAAAAACAAGATTTACACATAAGACAATAAGTTCCAATATGAGCAATAAAAAATGGAAGGAATAGTAAACAGGCAAGGTATTTGACAAAGGATACAGAGGTCCAGGTCTATGGTTAGGCACTTCTAGTCTTAAACTTTAAACAAAAATTTACTATTTTAATTAATTTATGTGTTACCTCAGTATTCTGCATGTATAACAAATATAACATGATGTATTTATTTGTCTGTTTATGTTCAGGCTGAAATTTATAGGATGAAATAAATTATGAATTTGAAATTTTAATCTTTAGTGACTGGTGACAACAGTAAATTAAAAAAAATAGGTATCAGATAAATTAATAAATATTTCTTCAATACACCTTGGTTAATTAATCTACACAAAATATTTTTGGGGTTTTTAATATCTAAAATATTTAAACTAATATTTGATCAATAGTATTTTTCGTATATTCTAAAATATATTAGTGTATACTGGGCATTAAAAAATACTGCATTAACTCCAAGTGAAATTAGGTATTGATCTGTACATTTTGTTTTGAATTTATACAACTTAAAGAAGTCATGTTTTCATGTCCCTGAACTAGTGACATCACTGAATTTAATCTATCTATTCTGCTGTATTTCTTTTGCCTATTTAAATTCCCAATAATGTATATTTTCTTTCTTCTTATATGAAAAACTGTCAGCCATTTTCATTTGGTACTTGAAGAAATAGCTAGCCATATGCAGAAAATTTAAACTGGATTCCTTTCTTACACTTTATACAAAAATTAACTAAACATTGATTAACACTTATATTTAGAACCCTAAACTGTAATATCCCTAGAAGAAAATCTAGGTAATACCATTCAAGATGTAGGCATGAGCAAAGATTTTATAACAAAAATGCCAAAAACAATTGTAACAAAAGAAAAAATTGGTAAATTTGATCTAATTAAACTGAAAAGCATCTGCACAGCACACACACACATACACACAAAAAAACTGTCATCATAGTGAACAGCCAAACCTACAGAATAGAGAAATTTTTTTTCAATCTATCCATCTGGCAAAGTCTACAAGGGACTTCCAAAAATTTACAAGAAAAAAAAAATAAACAACCTTAATAAAAGTAGTCAAAGGACATGCAACCTTAATGAAAGTAGTCAATGGACATGAACAGACACTTCTCAAAAGAAGACACTGATGTGGCCAATAAACATAAAAAAAGCTCAACGTCACTGATGATTAGAAAATCAATATAACTTTCAAGAAAACTTTCAATTGTTCTTTTTTTGTAATTGTTGCCAATTTCTCCTTTTGGTGATGGCCATAAATTCCGCTTTATATAGTGGAAATTATATAGAATAGTGTTTGTAGGATATAATAAAATTAGACGTTCTTCAAGAGAAGGCAGGAAATAAACATGAAGAGCAGTTTGGGATTGAAGGAATAAAAAGGAGCCATCCTGAATGAAGGAGAGACCTGTGATTAGATCATGTATATAAAGCTACAGATATGAGTAGTTCCTGAAAAGATAAATTATATGTGAAGGATACTGGAAAGAAAAAGCCACATCTGATGGTTGATTTTATGTGTGGCTAAAGAACTGGAAAGGGAAAAGGTAACTGTGTTTCTTTCTTAGTTCCTATTGTTGGCTTCTTTTACTTAATCTATTACTAAACTTAGATTAATGTCTCCCAAGAATCTGTTTTTGATCTATTTCTTTCTCTCAACATATCAGTAGGGAATTTCATGTGCCCTTTTGTTTTTACCATTTTGTACTTTCATACCCCCAAGTTTCTATTTCCAGACTAGATCCCATATTGATCCCTAATCAATTGAACCTAACAAACTATCATTTTTACTTGAGTTTTTATCTAGACTTCAAATTCAATGCCTAAACAAGTTAATTACGTATCGTCCAAATTTAGTATTCCTTCAATAATATTTCCTCAGAGTCTAGTAATACTATTTATTGAAGAGGAGGAAAAATTTCTGTTATATTTTTTGTTTACTTTCGAATTTTAATTCTCTTCCACACATATTCACATGTGTTTCTGTATGCGTGTCGAGTTTTAAAGTTATGATAAATCATCAATAAAATGTATCCTTTATGTAGAAATAAATAGGCATTTAAAATGATTGTGGCTAGAATTTGGATGTTACCTTAGTGTTAACAGTGCATTAAATTAGAATATTATTGCAGTAAAAATTGAAAATAGTAGATAGACTCTAAGTAATCTATGTATTCTGCACATATTTGATGACTTACAATATTTTGCAAGTGAGTTTATTCAAATTTTCTTTATCCAAATTTTTCAAAGTGAAATTACTGACCCAAATTATTGTTTCAATTATTCTATATCCCTAACATTAAATATCAACTCTAATATTAGTTAAATAGCCTTGTATGCAAGTATTATGATATTTTATCTGATATTAAACATTTTATTAAAATAAAAATATCACAGTACTATAAAGTGTTTCTTGGTTACCTATTTTCAAATGCTATTTTAACACATATTAGGTCATTATCTTTGAGAATTTAGCTGTCACACTGTGATCTGACTACAAGGAGAGGAAAGAGTGTGTTATATTGACAGTTAATTAGCAGCCTTAGTACTGAAGAGGTCTGGAGATACTTAAAGATAAAGAAAACAAGCAAGGGAAATGCTGCTTTTAAAGAATATCACAGAAAAGTCTTCACTGTACTTAAATGTTTCAATTTCTTTTTACATTACACATGAAGTCAAACATTGGTTCTATTTTCTATTCCATCACTATTCATATAATACATATTCCAACTTCTGAAAACTACAAACTACATAGTCATTATCCATTGTAGTCCAATTGAAACATGATTTAATTTTGCCTTTGGGAATGTAAAATTCAGGAGTGGTGTTGACTTTTTAAGAACATTTTTCAAGGTATGTCAAAGAAAATTATGACAATAATGTAGGAAAAATGATAGTTTTAGAAAGTAATAGGATTATTCTCAATCTATCAGTCTTTTAAAGAAGACAATTTAAAGATGTCTTGCAAAGTTTCAAATCTTAGAAGAGTCTCAACAAGTTCAAAACTGAGATATTTATGAGATAAAAGATTATCAGCACTAAAAACATGGTACAAATTAGGGGGAAATTAAGCAACTGGATTTATATATTGCATTTCATACTCCCCTGGATGCAAGCACATTCTTTGTTTTAATTGACTAAAATGAATCAACAAAGTGAATGTGTTATTAATATTTGCAATAAAATTTAATTTTCAAATTATTATTGGTTTATATAAAAATATTGCAACCTATTCTTTCTTTACATAAAACTTGCCTAGTATAAGTTGCATCCCTACTGGCCTGAAAAACAGATCAAAGTGATGTTTATAGCAGACAAATATCAATGTTATACAATAAGAACATATGGAAACAGGTAAGAGAATATCACACACTGTCAGGGAATGGGGGACAAGAGGAGAGCATTAGGACAAATACCTAGTGCATGTGGGGCATAAAACCTAGATGATGGGTTGATAGGTGTAACAAGCCACCACCGCACATGTATAACTATGTAACAAACCTGCACGTTCTGCACATGTATCCCAGATCTTAAAGTAAAAAAAAATCAATGTTATATACAATAGGCATTAGATATTCATGTTTTTACTGAGGCTTCTACTAAAATTTGGACATCAATCTATCTTTCCATAGAGTCTGGTTTCTTATCAACCTTGTGACTGGTTTTACATATAATTCTATAATATAATAAAAATGAGATCAACCTCTTTGCTATTACTCTTTATGTCCACTGTCTTTCTCTCACAAGTAAGAATCTTTCTTTAATACTTTACCCTCCCATCTTTCATACTTGGCACTACTTCCACTTCAATTAGATTGCTTGCTTCTCTTTCTGACAATCCAAATGAAAGTGCAGAGAGTTCACATTAATGATATGCCAGAGCTGTTCACACATGTCTATTCTTAATGGCCTATTCTAAAATTCTCTCACCACTCATATTACACTACACTTGTTACAGCCTTCAAATTTAAATCACATCCCACTTTGTGCAAGATAATTCTAATTTCTCCCTCATAGATTGTTCAAGATTGTTCTCCCCATCTCCTATCCCAGGTATTTAAAATGTCTCATGTGCACTGGTCTGGATGCAGAATCTATTTGAGGAATTCCATCCTCAGTGATGAATTTGATCTCATGTTATCTTTGTTGATTCCATCCCAGGGCAGTCTGTGTTAGAAGGGTTAGGTGTTCGTGTTATTAGGGAGTCTGAGGCGCTACACTCATTCCCTGTTCATATGTCTAATTGTAGATATATTCATGCTGCATTCTTTGGATTCTACAGCTGTGCTCCGATAGCATGATATAAAACTGATGGAGCAACAGAGTTAGAAATATTTTACTAATTATTTAAACTCACTATGGATAAATAATTTAATGATGTAGGGTTCAACTACATTAAAATTCCTTTTAATACCTCTGAACAATGACAAATATATTTCTCTGTTAATAAATGGATAATATAATAAGAAGTGTTTCTTGTGTAAGAAAATCAGAGCATCAGTTATATTCTGTATCTGGTATTTATTTTGCATTTTTGTTTTATGTTTTCTATCATCATTTTATTAAATGTTAATTTTGCTTTCATTGTCATAATTCATATCCTAAGACCTCTCACAATCTAGATATGAAGGCTTTTTGTTTTGTAAAGGCTTTTTCTATCCACCACAGCTTACAAATTGAACCAAAATCCAAACTGAGAGCTGAGAGAAATATTTCAGCCTCTGGTAATGAATATTTAGATGTTTTGTTTCTAAAACATTTTAAAAAATAGTTACAATTTATGGCTGTACTTGAAACATCTAAAAAGAGAAATATGCAAGGTTTTGTTAATGTTTTGTTTCCATTATTTGCTTTGGGAAGAGACGGTCACATAGCATACATTGTTAAGCTCCAAGTACTTTATTTTAAAAACTAATAAAGTTTTTAGTACAGATGTCTATCCACGTATTATTAAAGTTGGATATGGTCCTTTAGCCCATATATCTGCAGCTCATCTCAATGACAGCCAGTATTTAAAGAAATAATATTATCTCCATCTAGAGTTATGAATCTGTTCATATTTAAGGCCTAAAGCATATTTTCCATTTTCTTACCTTTACAACATTCATTATAATGGATTTATTTTATTACTTATATTTTTTAACTTCTAGAAAAATTTATAATATTTATATAGTAATAGGGATGACTCTGATGAGATTTATAAGTAGTTCTGAAATCATGCAATGACACTTCACTGCAGGCTGTGTTCTGGTTGTAAGTTGTTTTTTTTTTTCCAATTCTAGGATGGATCATATCCAAAAAGGAGATTTCACAGAAACGTCAGCAAAGCTTCCCATGACAGATTGGATACTGCATGTTCAGCAGAACCTCTTTGTTTTGATACCTAGCTTTAGAAAAGCCAAATGCATCTAAAATGTGAAAAGATAAATCTCTAAGAGAAAACTTTTTAAAAACTTCAAGTCCTCTGAAGATATAACACTTAGGTTTATCACAAAAAATTTTTCAGATGCCCTTTAGATTTATCCCTCACAAAATTATTAGAAATTCTGATTAGATCAAATGCATGTATCAATTAGATACATTTAAGATAACTGAAAGTAAAGTTATACTAAATTTATTGAAAAAAGAGAGAGACCTAATAAAAAGCTTACTTTTAAAATGAACATTTCACAAAGAAAATTTTCAGTTTCCAAATTTACTCCCAATCTAAAATAAACCTTAGATCTCAGTAGTAAATGTTAGAAACTTGCCTGAATCTAGACCCCACAGTAAAGAAAAATGTCCTATAATTTTTATGGACTATCTCTGAAATTCCTATGTTTTCTCAGAGAAATCATGTCCCTAACAGTGCATCTTCTTAAAACATCTTCATTCTTTCTTCTGGTTTATTCCAATCAGTATTTCAACATGCACAGTATCATTAAAAAACAAACAAAACAGAAAAATTGTAAAAATGATTGTATTGTAAATATTTTGTCACATAGAAATATATAAAAGGAAAATAAACAAAAACTGCAAAAAGATATACCTACTAACTAGTTCTATCAAATGCTATTATTTTCCATGCTTAACCATAGTTAAAATTAAATAAATGAAATAGTTTATTAGTAAAGACCCTCAGACAGCACACTTCTAGTGTCTTTTGCATGCTTCCTCCACCAGAGGCAAGCTGTACCTGAATTTAATGTTTTTAGCAACTATGCTCATTCTATATATCTTATTCTATGTATCCATGTGTTCTATTTATCTGTAAAAATGATTTGAAATAACTGTTAATGATTTCCAAACTTTACATTAATGTGGAAATAATATTTTATAATTATTAAATTTGGCTCAACATTATTTTATAATTATTATTTTATAATTATTTATTTTGATCTCAGATTATTTAAAGAATCCCTAGTTTATTTCAACAGCATATGAGCAAAGATGCTATCAATGTATAAACTCATTTACAATGAAAGGATATTATATATATATATATATACACACACACACAATACATATTTTGTTATTTGTCATGGAAAATAATACTGTAATAAACACTGTTGAACATGAGTCCATGTGGTTATTTCTAGAATTTCTGAGGGATACACCCTTTAGAGAAGTATGAGTGGAATGACTGTCTTGCAAATATACTCAATGATAACAAATTACTTTCCAAAGAATTTGTAAACTTTTATCCCTCATATTAGCATATGATAGTCCCCACTTTCCACATCTTTTAAAGACTTTGACATTGACAAAACTTTTAAATTATGTCAATTTGAAGGGTTAGAACATTCTGTGTACTTCCAAAACCACCAGAGAGGATGAATATATCTTCAAATGTTCATTTGCCTCTCACCTAACTCTTGAGAATCATTATTTTCATATTATGTCCTTTGCTTTCTTTTTTCTAATTTTATATCTTCCATGTAGTCTGAATGTTTTCTAAATATTAACTTTCATTGTATAATATACTATAAATGTATTGTTTAAGTCTTTTGTATTATAGCAAAAGACTTAAAAATTGTTTAAGTCTTTTGTATTATTATAACAATTTAATGTAAATTTATTAGTATTTTATTATCTGTGTTTCTTTAAGAAATTATTGCTTATTATAAATTGTTATATATCTTTTTCTTATATTTTAGAATACTACTTCTCATATTATAAGGTATTTGAGCTACTTAAGCATTTTTGCATGTATGTAGAGTCTAATTTTATTTTGCTTCCATATGGAAAACCAATTTTTTAGCATCATATATTGAATACTTAATTACTTTCCATTGGTTTGCAATGCCACCTGTGTCATATATCAACTTTTCGTATTTATACAGAACTATTACCAGATATTTTTCTAGTCTTTAGTCATTAAATATTCTACATCACAAACATTTTTATATTTTCTACTGCAGTTATTTTTTACTATGTAAAGTTACACTAGAATTTTTATTGTAGTTTTACAACATGAAGGAACTTTTTTCTTCAAAATACTCTGGTTTATGTTACATAGCAAAGATAATAAATGCAATTTACTACATGCAACAAAATGAATGAATCTCACAAATATAATATTGTGCAAAAAAGGCCAGATGTTAAAGAGTATTTCCCATGTAATTCCACTTAAATAAGTTCAAGCAGTCAAACTAGTCTATATGATGTTACAAGTCAGAATTGTGGTTATTTCTAGGGGAAAGATATGACTGAAATAGAGCAAGGGGTGTGTGGGAGGCTCCTAGTTTCTGCTGGTTTTCTTATCTGGGTGGAGGTTACATAAGTGCTCACTTTGTAAGAATGTATTGAGCTTTATACAGTCGACATAAAATTCTTTGCTATTCTTAATAGTGCTCATTCTTGAGAATTTCACCTATAACTGCCTTTTTCCACATTTTATTTTTGCCTAAACTCATTGTAATCTGATTTCTTCCGTCAGGTAACTACTGATGATGTTTTTTGCTAAATTCAAATGAAAACAGTAATTTTGCTTTAGAATTGTATAATGTAAACCACAAGAATAAACTGGTTAGTTGTTCTCTCAGAAGCACAAGCTGTAGCTGAATGCCTTCCTTAATAAAATATTCTGCTGTTCTTTTAGGTTTTATGATAACAGAATCTCTTCCCTTTCTACCTACACATTAGATCACATTTATTTTAGTATTTATCATTGTCCTTTCTTGCCCTGCCCATATGAATGAGGTTATTTCTCCCACCATTTCTTTCTGGGGCCCCTAATTCTTGGTCTCCCTCATTTCCTTGAGTGTTTGCTTTTGCTGCTAGATCTTCACTTGCCATCTGTATAATGTATAGATGAATAACTGTAAGGACTAACTCCAGTTTTATTGTATTATGGTAAGAAAAAAAAAAAAAAATATATATATATATATATATATATATATATATATATATATAATTTAAGACTTGTTTGTGGCCTAAAATACAGTCTATCTTGGAGAATATTCCAGGTTTTAGGAGAATAATATGTACTCTGCCGCTATTGGGTGAAATGTTCTGTAAATGTCTGTTAGTTCTATTTAGTCTAGAAAGCAGTTTAACTCCAATATTTATTTGTTGGTTTTCTGCCTGAATTATCTAATCTGAATTATATCCAAATTTCTGATTCCCTGATCCAGATTCAACTATTGTGAATCTCTACCTGTTTAACAGTTATCCAGATAGTATTCATTTGTTTTTTCAATCCATTTTTCCTTTCAGTGTTTCAGGAGCTGGAATCCTGACAAATGCCCTGGTCTTCTATCGTTTTTTAAATCAATTATCAACAAATAAATTAGTAATTGTAATATTAGTGATGAATTAAAGTTGGCCACAAAATTCTTTGGCATGTTTTCTATAAAATCTTGGGACAATGATCCTTTCCTTTGCATCTGGGTAGGTTTGGTATCTGCTTTGACCAACAGTATGTGGGAGAAGTGAGAATATATCAGTCTCTAGGCACCAGAATTAACAGATATCTCCACTTTGTATTATTAAAATACTCCCTCTGGAGGAATGTAGTTTCATGTAAGAATTCTGAATACCATGTTGTGAGTAAGCTTAAGCTGGCATGTGGAGAGGATTTTCATAGAAAGAGAGATGCCTGGAATCTCTCAGTTACTTCAGCCACTCCAGTGCAGGTGGCAGATATAGGAATGAAGAAGCATTCAGTTTTGAATTGTTCCCACTCAAATGTATTATTATCAGATATGAACTGATATCTCAAAAATATGTACAAACTATACTTCAAACATGACCATTTTTCATTATTCACATGATAAAGTTGAATTTTAAAATGACATAGTAGAGCCTGTTTGTAGCCTGCCTCTTCCTGAATTTTAGCTTCATATCTCACCCTTCTTTTCCTTTTTATTTCAGCTTCTAGTTTCCTGAAGCTTTTAACATCTTAGTTCACTTTTCCGCAGACACTCTTTTCTTCTGAATTTTTTTTGTATTAGTATTTCTAGGAATCACCACCTCAAACAGGACTTTAAAGTCTTACCAGGCTCAGCTACTGGCGTAGGTCCCAGAGCATTCTGTGTGTAGTGCTGTTAAACGTCTTTATCACTCTGTGTTGGATGAGGTGTTAATCTGTTTGTCTTCTCTAATATATGTGAGGAACTATGAATTTCTTAATACGATATGTGCAGTATCAAGGAAGTGCTCATCACATTTTGTGTGCTGCAAAAGTTGGTTGATTAGAAATAGGTCAATAAGTAAACAGTGAAGCTGAAAATGTTTCCATGTAAATGTACTTTATAAAGTCAGTTTTAAACAAATCTATTCAGGTAATTACATTTTTAAAAACTATACTGAATTCTTGTAAGAAATGATCTAGTCTATGTTTTGTTGAAAATTAATACCTAACATTAACTAAGTGGTGGGTTACTTGTACCGCTATTCTTTTTTTGTTTTGTTTTTTTGAGACCGAGTCTCACTCTCTTATCAAACTGGAGTGCAGTGGCATGATCTTGGCTCACTGCAACCTTCGCCTCCCGGGTTCAAGAGATTCTCCTGCCTCAGCCTCCCGAGTAGCTGTGAATACAGGTGCACACCACCACACCCAGCTAATTTTTGTGTGTTTTTAGTAGAGATAGGGTTTACCCATGTTGGACAGGATGATCTCTATCTCCTGACCTTGTGATTCTCTCACTTTGGCCTCTAAAAGTGCTGGAATTACAGTAGTGGGCAACCACACCTGGCCCTGTAAATTTATTCTAATTAATTGAGTCCTCACAACAACTTTGTGATGTAGGACTTTCTGGCCCCATTTTATAGATTAGAAAAAGAGAAGTTGAAGAGCATGCCTAAGGTCACATGCCTAGTCACTGGCAAATCTAGGAGTAACCTAGGCTGTCTTTATCAAATCCCCACCCTCAAATGCATCTGTTTTATTGATTTATTAATGCTACTAAAAACATTTAACATGAGATTTATATTCTTAACACAATTTTAAAGTTTTTATATATACATAATATCTGTACATATTTGGGGGTTCATGTGATATTTTGATACATATGTAGAATGTGTGATGATCAAGTCAGGGTATGTTGAATATCTGTCATGTTGAGTATTTACCATATTGATGTGTTAGGTACATCTCAAGTCTTCTTTTCTAGCTATTTTGTAAAATGTGTTGTTTTTAACCACAGTTACCCTACTCTGCTGTCAAACTATTAGAATTTATTTCTTCTATCTAACTATGTTAGTGCATATTAACCAAACTCTCTTAATCCCACCCTCACACGCATCCTTCCCAAACTATGGAAACTATCATTCTACTCTCTGTCCCCATGAGATCAACTTTTGTAGCTCCCACATATAAGTCAGAACGCATGATGTTTGTCTTTTTATGCCTGTCATGTAATGATCACCAGTTTCATCCAGTGGTTGCAAATGGCAAGATTTTATTCTTTTTTTTTATGGCTGAGTAGTATTCTGGGGTGATATATATATATATATATATATATATATATATATATATATATATATATCACCCACATATGTATATCACCTTTTATTTAGCCAGTCATCTGTTCATGGACACTTAGGTTCTGTATATTTGCTATTGTAAATGATGATGTGATAAACAGGGTGATGCAGGTATCCCTTTAATATGCTTATTTTAGTTCCTTTAGATAAATAACCTTGTAGTGGAATTTTTGGGTAGTACAGTAAAGTTCTATTTTTAGTTTTTTGAAAAACCTTCATACTGTTTTCCATGCACTAAAGGCTGTACTAATTTACATTCTCATCAACAACGTATAAGATTTCGTCTCCACCAGGCCTCCTTTACAAGAGCTTCTGAAAGAAGCATTACACATAGAAAGGAACAACCAGTATTAGCCTTTCCAAAAATATATCAAAAAGTAAAAAGCATCAACATAATGAAGAATTTACATCAATTAATGGGCAAAACAGCCAACTAACATCAAATGGCAGTCATGAACTCACATATATTATTATGAATCCTAAATTTAATTCGACTAAATCCCCCAATCAAAAGACACTGCCAAAACCCATCTGTATGCTGCATCCATATCCATCTCACATGCAAGGATACACAAAGACTCAAAACAAAGGAATGGAGAAAGATTTACCAACCAAATGGAGAGCAAAAATAAATAAATAAATAAAAAACAGGAGTTGGAATTCCCACCTCTGATAAAATAGATTTTAAAGCAACAAAGATCAAAAGAGGCAAAGAAGGTCATTATATAATGGTAAAAGGATCAATGCAACAAGAAGAGCTAACGATCCTAAATATATACACACCCAATACAGAAACACCCAGAAACATAAGACTTATAAAGAGACTTAGACTCCGACACAGTAATAGTGGGAGACTTCAACATCAATATTACATAGATCAATGAGACAGAAAATTAACAAGGATATCCAGGATTTGAACTCAGATACAGAACAAGAAAACTTAATAAACATTTATAGAACTCTCCACTTTAAATACACAAAATATACACTCGTATCAGTACCACATCACACCTACTCACAGGTTTAAATGAAATATTGATTGGCTACTTATTTGTTATTTTCTTCCCTCATTTTTTCCCGTCTCCATTATTAAGCACAATTATTGGCATAAAAGAGGTTTTCAATACCCATTTTTAGACTGTATTCCAGCCTGGTCAATAAAGCAACACTCCTGTTCTCTCTCCCTCTTCCTCTTCCTTTCTTCCTCTCCTTCATTTTTTTCTTTCTTTTTTCTTTTCTTTCTTTTTCTTTTTTTCAAAAAAAAAAGAGTTCCCTTCTCTCTGCACCCATGTGAGCATAGTTTGTTTTTTTTTTTTAATAGTGGTAATTCTGACTGGAGTACAATAATATGTCATTGTGTTTTAATTTGCATTTTACTGATAATTAGTAATGTGGAACGTTTACCATTTCTTTACCTTCTTTTGAGAAATGTCTACTTGTGTATTTGCCTACTTTTTGATGGGCTTATTAGTTTTTTGCTAATGACTTGAGTTTTTAGTATAATCTGGATATTAGTCTTGTGTTTAATGAATACTCTGCAAATATTTTCTTCCGTTCAACAAGTTGTCACTTCATTCATAATTTTTCTCTTGTGGTGCAGAAACTTTCTAGTTTAATATAGTCTCATGTGTCTATTTTTGTTCTATTGCCTGTACTTTTTAGGTCTTAGCAATAAAATACTTTCCTAGAGCAGTGCCAGTTAGTGTTTCCAATATATTTTCATCTAATACTTTTATAATGTCAGGTTTTATGTTTAGAGATTTAATGCATTTGAAATTATTTTTGTATATAGTGAGAGATTCAGGTCTAGATTTCTTATTCCACATATACGTATATATATATATATATATATATATATATATATATATATATATATGTGTATACACATATATATACGTATACATATACGTATACGTATATGTATACGTATATATACGTATACATACGTATATATACATATATCTCACCTAATATATACACCTATATATATCTCACCTAATATATCTCACCTATATATACACGTATGTCTCACCTAATGAGAGACAATCAATGAGACAATTCATATATATATATATATATATATATATATATACATATCTCCAGTTTTCTTTTGTTTTATTTTCAGTAGCATTTATTGAAGAGGATATCCTTTCTCTAATGTATGTTTTTGGCACATTTGTCAAAAATCAGGTGGCTGTAAACGTGAATTTATTCCTGTGTTCTCTATTTTGTTCTATTAATATATGTATTTGATTTTATGCCATACCATGCTTTTTGTTTGCTAGGGCCTCGTAATATATTTTGAAGTCAGATGGTGGGACGGCTACCTTCACCTTTGCTCCTTCTGCTGAGAATTGTTTTGTCTATTTGCGCTCTTTTCAGGTTCCATCTGAATTTTGGGATTGTTTTATTCTTTCTATGGAAAAAGACTTTGGTATTTTGATAGAGATTTCTTTGAATTGATAGATTGCTTTAAAAATATGATTATTCTAAAATATTAATTTTTAAATCCATGAGTATGAGACGTTATTTATCTGTTTGTATCCTTTTCAATTTCTTTCATCAGTAGTTTTCCTTGCAGGATATTTTTCAACGTTTTGATAAAATGTATTTCTGGGTTTTTATTTTGGAAACTATTGTGAATAGAATAGCCTTCTTGACATCTTTTTCTGCTAGATCATTATTGCTGTATAGAAGTGCTATGAATTTTTTTGTGTTAATTTTGTATTCAATCATTCATTCAAATCATGGTATTATTAATAGCTATGTATGAGTAATACTAAGTTTTCATCAATAGCTGGCAATTTATTAAATTTGTTGGGATAATATTTGATGTCATCAATTACAATGCAAAAAACATTGATTTTTCCACATATCTGGAATCTTTGTATTTTCTGGGCCAGTCTGTATTATGAATTAAAAACATGTTTTACTTTGTTACAGAAATGTTAATATCTTCTTTACAAACTTAAACAACAAAAGTGAAGCTTTCATTTCTAGTTTATCATGTCAGAGAAATATGCCAATAGAATAAACTCCTATCTAATAAACATCATTATCTGGATGTTAACATCTGAGGCTGAGGCAGGAGAATTGCTTGAACCCAGGAGGAGGACGTTGCAGTGAGCTGAGATTGCACCATTGTCTTCCAGTCTGGGCAACAAGAGTGAAACACTACCTCAAATCAAACAAACAAACATTTATCAAAGAGAAAAAAATGAATTTGTTGAAAAGATTTAACATAGCCCTAGTTCTAAGACTGTTTAAACAAACCTATCTTAAACTAATGAAAGAAATGTAACATTCTGGTTTTAGTTCCTTCACTTTTTGTTCCTATTTCTTTACCTACAGAATGGAAAACACAGTTATTTTAGGCACTTTGAACTAAAAAAGTAATAGAAAAAATAATTATTCACCTAATGAGAGACAATCAATGAGACAATTCATGAAGAAAGAAGGGTAAATTATGTTATATTTCAGTAATTCTATCATATATGAGAATTGGAGGTAACATAGTAAATGAGCTCATTCTCTTTTATTGTTTTTCTGGATTATTTGGCAAAATAGAAGACTTTAACACAAAATTATAAATAATTGTTTTAAATGATTTATCAATTCATTCTGGCAAAATAAAACAAAGAAATTTCCTACTATAAGGTACTTTTAAAAGGTGCACTTTAATTTTAAAGACACATGGGAGTTTAAAAAGAAGTGATCATAAAACTATATACTGAGCAAACATTGAGTATATAGAGTTTATTGTTTATCTGATATTATTATTAAAGTAGTGATAAAGGCAAGGACAACTAGCATAAACAAAGAAGATAAATTTAAAAAAATAAAAGTGTCATGCTAGGCATGGTGGTGCATACCTCTTAATCCTAGAACTTTGGGAGGCCAAGGTGGGAGGATTGTTTGAGGTGAGGTTTTTGAAATGGGCTTAGGCAACATAGAAATATCCCAGGTCTACACAAAATTTAAAAAAAAAGTGGGCGTGAGCGAACTACTCAAGAAAGACTGAGGCAGAAGGACTGCTTGAGTCTAGGAGTTTAAGACTGCAGTGAGCTGTAATAGTGTCACTGCATTACAGCATGAGCAACAGAGGAAGAGCCTGTCTCAAAATAAATAAATACTGTCAATTTATATAACTAAATAGAGAATTTCTAACTAAATATGAGAGACCTAAGAGAAAAAGAAGCCCATCTAAAATTATATTGTGTGTTTAAAATTATCACTCCTCAGTAATTCAGAAAACAGACAAAAAAATCAGTTACTTATACAAAATTAAAATAACATTCACTGAATTGATCTAATTCAGTTATCCAGGTTTATGCTACATAGTGAGGATACCGTTCTTTCAACATACACTAGTAATATTTACTAATTGTAACCATTTGCAGAGATGTAAAAAGTCTAAATAGGTTGGGCACAATGGCTGATGCATGTAATCTCAGCACTTTGGGAGGCCCAGTCAAGAGGATTGCTTGAGCCAATGAGTTTAAGACCAGCCTGAACAACATAGGGAGACCTCATCTCTACAAAAAATTAAAAAATAATTAGCAGGCATGGTGGTTAATACTTATAGTCCCAGCTACTTTGGATGCTGAGGTGGGAGGATCTCCTGAGCCCAAGTGTTTAAGGCTTCTGTGACCGTTGAACTTACCATTACACTCTTGCCTGGGCAGCAGAATGACACCCTTTATCAGTAGAAAAAGAAAAGTATAGGCTGGCCAAGGTGACTCACACCTGTAATCTTGGCATATTTGGGAGCCCAAGGCAGATGGATCACTAAGCCCAGGAATTTGAGACCAGCCTGGGCAACATGGCGAAATCCCATCTCTACCAAAAAATATACACTACAGCCTGAGGGACAGAGCAAGACCATTTATCCTCTCTCCACCCCCACCCCACTGCAAAGTCCCAACATCTATATATGTTCTTCTTTAATTAGAAATCGGTAAAGATAAAATATCTACAAGTATCAACTTCTAGTTAGTACGGTGCTCCTATGTTTGTGATAAAGAAATCACAAATATTTCTAACTTAATAACAATGAATGCCAACATGTAAAAAATGGAATTACAAAGCAAATTTTAAAGCAGCAATTAAAACACAAGTTAATAATTGAAGTGAAATAATAAGTACAAAAGGTAAAATAAATAGAAAATAGATAAAAACAAAGAAAATAAAAAGAAAAATGGTTCTTTGAAAAAAAATAATAAAATAGTCAAAATCCTAACAATGTTCAAAAAATCCTGTCTCTACTAAATTACAAAAAATTAGCCAGGCATGGTGGTGCTGGGCCTGTAGTGGTAACTCAAGAGGCAGACACAGAAAAATTTCTTGAACTCGGAAGGAGGAGGTTGCAGTGAGCTGAGATTGTGCCACTGCACTCCAACCTGAAGACAGAGCAAGACTTTATCTCAAAAAAAAGAACTGACTACTTTTATAATAACATCAATAAAATGGCAATGATGTCCTTTTTCACTATGTCAAAGTAAGATTTTATTGCCAATGGCAATAAAAAAAGAAAAATACATTGATAAGAAATGATGAAGTAACTTATCAGAGTTTTCAAGTGATAAGATTTTCTACATTAAAATTAAATTAAAATTAAGTTATGTAAAGGAAAATCAGAATACAATGTCAATATAAAAAGTAATTGTTCATTGTATATAATCTACAAATACAAAACAAAATTTAGAAAATTGATTTAAATGGGATACATATATTAAATACATTGCAATAACTTTAATAAATACATCAAACAATCTACATTAAAACTTCAAAGTATTGTGGAGAAAATTATAGAAAACTGAAGAAATATACCATGATTATAAATGATAAATTCAACTACATATTGTAACAAGGCCACTCCTCTCGAAACTGATTATATGTTGTTTTTTAATTTGGTAGAAATTTATAAGCTGAACCTAAATGCATGTGGAAATTGAAAGATTGTAGAATACCTAAACAATCTTGAAAATGTACAAACTCAAAAGTAAAACTTGAAAAAGAGCTACACTAATTAAGCTACTGAAGTGAGGATGGAAAAACAAATTTAAAAAGAGAATACAGTGCTCAGAAATAGGCCTTCACATACATGAGTAATTGATTTTCCAAAATTTTAAAGCAATTTAAAAGAAATATAAAATTATTTTTGTATTTGAGTAACTAGATTATTTGCACTGCAAAAATCATCATCATCATTATGATTCCCTTCATTTTACATAATGTAGAAATAAACCTTGAAATGGATTGCATCTTAAATGTAGGAGTTAAATTAAAGCTTGAAGAAAAGATGAAGGGGAATATATTATGAAATTGTGATTGAGAAAAATTTGTAAGACAATAAACAGGAACCATATTTAAAAAAAAATTGTAGCTTTTTCTTTGTTTAAAAAGAAGAACAAAAATGTAACATCTGGTCCAAAAACCAACCTACAGACTAAGCTAATGTATGGGCAACACAAAATATGTATTTTAAAGAACATTATAAAAGAAAAATAATTATTTAAAAAAATAAAAGACTTGGGAAAAAAATCACAAGGAAGATATATTTATCAACAAGTACCTTCAAAAACTGCTCAATATCATTATTCATTAAGGTAGTGTCACAGGATCCTTGTGGTATCACTTTCTAGCTGGAAACCTCTGTAGCCAGTGGCACCTTTGTTCAAGTTTTCCTCAGGCCCATTGGGCTTGTTCCACCCACTTGGCCTGGCAGTCCACGCTCAACTTGTGCCACTGGCCTGGATCCTATGCCTGCCAATAGCGAGCCAGGCACAGTGCAGCAAGGGGTGTGTGAGTGAATGAGTGCAGGGTCTGGCCACTGTGCACAACCAGGCCAGCTAGCTGCAGTGGGGTGGGCAGCTCCAGGCACTGGTACAGGTACCAGCTCCTTGCAAGGCTGTGACGGGACCAGGTATACTGCAAGTGACTTCAACCACAGGTGCCAGGGAATGTAGTGGTGCCCAGAAACTTGGAGATGCCAGGAATTACAGAGCCTTAAAGAGGGCATCACAGCCCCTGCTTGGAGAGTCCCTAGATATAGGTTCCCCAAAGGACCTCAGCCCTTCCCTCCTCTTATTGCCTGCAATGTGACGGGCAGTGGACATGTTTCAGCTTTGTTTGTGTTACAACTCTTTCAGTCTTACACATTCAGCAGGTCCCAAGTTCTTGTCTTACATCTAGAAAGAATAAGGTACACAGACAAGTGGAGGGTGAGCAAGGCAAAGAGTAGCTTCAATGAGCAACATAATAGGTCTCAGGAAACCTGAAATGGGCAGCTCCTTTTTCCAGAAACTTCATCCCTGATAAGCATCCAGTTCTCTGTGGAGAGGTGACATGCAGTGAATGGCTCCTTTCCACAGGCAGATTATCAGCCTGAGTTGAGGAGAAACAAGATTTGTAGTGGGTAGCTCTTCCTGCAGCTGATAGTCCAGCCAACTGTTTGATTCTGAGTCCAGGTTTTTATGGGCTCAATAGGGAGGAAGTGCATGCTGACTGGTCCACGGGTAGTTATGCGCAGACCTAGAAAGAGCACTGCAAGTTTTTACTCTGGGTGTAGACTACATCTGGAACTGCCAGCCTGGCCATCAATCTTCAGGCCATCCCTGGGCGATGCTGGTGATTGCCAGGGGACTCACCCCTTCCACCCAGGAACCTATTTGTCTCCCACCATCAATACACTGATCATGGTGCCCAGGCTGTTTGTGCCAAGGGGTGCCTGCAGGCCCATAATGAGCATCACTCAGCCCCTTTTGGCCTCCCTACTGTTGGAGCAGAAAGTTTGGAGTAGGCCAAGGCAGCAGGGGACTGATGTGTCAACATCACCCTGAGTATGTGCACACCCAGCCGGGTCGTGCTTTCCTCTGCACCAGAGCAGGTGCCGGGAGTGGGGAGAAGCCAGACAATAAGATCAGGTACTTCCCAGCCTGTAGGGGCAAGGGCTTCCTGGGACCCTGAGAACATAGGGATGCCCAGGTCCAGAGCTGCAGCTCAGTAGCTGTAGCTGTGCCCAGGAGCATGGGCTCCCCACCCACCACCAGTTCCTAGTTCCTGTTGGCTGCTGGAGCAGGCAACCTTGGCCATGCCTCCTGCACTGCAGCCAGTGTCTTTGCAGTAAAGAAGATGCACTGCAAATGTCTCTGCACTGCAGATGGATTGCTGCAGCCAGCCTTCAGTCACGCATATTTAAACAGTGACATACCACTTCATGCACTAATGTGGCAAAAACTATTTTTTCAAGAATATGTAGCAACTGGAAGTAGAAGACATTTTCACTTCTCAAAATGTACAACCATTTTAGAATGTGTTTGGTTGTTTCATATAAGTTTAATAGAACCTATGAACCAGCTATTTCCACTACCAAGTATACCCAGGA
Source organism: Leontopithecus rosalia (assembly GCA_028533165.1). NCBI lineage: Eukaryota > Metazoa > Chordata > Mammalia > Primates > Cebidae > Leontopithecus > Leontopithecus rosalia. Next base: position 91,051,787 of record CM052651.1, on the reverse strand, counting down.
GAACTGAATATCTGTGTTACAAAAACTCATGTAAAGCAATGATGATAGCAGCTTTATTAGTAAAACCAAATTTTTTTTTAAAAATTAAAAAAAAACTTACATTCAACAACTGGAAAATAGGGAAAATAGAGTGAAAACACTTGTAACAAATAGAGAAGGGCAGTAAATGTTTAATAAATTTCAAGAAGGCTTGAAATAGTCACTGTGGGTAGTGGTAGAGTAAATTAAACATATGGACTTTGTAACATTTCTGGGCAGTGTTGTGAGGGAACATCTGAAACTGGTGATAATCTGCATTTTTTCATGTGAATTTTCTCTATTAGGTCCTTAGATGAATCACAGAAAAATCAAATTCAAATATTGGAATTTAAAAGAAGTTGATGTTTTGCTATGCAATGCAACTAAAATTCAGAGGAGAAAAGAGAGTTTAGGATATTAGTGAGGATGTTTTCCTGAAATGACGGACAATGGGATATCCAATCAGGTAACAGGGAAATGAAGAAAATAGAGAAGTGATGATTAGAAGAAAGTAAAATGGTGGTCAGAGCTTTTGCAATTGTGACCTGTATTTTGACTGTGGGCATGGGTTACTAAAGTAGTGAAAAGAGGGTCACTTCAAATGAGATTGTGAAGAGATTGAAAGGAAAGGCTTTCTGACTGGTAATCCAATTAGTTATTAGAGTCTCCTAAGGTAATTATAGTAATAACAGGGTTTGAAATCAAGAAGAAAACTGAGCCAAGGTTAATGGATATGATAAAAAGCTGAACACATAAACGAGAAAGCAGGAATGTAATAGAGAAAGTGGTGACGTAGGTAAAGGAGAAAGCATGCATAAAACTGGATTTAGTGCGTTATTTATCTTTCAATATCTATGGCAGTGTGGCATGGCATAGATGGGACTTTTTATTATCTTGAAGATATAAACATGTTAATGCTGTGAATAAATAGGGATGTAGTAATAACACTGTCACAGAGAATAGGTTTCTTCAGAAAAGTCCTCGTTTTTAATTTCAGAAATGAAGTAATCTACCTTTTCATGGCAACCCTACTTAAACACATAGCAGACTCTTGTTCTATCATTCTCATCTTTTTCCCTTGTCAGTCTTACTTGAATTTGCAGCTACAAAGCATGTCTTTTCTTTGCAAACATTGTTATCTTCTTTATATCTATGGTCTCTGAAGAGGCAATTTGAAGAAGTACCTAGGTTTCAGTCATTGCATTCTTATCTCGATCTCTTACAACCTACTTTCAGTTCTTTGTTGTCATTTAAAACTCTCATAAGGTAGTTACAGCCCTTGTGAAATTAACTGGCCCAAGGTTTTTGTACATTTTCAAGCTCTCTCTCTCCTTAGATGTACCTACTTAAGATCTCCCTAATTATCACTGTTTTGTTTTATCACATCTTTATATTATTTGTACTGGAAAACACAATATATCTTCTTACTCGTTTTTCACTTATACATCTATCCGGTATCTGTTCACAATAAAATAATTTATTTTCTCTTTCCAGTTAATATCAACAATTTTCCCATTGATTTCTAAGTTTCACTCACTCTCTAGAATATATTTACTGTGTATTACCCTTTCGTGTTCTCTTCAACTCTCTTTCAACTGGTTTTTAATCCTTTCTCAAATCTTTAATTACCAAATGATAAATTCCAATTTCATGGGTATGTCCAACCATAATACATGCTGCTTTGCTCAATTTACCATATATACTTCTACCTTCCGCTATGCGACACCTTCCTGTATGTTCCGTGGCCATCTTAAACTTCATATGACAAGGTCATAATCTTGAAATTTCCTGCGTAGCATCCTACACTCTTACTTTACCCTACCTTACTCCAGTATACTGCCTATTTTTACCAGTGTGAGACTTGAACGTTAACTTTAACAACTTTTTAATCACTCCCTCGGGGCTCTATTAAATAGTTTTGTCCCTTATAAGCTCTGTAAAGATACTCTTTCTTTATTCCTAGATTAAATTTTTTAAATGTCCTTATTTTTATGATTAGATATTATGCATTGGTTTCTTCTGATGTTCCAATTTCTCACCAATAACCCTATTTTCTCCTTATACATTCACATATTTCATTATTAAAATTAATATTGCTTTTCTATAAATAAATGCATTACAGTTTTCTTTTAGTATGGAAAAGAATCAGAAAAAAAGATGAATCTTCACTTCTTTAGTTTTTCATGTACCCATATATTTTCTTATATCTATTAAATATTTCCTAATATGATCCTTTTCATCATCTCATGTCCCCTTAATAGATGTGGTTCATAATGTATCAAGAGTTTTTTGTTTGTTTATAGTGACATGATATTTAACCAAAAATAATGTGTGGGGTTTATTTTTACTTAACAAGAACACATGCTAAATATGAAGTTATTCTATTGAAGGAATCCAAATATTTCTAAGATGAGAGTATATTTAATAAAATTTCAAACTCCTATAAATGTAGACACTGAAACTGCCTTATCTGAGACTTGGTGAAGATGGTGCATTTTTTGATAAAATGTTATATTAATCCTCTTTTAAATCTCCTTCTATGTTTCTATAATTCTATTCTATAATTTTTATAATGTATCTTGAGACTCGTTTATATTTTTATTACTTTCCTGCTAGAAGTTTTTCATATAATTGTTTTAAAAATAATCAAATCATAGGCCTAAGTAATAGCTCTCAAATAAAGTCTCTGAGGCAGTATTACCTTATGTTTTGAAATTTAGGTAATAAGTTGAATTCTACTAGAGGAAGTTTGTGTTAAAATGTCTAGACAATACTAATACTAATATACCATAAATCAAATGTAAAAAATGAAAGTGTTTATGGGATCCTGATAAAATGGAAAAATTTCCATGAAAGTCATTTCTAGATTTTAGAGTATCGATAAGATTTAATTAATAAGATTTTAAAAAACAATTATCTCAACAGCATACTAACAAACATATTAAAGAGATGATTTCAGAATGCCTAATATATGAGACAGCTGTATTACTATATTTCACCTTAATATTTATCTGTTTTATTTTTGGGGAGATAAATGTGTATGTATGCATTTATAATTACCTACAAATAGTTGGCAATTGTGTAGCATTGTTGGAACCCTGCAATATGTATATAAAGCCATTTTTCATGCAGTTGTCTGAAAAACAAAGGTTTACTGAATTATTTTCCTGTACATTTAGCTGCTAGAGTTAAATAAAACATGCAATTGCTAAATAACCTTTTAGGCCTGAATTTGTTGTGTTCTAATTAAACTTAAATTTTGAACCATCTCATCTAAAATATCACCAGAAATAAAACCTATCTTGTATATCACAATTTAGAAAATAGTACTTGATTTTTCTAATCAGGTAACTGAATTCTCTTTCTATTTTTCATAATTTCAACAAAAGACAAAATATGTATGAATGCATCTCTGCTTTAAAACTTTGTCTTTGTATAAAAAAATAAAAATAAATAAAAATAAAATAAATAAATAAATAAATAAAATAAATAAAAATAAATAAAAAAACAATAAATAAATAAATAAATAAACAAAAAAACCAAAAAAAAAACCAAAAAAAGAAAAAAAAACTTTGTAAAAATTAAAACTTCAAAAAATACATTCTTGAAGTAGATTGAAGCAGAAAACAATGTTAAATTTCGGAAATTTTTGATGTCCAGGTATTTTCTGCAATATACTAAGCATTTAATAGCAAATCATTATATAAATTTAAGGAACAAGACCCTCTGCCTGTTTCCGGTAAACCATATAAAAATTTGCTCTAGTCCTTGAAAAAATACTTTTAAATGAGCTCTAGATAGGCATTATAACATCTGTATTTTAAGATGGTAGAAAATAAATTAGTAATTCTCAAGTATTAACTTGCTTACATAATGTAAACATTATTTTTGAAGCATTATTTTCATTATATTATACAAACTGCAAAGTCCACATAGCTGTATGAATCTTAGTTGCAGGACCGGTTTTTTCTAAAAGACTTTGTGTTTTATAATTTCCCAAACTCAGGAATTAAAAAGACAACATTGATAAATAAAATAAAAGCTTCTTATAAATTTTGAAATCACAGTTATGGGGAAAATTATTATTGTCTGTTATATGAACTATATCCTTGAAATACCAAAAAGTGACAGACTCATTCATTAAAATCATCCTGAAAACTTCCAAGTAATAACTATTTAGAGTTAGAGATAGAAATAAAAAGGAAAGTTGAATTTTTTTTCAGTCAGCTAATATTTCTCATTCATTGTATATATGTTCAAATACTTGCTTTGCTTTTTTGAAACTTCTGTAATATAAAATTTTATTTCCTAGGATGACACTTTTTAACAGTTTAACAATAGATAGAGGGAGAGATCAAACTGATGCAATCCCAACAAAACTTGGCCAACCCCGGGAAAAACTGGCATGGATGTGTCTTGCCAGAATTGTTCCACATTGGGATTGACTATGCTGATCTATCATTAAATATGGACCACCCAGAAAAAGTATGGCCTTGGGTAGGCAAATCTCTGCTAAGGGTGCGTCAACCCCTGCTGGAAGGAGACACAAGTTGGGGTGACAAGTTCTTTGTTGAAGAAGAATCTGAGTGGTGCACCACACATAGCCACATAAATAACATAGCACAGAGTGAAAAATAAAATGTTCTCTCTGAGGCTAATGCTCTATTTTACCATGCTGTTCCAGGTGGAAGAACAGAGCAATATTTGCCTGCAGTTGAGAATGAGTTGTAATGTGAGTTTCATTTTTTCTGTGACTTTTTTTCTTAAACCAGCACTGCTATGAGTGATACCTTCTCTTTGTAAAAATTTATGGTAAATAGGGTTCCTTCCTATCACTCAGTTTAGAATGTGTGTGCATGTGTGTGTGTCTTTTTCAGGTGTGTGCAATTAAAAGTCCTACGGGTTAACTGTGTGTACACAGATTGCTGATTAACAGCGTTTGCACAAATCATCCATACTAAATTATAAATAACCCAAGTAGAAGAATAAATTTGATTTCAGACATATTTTTCTATCTGTGGTAAAATAAAGATATGCTCATTTTGAATAATTTAGGAAATAATTTTAAAATATATTTTAGAGTAGTAATACTACCACATGAAAATAATCTGTTTTCCAGGATCATTGTCTGTTTTCTTAAATTAACTATTTGTTTTCTGAACTTTATTTCTAGTTTCTTATATGTAACATTATATTTTAGATTTGAACATGCTGACATTGCTATGTGCTGGTTAAAAAAAGCTAACATAACAACAGGTAACAAGATATATATTAATAGATTTAAAGAATAAAGAGTTAAAGACCATATCAAAAATATAAAACATAATTTTGCCAAACAACTTAAAAACCTGATTTTCTGCCATTTGTAAATTTTTAAAAGTGGAACACAGAAAGAAAAGCAAAATATATGGGATATATGCAAATTTAGAACAAAACAGATGAGTAAAATGATTTTACAAAGCTACATTTATCATTGAAAGCATCCTTAAACAAACACAATTCCTTTGACAATATTTTATTAGTTGTTGTTTTACAGCCTCTCTAATGTCAGTTTGATGCATATAGTAAATTTTTGTTCAAGTTGAATAATATTCCTATGTATGTTCAGCAGATGCTTTTCTATTCCAAATGATTTTTAGACATCTTCATCAACTACATAAAGCTACTTTGGAATTCCATGCATGCAAATGAGGATTCCATGCATGTAAATTTGCATTTGAAATAACTAAATTCTCTTTCTATTTCCATTTTTTATTCTCAATGCAAACTATTTTTTATATCTTAAAGGAAATATTGGTTCTAACTCAGGATGTTTATGGCATTAAAGTCAAAACAGATGTTTACATCCAAGTAATAGGAACAGATTATTTGTTGTTATAGTTACCTATTTAGCCTTTTCTAAAATTTAAACATTTTCGAATAGGTAGCATAGGGTTCCATAGACCAAATTTTTACTTGGGATGTATTTGTAGAGCAAAATGTCGACCACTGTCATATCTAAACCACAGTTATTTTTTAAAAAAATGCAGCGGATTGTTTTTATTTATTTATTTATTTATTTTTAGAATTTCTTATTTTTTATTTTTTATTGCATTTTAGGTTTTGGAGTACATGTGCAGAGCATGCAAGATAGTTGCATAGGTACACACGTGGCAGTGTGTTTTGCTGCCTTCCGCCCCTTCACCCACATTTGGCATTTCTCCCCATGCTATCCCTCCCCAGGTCCCCCATGCTGTCCCTCCCTTATTCCCCCCAATAGACCCCAGTGTGTAGTATTCCCTTCCCTGTGTCCATGTGTTCTCATTGTTTTTAACAAAAGTTCCTTCATGATATGAAAGGCAGAAAACTTAAGAGTTTAACAGATTCTCAAGAAAGGTGTGCCTAATGTTAGAAATTAGTTAAAATTATGGTTTCCTTTTTAATTGAGGAAATTTCCAATTAAGTCATTTTAATTAACAGAATAATTAACATTAAATTACATATTGCTCCATAGTCTTCTCTGAGTTCCTTTTCTTATGACTTAAAAATCATAAGGGTTATCAAAAGGAAATAGTCCAAAGTTATGATTATTTAATTTTCAGTGACTTTTTATTCTATAAATAGCTTAAAATCAAATATGACATTGAAAACAAGCATATGTCAAGGGCTACTGATTTAGTTATAAAGTATTAATATAGTGATTATTACAGTTAGACATTCATAAACTGAAAAAATGCCTCTTAGACAGGAGTAGGAAACTAGAAGGCTTTTGAATTAGAGCAGACCAAATCCTAAACATGAACTCAAAGGCAGACTGTTAATTTAACAGAATGGTTTAGCTAAAGGTGATTCATAAATGCAAATCCTGAGTTTGTAAATATATATCTTCAGTTTCCTAGCATTATTCCTGAATCTAATTTAGTGTTTCATATTTTTAATATGAATATCCAATTTTTCCTGCATAATTTCTTGCAAAGATTATCACTTCTCCACTAAATTCATTTGTCCCTTTCTCAACATCTTTGTCTGTATATGTGTTTATTTCTGGTTTATTATTCTGTTCCCTTGATGTATGTTTTAGTCTTAATTCCAAAATCACAGCAATTTTATTAAGGTAGCTTTATAATAAATCTACAAATAAAGTAGCATTAATTTGATTTCTTTTTTTCTAAGTTGTTTGGTCTATTCTAGGTATTATTTGTTTCCATACTAACTTGCAATTTCTGGAAAATCTGAAAATACTGCTAAAGACCTCATGAAAAATTTTGGAAGCAGACCCTTCCTCAAACTACTTTTGTAAAGACTGCAATGCTAGGTAACACCTTGATCACACTTTTTAAGAGGTTCTAAAATTCTGGCTACAAAAACTGTAAGATAACGAATGTTGCTAGATAAGCCACTAAACTTAATTTGTTTACTTATACAGCCAATAGGTAGCAAATTTATGGTCAGAGAACCATGATTTAAATACTTTCAGGGACTTGTTGAAATCCCAGAATATGATCTAAATGGATATGGTATAATTTATATACTCTGAGTTTTGTTTGAGCTCCAGAATATTGTCTAAATTGATTAATGTTACAAATAGTTTGAAAAAAATCTATCCTGCTATCATTAGGTACAATATGTTATAAATATCGTGTATGCAAAGTTGGTCGATGGTATTGTTCAAGTCAACTACAGTAGTCCTCCTTTATCCACAGTTTTGTTTTTACAGATTCCAGTTACCTGCAATCAATAGTGGTCTAGAAATATTAAATGGAAAATTCCAGATATGAACAACTCATAAGTTTTAAATTGCTTGCCATTCTGAGCAGCATGATAAAATCTCAGACTATTCTGCTTTGTTCAGAGATACTGAAAGAGTATCTCTATTTTTACTTATTTTTGAAAATATATGTATTTTTTTCTTGGCTTAGAATTATAGGTTAACACTTCTCTTACCTTATGTTGTCCAGAATTTTAAATGTTTTTCTCACACATCTTACATTATTTTTATGTTTTTCCACAAATAATCTCCTGTAATTCTTATTATTATTTACATTTACCTAATCTTTGTTTTTTCTCCAGCAATTTAAAGACATCTTTAATAGTGGTTTCAAAAATTTGATTGTACTATGTCTCGGTGCAGTGTTCTTTATATTTCTTGGGCTTGGGTTTTGTTAAATTTTTAACATCTCTAGGTTTTTGCTTTAATCAAAATTAGAAAATTTTTGACTGCTATTTAAATATGGGAATTTCTTCCTTTTTATTTGCTTCTGGTATTATATTTATGCATGTATTAATCCATGTAAAATGTATCACACTTAAATAATATTATTTTCATTTTTCTATATTCAACTTTTTTCTTTTGGGTATTTTTTATTGCTATGTCTTTATTTAAAAATCTGTAGCCCTGAATCTTCTATTAATCCCCTCCTATGTATTTTGAATCTCATGCATTGTAATTTTATTTTTTATAACTTTATATGAGTCTTTTTAAATGTATTCGATATCTCTGCTTTACTTTTTTTTAACAGATGGAGGAGTTCAGTTATAATGATGGTTTTAGTGGTCTTGTCTGCTAATTATGATATTAGCTGTGCCAATTTCAATTGATTGATTATTCTCTCATTATGAATTATGCTTTCCTGCATATCTGGTAATTTTGAGTAGATGTCTGATATTGTAAATTTTACCATATTTGGTGCTAGATATATTTGTATTTCTATAAGTTGACTCACACTTTGTTCTTTATACAGCTAATTTACTTTGAAGCAGCTTGAAATTTTCAGGTCTTGCTCTTTAGGATTTTTCAGATGAGACCAGGGCAGTGCTTTTTCTATGGCTAATTATTTCTTACTACTGAGGCAAAACCTTCCTAAGGGTTCCGTCCAACCCCCTAATCATTATTAGTTTTTTCACTTTGGCTGGAAAGAACAGATACTATTATCAGCCTTGTGTGCATCCAAGTTTCTATTTCTTTTGTGTTTTCTTCACCTGGTTATGAATTATTTTCTTATGTGTTTGTACAGTTCATGCGTCTTCTGTTTACTCATGGGTAATCTTCTTCAGACCTCCAGCATTCTATAACTTTATAGTCTTCACCTCTCTAGGACCTTGTTTTGAGACGTGCTTTCTCTTCTCTTGAACTCTACCTAGCTGCATTAATTTCTCTGGACTCTCAGCTATGTCTCTTCAATGGAGACATAGCTGGAATCAAATACGTTCTACCTGAATTTCTCTTCCCTGTATTGTAACTTTTGAAGGCCAGAAGACTCTTTTATTATAGGGCTTACACTGGACATTTCCCTGTCTTAGTCATCACTGTCCTCTATTATTTGATAACCAATGTTTTGAAAAATCATAATTTCAAATATGATGTCTTTTTTGTATGTGAAATTATATTTTGGAATAGAAATACCTGTATACATAAGTGATATGGTTTGGCTGTGTCCCCATCCAAATCTAATCTTGAAATGTAGTTCCCATAATCCCCACATGTGGGAGAAACCTGCTGGAAGGTAATTGAATAGTGGGGGTGTTTACCCACATGCTGTTCTCATGATAGTGAGTTCTCAGGAGGTCTGATGGTTTTATAAGGGGCTTTTCCCTCCTTGTTTGGCTCTCCTCTCTCCTGTCACTATGTGAAGAAGGATGTGTTTGCTTTTCCTTCTGCCATGATTGTAAATTTTCCGAGGTCTCCCCCGCTATACGGAATTGTGAGTCAATGAAATCTCTTTCTTTTATAAATTATCCAGTCTCAGGTATTTGTTCACAATAGTATGAGAACAGACTAATACAATGTCATTGGTGTTATATCTTAAATTTCTTAGTTTGAATGTAAATAAGCCTTAAAATATGTGTTTATATATATATTTAATTTGTAGTATAATAAAAATGTGTTAATTGTATAATTATAAATAAAAATACTTTTATTTTTTAGCACTGGGAAGCTATTCCAGTCCCAGTTTTGTTCAAAATATCCTAGCAATACTTATGTAAATGTTAACTACTGGTTGTGAAGAGTATTCTCCGTATGTAAAAATGACCTCAAGATCCCTAAAAGTTATTTCTACTAGTAAATTAATATTTGCTTCAAAAAATTTAAACATTCAGCAGAAATTGCTGTTTTTAATTAGTAAAATTTTTCAATGTTTGCAAAATCAAAGGCATTTTAAGAAATATAATGCTTATAGTGCCCTTTCTATTGGTTTTCTTATTGTGATATATATTCCTTTAATATGCCTGTGGAACGTGTACAAAATTTTTGAAGATATAAATGCATGCTGAGAGGGATTGTTGTTGTGGAAGCTAAACCAAGCCTGACTATTGATATTGCCACAATGAAGAACAAGGCCACAGAGCCTAAAGCAGAAAAACCAGAAGTCATAAGAAATGTTAATGAAAGCTGATGAGACACACAAACACCTTAGTTTTTAAAATTAAAGTCGCAATGCAAGGTTAACTAGATCTCCATATATAGAGGAGAATTTACGTAATTTATTTATACAGACATAAAATCAAATAGTTGTAGCATGAAATTTGTGCAGAGTTTGCACTGACATTTTGATTTAGAGATTCTATTTATTTACTAAACAAGGAGAATGAATCAAAGGAGAAACAATGAGTGTATTGATTACAATAGAAGAAAATAAACACAGCTAATATTTTAAATTTTAATACCAACAATTTCTCTTTCATTTTAAAAGTACTTATATTTTAAATATAATCACAATTACTAGTAATGACTTACCTGAGAATCATATGTAGTCAATGACATGACAAAGAATGTATTTTTATGAGACAAAAATATGTCACTTCAAGGTTACAGACATTAATAATATGTAAAGCTAGTAGTACCTTATACATAATATCATGTTGTATCTTCACACTCAATCACTAGCTTATATAACACTTTCAAAATTTACTGTATCATGCAAAGTATAAGGCTCCTTGTTTTGATTTAACTCTGGTAAAAATTTTAAATTGGCATTGCCTTCGGTTTCAAAAAGGATTCATATTTTGAAAATATGTAATTTTTAACTCAAAGAAAAAGGGAAGCCAAAAGCTGCTTAGAAGACGCATGCTGAGATAAAATGGCATCTAAAATTTAGAATAGAAAACATTTTTGAAACTCAAGGTATCATTTGAATTTGAAGAACCTTATTGTTGAGAACAACAGTTTACATTTTCTTGCATTAATTATCTATTTCATAATTGTATTTTGTTCACTTCTTGAATGTTTCAGTAATATGATTACATACGTTCTCAAAAAAAAAACACAGAAAACGTACACCACTCATATATTTGTGACATTCAGATTTGAGAATATCAGACAAAAATAAATGCTCACTACTGTTGGCATTCAAGTGATTATGAAAAATTTTTGGCTAAAATGATAATGTATCACTTTTGAAGTTGAAAATATGTATCCAAATTTATAGTAATTTTTCCGTTACGTTTTTGTGAGGAATGTAGTTGAGTACCTTGAAAGTAATAGTCTAAGCAGCATTTTCTAATGCAGTCCTGAAGAAAAGAGTCTTCCCCGCCCCCCCACACAGAAGTGCACTCACAAACACACACACACACACAATCGTAAAGGTAATAATACAGCACATAATGCAGTATGAGTCATTAAGTCTTCAAGATTTTCTTTGACTGACTGCCAAAGTTTAAAAGTTAGCTTTAAAATAAAACATAATACTTTAGTAATTACAAAAGGAAGAGTTAAACTACTTCCAACCTTAATGAATTTAGAATGTTATTCAACCATGAAAAACGCTATTTTATCCATGATGTGGAAACTGCAAAAGTGCAGAGGATTTTAAAGATTTCTGACCAAGGGAGAGATTTTTCAAGCTTCTCTAAAACAACCAAACAAACGATGAGATTCTGATATAAAGCCCTGGGCATCCTCTGACTCATTTATGATTCTCTTCTCATAACAAGCCGGACAAAAATCTTCCTTCAACTATTTGATTAGATCCAGTGCTTGCTCCATGCAGAATTGCTCAGTGACATAGGCTTGCTTTCTCAATTGGTTGAGGGGGCATATTGCAGAAAACAAATGACCACGATCATCATTTTAGATATAAAGCAGCTAATTTTTCTTACTTTACCACACAATTAGACTTTATTTTATTTCTTTTTAAATGCAGCCAATTCAACATATATTTGTTAAAGTTCTAATTTAGATTAAATGCGATATTTGGTGCTGTGGGGAATAAAAATAAATATCTTCTATCAGTGACTGATATGCTTGGGTATACAGACACTATTAGAAATTGAATATACCTTATAATTAAGAACAATAGTTTACATAAAAACAACATTTATATAAAAATATCCTTTCAATACATAAAAGTGTTAGGGGGCTTCAACAATGACAGTGACTGATTCCAGTTGGGACAAATAAGAAAGACTTTAAATAATTGGCATTTAGGATAGTTTTTAAAAGATGTGTAGAATTTCACTTTATAGGATAAAAGATATATTCTTATATTAGACAGAGTTTGCTGAAGTGTAATGAGAAATTAAGGACTCAGAAACACATAAAATTCTTGATATGCAAACTAATCTTGCTTACAGATCCAAGCTCACTGGTTGACATGTAAATAAACAGTGTTATTAATATCTGTTCAAAGAATATGTCATAACTTATATTCAATCCCCAAATATAAGCTTACAGGTTTTATTATTTAGAGCAGATGAAGAAAATCGGGTGCTTAGTGTAATAGTGTGAGATGACAACTCAACAGAGCATAGACATAAATGATGGACATTATTATATCTTATAAGTAATAAATACTTCACTTAAAAACACTTACATTTTACTTACAAATATAGTGAAGTAGTTAAAGGCATGAGATGTAGTAACATAGTTGCTCTCAATCACAATCCCATGCATGTTACATGCTATTGGCACAGTCAAGTTAATTATTTTCTCTGTGTCTTTTCTCTCAACTGCAAAAAAAAAATTCTGTAAATGATAGATCTACTTAATAAATATTTGTTAAACACTAGTTACAGCTCTAGGCATGAGTGAACAAAGTAACTAAAAGAAAATATCTGTGTTTGTGAAACTTATATTCTAGTGGGAGAATATATAAAATAAACAATAAATAAAGCAAATAAATTATGTGTTAGAAGTGGTAAGTGCTATGGAAAAAAATAATCTAAAGAGGTTTGGGAGTGTGCCAGGGAGTTGAGAGAGGTTTGGAATTTTGTTATTTTAATCTAGGTAAGCATTATTGAGAAAATGAAATTTTCTCTAAGATCTAAAGGATGTAAAGGGGTGAGCAGTGCTGATACCAGCAATGCTTCAATCAGAGGGAGCATGTCTGGCATGTTTAAAAATCAAGGAAGTAGCCGGGACCCAGATAATGATGGAGACATGAAGAGAAAAGAAGTTGGATGACCTATCATACTCTTTAGGGTCTATTGGCTAATTTTAAATATTTGGTTTTTATTCTTAGAGAAAGAGCTACTGAAGAAATAAAGAGCTGCATGATTTTGAGAGGAGAATGAGACAATGTTACATACATTTAATGTGACTCAGGCTCTATACTGACAGTAAACTACCTATCAGGGTAGATACGAAATATTTCATAATGAGAGGTGGCTTAAACTGGAATGGAAGCAAGGGAGCTAATGAGTGGTGATAGGATTCATGAGGTAGAGTCAATGGGATTTCTGAAGGGTTGAACATAAAAGTGTGAGAGAATAAGAGGAAAATAATGAATCCAAGAATTGGGACCAGAGGAAATTGAAGTGTGAATTTGGCATGGAAATAGAGACTGTAAAAATAGAGAAGGTTTGGCCAGAAGGTTCAGAAGTTTTCTTTGGCTGATGTTGAGTTCAAAAGTTATTTGAGGATATTAAACAGGAGATGTGATGTTAAATATAAGTGCTTAGAATTCAGGAGGGAGTCAGTAATTCAGATGGGAGATAAAAATACGAAAGTTGAGGATTGAGAACTGTTGTTTAAAGCCATAAGGCATTAAATAATTAAGAATGAATTCATTAAATTAATAATAAAGGTGGTGGAAGATGTTCAGGAGTTGAGTCTTAGGGCATTTTGATTGATATTGATTGACTCTGTGTCCCCACCCATATCTCATCTGGAATTGTAAACCCCACCTGTTGAGGGAGAGAGCAGTAATCCCCACGTGTCAAGGGAGGGAAGTGATGGGATTATGGGGGCAGCTTTCACCATGTTGTTTCCCTTATAGTGAGTGAGTTCTCACAAGATACGATGGTTTTATAAATGGCAGTTTTTATTTTTTCTTTCTTCTCTCTCACTCGCTCTTTTACCACCTTGTGAAGAAGATGCAGGCTTCCTCTTCCACCATGATAGTAAAGTTTCCTGAGGCCTTCCCAGCCATGTGGAACTTTGAGCCAATTAAACCTATTTTTCTTTGTACCTTACCTAGTCTTGGGCAGTTCTTAATAGCAGTGTGAAAACAGACTAATATACTGATGTTTGGAGAGTTTGAACCCAAAAGGACTGAGAAGGGGCCAATTCCATAATAAATAAATAAATAAAATAAATAAAGACAAAATAGAATCTCATACAAGATGATAGAAGTATAGCCAACTAGGGCTAAATTATTCTTATTTTCAAACGGGAGTGATAAACTTCAGCAAATGCTACTGAAAGCTAAAGTGATATAAGGATTAACTTTTGACTATTGAATTTAAATTAGATCATTAGTAATTGTGATGAATGATTTAAGTAAGATAAACAGAGCAAAATGTTGGTCAGAGTAATTTTTTTTAAATTTTTATTGCATTTTAGGTTTTGGGGTACATGTGCAGAACATGCAAGATAGTTGCATAGGTACACACGTGGCAGTGTGTTTTGCTGCCTTCTTCCCCTTCACCCATATTTGGCATTTCTCCCCATGCCATCCCTCCCCCGCTCCCCCCCCCACTGTCCCTCCCCTATTTCCCCCAATAGACCTCAGTGTGTGGTACTCCCTTCTCTGTGTCCACGTGTTCTCATTGTTCATCACCGGCCTATGAGTGAGTATATATGGTGTTTCCTTTTCTGTTCTTGTGTCAATTTGCTGAGAATGATGTTCTTCAGATTCATCCATGTCCCTACAACGGACACAAACTCATCATTTTTTATTGCTGCATAATATTCCATGGTATATATGTGCCACATTTTCCCAGTCCAGTCTATCATCAATGGGCATTTGGGTTGATTCCAGGTCTTTGCTATTGTAAACAGTGCTGCAATGAACATTCATGTGCATGTGTCCTTATAGTAGAATGATTTATAGTCCTTTGGATATATACCTAGTAATGGGATTGCTGAGTCAAATGGAATTTCTATTTCTAGGTCCTTAAGGAATCGCCACACTGTCTTCCACAATGGTTGAACTAATTTACA